>CM035406.1:249942927-250415427 GCA_020310875.1 Ceratopteris richardii
GCAAGTCATAAGCCAAACACATATACACAATTCTAGTGAGCGCACAACATCCGTTAAGCACCTTCTTGCGCTCCCATCTGTGCTGTGCCAGATACATTTGATCTATGATCCAGCTTGCCAGATCAACTGTTTGAGGTCCCGTACATGCCAAATACAATCCAAACCAAATTCGTTTATGGGGCATGGTAAATCTGTCCTGAGCTGGAAATGCGAAATGTTGCATGCATATCCTTAGTGGCTTTGACAGCTCAGGTGTAATGGCCGAAATCTCCTCCCACTTAGTGACATCCCCACGTTTCATCGGTTCTGGAATTAATCTCTCTCGATCTGTGGGTGTGTGGGTTCCATGAATCTTGATGGCTGCTCTAATTAAGTCCTTAGAGAGATAAAATCTCTTGTAAGGTGGATCATCCACTAGAGTAGGCAATATGAAGGTTCCTGGGATGTCCTTATTCTCCGATGCCAACAAGGTAGTGATTAAATAATAGCACCTGTAAAAATCCGGTTTGGGCAGGGGATCACTGAAATATTCTGTGAAGCCTGCTCTGGCCCAAACATGAGTTAAATCCTGGGTGCTCTGTAAGGCTTCGAACTCTCTGGAGAAAAACTGGTACTTTCCCCACGTGCGGTCATCAAATGTCAGAGAGGATTCAAATATAAAGTCCGCGTCCGCAAGGGGTCCTGCAAGGCCCTGAAACCAATGAGAATTCCTGTGTATCTTTTCGGTGTAGCCCATGGGTGGGTTGTCAATAGGCATGGGCCCTGGAAATCCCTGAAATTCCGACGGTGGAGCAGTCGGGTGGGCTTCTGCTCGTAGCACGTTGAGTGGTACTGCCGCTACACTGGGGCCTGCTCCAGATGTTCCTTCGTCGGTTTGCATGGTGATTGGTGCGCTAGTGAGAAAGATCTGCTACAAAAGATTAACACATTAGCATGGAAATTAATTATGATCCCATTAAAGTGAGACCGCAATCCCTTTCCATAACTGATGCGTAACCCGTGTAGCCAAGTGCTGTGGTGTGATGGATGCAATGTTTCTTGCAGCACAAGTGCAGGTCTCTAGACACCTACACGTTTCAGATCATGCATACATTTCTTGATGAGACGAGATTATGAGTGATGTGCGATGATGGTGGGTGAATTATTACAAGGTTTAACGGTTAGTAATTTAGTACAAGGTTGTATGTTAGTCGGGGGGTAGTTAGACAATGGGTTAGGGGAAGATGGTTGGACACGCTTCGGTATCCATTTCCTAAGAGTTCTTGAATGGGTGGTGGGTTTCTGCTGAGGGGCAAAAGCTGGTATCGGGTGTGGTAGTATCGAGGGATGGAAAGGTTTGTGAAAGGTATATATTACATGGCTTATGGGTTGAGCTACGATACATGGTTTGGGTACCCAAATCTGCGTGGGCGTGGGTCTATGGGTAAGGTACTTCTTGGCGATCCACATTTGTCGGATGCTCGGACCTGTAGAAGGAGGTCGAGGGGATGGTGAATACTGATTTTGCTTCTGCACTGCCTTTTGCTTGTTGGTCTCTGCTTGGTTGGAGTTCTTTAGTGCTTTTTGTCCTTTAGGCACCCATATTTGTCTGGTGCCGCTTCCTTTCGGTGGCCTAAACTGCTTTCCGTGTTGTTTCCTCCGATACTGCAGTCGGTCTAGGTTCCTTTGTCGTGGTTGACTCTGTTGTTGCTGGGGTTGAGAGGTCGGATGGACACTCTGCTTTGGAAAAGAAGGGAGATCCAACACTTGCGTGACCTGCCCATTAGGAAGTGATGCCTTATTTAACTTTAATCTAGGCCAGTTCGCAACAAGTTTGGAAGGATGAGCACCGCAGGGTGTCGTGCTCATTTGGCCGCTGATGCAACCCACCTGACCTCTGATTGTGCCCTTCTGTCCTTGCGTTTGGGTAACTGTCGCTTCTAGTTTGCAGGAAGTCCCAGGGAAGATCTCCTGTCGTTCTTCTGACTGACAACTGTCTATAGCCAAGCCCGAGTGGGTTGGTGTATACGTAACGTGACTGGTCTGCCCAAAAATCTTCCTGTCTTCCGTCACATGCGTTTCATAAGGTCTAGGGTCACAACCGTCAAGCGGAATGCCGTTAGGGAAGTCAAGCGGTATCACTCGCTTCTGCTCTAAGGTTCCAATCTGTAAGGAGCCTTGTCTAAGATTTAGGTCCACTGAGTGATCGTATAGCCAATCTTGGCCAAGGATTAGGGGTTCTATCAGGTCGTCATCATGGCACACTAATAGCTTCGCTGTCATGGTCACCTCCTTAACGAGGATAGGAAGGTCCACCTCACCCATGCAAGGGGTTTCCATGCCTCCTAGGCCTATGAGGTATGCCTCAATTGGCCGCATTTCTATTCTTGAATCCTTATAGTGAGACCATCTAATCGCACTAGTCGCAGCACCTGAGTCAATTAAAGCCCTGAGTTCTTGGTTATGGTTACCGTGCTCTAGCCTAACTGTAACGAATGGTCTCCTGTCCACTATGCTAGGATGAGTGGTTGACTTTACTTGACACATGGCCATGGGATATCTGGGTGATGTTTCCAGATGGTTATAACGTTCTCTCCCTAGTCCTTGTCTTTTTAGCTTCATGCGCTTAATGCGTTCTATGGCCTCTGCCTGAGCTTCCGCTCGTATTCTATTTTCTTCCTCCTTACGCTTCTTTGCCAACGTGAGTCGTCTAAGCATATCCTCCGTAAGAGGTTCTTGATATAGCTTGACTCTACAGCCACTAATGTAATTAGGCATTATATCTCCTTCTAAGGTGGCTAACTGTACTGCTCCACTAGTCGAAAGTCTGTTAATGATCATAGGTCCATAACCTCGCTTTTCTAACTTCCGTGCGTGTTGTTTCAGCGTATACACTAGAACTAAATCTCCTTCTTTTAGGCCTTTATCTTTCACATGTGCATCAAAATATGCTTTCTGTCGCTTCTTCGCTGCGTATATTCCTCCTGCTGCTTTTAGCCTGGTTTCTCCTAATCGCTCCAAGTCCATTATTCTCGCTGATAATTCATGGCCGGTCCACTGATGTTCTTGTGCAACCTTAAGGGTCGGTATCAAGAAGTCCAAGGGAAGCACTGCATTCTGACCAAAAACCATCTGAAAGGGAGTTGCATTGAGTACGGTCTTGTAGGCCACTCTATATGCCCAAACAGCGTGGTGTAGCTGTTTGTCCCAATCTGAACGTTTGTTGTTCACTAGTTTTGTCAGTACGGTACATAATATCTTGTTAGTGCTTTCAGCTTGACCATTGGCCTGAGGATGATATGGTGCAGATTTCTTGTGAATCACCATAAAATCCTGTAACAAATATTCAATGACTTGGTTTAGAAAGTGAGTGCCTCGATCGCTCACTAACTCTATAGGCAATCCATATCTCGTAAAGACATTTTCAAATAAGAATTTTGCAGTCGTGTGAGCATCATTCTTTTTTGTGGCTTTTGCCTCTACCCATTTGGTTAGATAATCTGTGGCAACAATAATGTATTCCGCATGTGTACCTTTTGCAGGGGGGTTAATGGGTCCTATAAAGTCTATACCCCACTTAGAAAATGCACGTCCGCCCATCATGGGTTTTAATGGCATTTCATCTCTGCGTGTAGGAAACTGAGTTCTTTGGCACACATCACATCTCTTTACATAGGTATGAGCATCCATGTGAAGAGTGGGCCACCATAATCCTGAAAAGAGGATGGCTTTGACTATCCTATCTGGTCCAAAATGACCTCCTGCGACACCTTGGTGTGCAGTCTCTAGTATGCTCAGATAATCGCTTTCATGAACACATTGTCTTAAATATCCATCTCGTCCTCTTTTGTATAAATTATCGCCAATGAGTGAATAGTCTTGAGCTTCCTGCTCTAGACTACGTTGTCGAGCTAAGGTCATTCCTTGAGGGAATGTGTTCGTCCTCAAGTATGTCACTAAAGGTTCACTCCAGTCTGGTGTGAGAGACACGTGATACAATGTGGCATGCTCTACTGGTGGTCTTTCACAACACACCTGGCATTCTTTACACATCTTGTAGACATCTGTTTCCATCGTAGGCCAATATACTCCTAATCTCTGCAGAGTCTGTAATGTTCGATGTTTTGAATGGTGTTGCTTTAGTGCACCTATGTGTGCTAATTGCAACCAATTCGCATGCTCTGATTCATCTACACAACAAGCAAGAATCTTTTGATTATCCTGTTTATATATGCTTCCTGCTATTATTTGGTACCTCTGAGATTTGGTAATCTCTCCTTCTTTGATCTTTATCCTAGGACTCTTGGGTCCGTATGTCAGAATAGGGACTAACGGCTTAGCCCATTCTGGTGCTATCTCAAGGTTAAACAAGTATGCATCTGGTAGATCATCCGCTACCCCTTGAGGGGCTTCTCCTGAGGTTAATCTTGAAAGGTGGTCGGCTCTAAGATGCGTCTTCCCTTTCCTGACTACTACTTCAAAATCATACTCCATGAGTAATAGAAACCAGCGTATCAATCGTCCTGTGTTACATGGTTTGTTGACTAAATATAATAGGGCTTGATGATCTGTAAAGAACTTGAATTTGTTGGCCAACAAGTAGTGCCTAAACTTCTTTACAGCGTAGATCATCCCTAATCCTTCTCGTTCCGTCGTAATGTAATTTCTTTCTGCTGCGTTCAGTTGTCTGCTAGCGTAAGCTATGGGGAGATCTATGTTACCTTCATTCGTGGGTTGTGCTAACACACATCCTATGGCATAATTGGATGCATCCACATGTACATGGAATGGCTTACTCCAATCTGGGGTAGTCAATATAGGTGCTGAGCACAAACGTCGTTTAAGTTCATTGAATGAATTTTCACATTCATCTGTCCACTCAAAATTGGTCAAAAGAGAGTACAAAGGCTTGGCTATGATTGCATACATGTGTATGAATCTCCTATAATAACCGCAATGGCCCATAAATGCCTGTACCTCTTTCACATTAGTTGGTCTTGGTAATTCTGCAATTACCTTCACTTTTTCCTCATCCGTAGAGATTCCATTTTTTGACACAATGTGTCCTAGAATTTTGCCTTGTCTGACCATGAAAACGCATTTTTCTGGGTTCAAACAAACCTGATATTCTCGACATTTGTCAAATATTCGTCGTAACTCGGGGATATGTGTCTGTCTTACATTTGAATGTGCACATAAGTCATCGACGTAAACTTCCAAGCTCTTGCGTAAGAATTCCTTAAAAACATGACACATGAGTCGCTGGAAAGTGGCGGGTGCATTTGTTAAGCCAAATGGCATCACACGAAATGCAAATATGCCCCATTCTGTGGCAAAAGCCGTCTTGTGTTGATCTTCTGGAGCAATGGCTACTTGATTATAGCCTGAGAATCCATCAAGAAAGCTGTAAACTTCCTTGCCCGCAACTCTTTCCAATAGGTGTTCTGTGATAGGAAGAGGATAGCTATCTCTAATCGTGGCGGCATTAACTTTTTTAAGGTTAATACACACACGCAATTTTCCATTCTTCTTGGGCACAACCACAATGGGGGATACCCATTCGGTATGCTCAATTTCGTAAATGAATCCTGCTTCTATCAATCGATCTATCTCCTCTTTAATCTTCGCAACGTAATTATCATTGTACGTATAAGGTTTCTGTTTGGTCGGTTTTGCATCTGGAGTCATAGGGATTCTATGAGAACATATATCTGGATCTACTCCCTTCAAATCTTTGTAACTCCAAGCAAAAACATCTCTATATTCGCGCAATAGGGCAACTAACTTTTCTTCTTCTTCAGTCGTCAAATCCTGCCCTATGTAGGTGCATTTTTCTTCTTCTCCTTCTATGGCAACTATTATTTTCTTGGTTTTCTCTCGGTTATCATATACTTGTCCATCCTTCTCTTTTCTATTAGGCATTCGTACCATGATTCTTCTATCGTCGATTTCATATTTCTTGAAATTCTCGGGTACTTCAAACAAAGATTCTTCTTTTTCTGACATGGTTTCTTTCTTCTTTCTTTTCTTGCCTTCACTCTTGGTAGTCACTTCCGTGGCTAATCTCACTTCATTCGTAATTTCCTCGTGTCTCTGAGTGTGAGTCTCTACTTCGTAGAAATATTCTTCCTCTGATGCAAAGGGTGAGTCCATGATAATTGATTCTAAATCAAAATCGCTTGCATCCTCAAATGCATCAGTGTCTGGTTCACACTCTTCTAAAATTGCATCGCCCATGATTGGCTCTATCGTAAAAACTGAAATGTCATAGCCATCCTCGTCACAGTGGGGTGTCCATTGTTCTTCATTGATGGCTACATCCATGGTTGCTAGAATCTCTGCCCAACCATGGGGTTCAAATTCCTCGTCTAGGAATACTACAGGTGCATAGGCTGGATCTTGAAGGGTTCGTGGATGTTGTTCTGCACCTAAGGTCCTGGCTTCTAACCACTCTTCCTCTTGTTTGGCAACTTTACACATCCATAAATGGGTATCCTCATGCAACCAAGAAGGATCTGATTCTAATGAGTGCACGGATTCCGTTTCTACTGGAGTCTTATGGATGGTATTCCATTGTATTGGGGGTACATCTCTATGTGAATAGTCTTTAAGATTGACTTTAGTAGTCACTCCTAAATGTTGCAAGTACAAAGAATTAGTTCCCCAATCTTGTACAATTTGCAACTGACGCATGAATGGTCGTCCCAATATCATCTCATACGCATGATTTTTAGCAAAGTCACAACTGGCGAAAGTATGCTCAAATTCTACACCACAAGTGGTGAGAGATATGCCTTCTAGTAAGCCTAATGGTTTTTCTATGTGTCCATCAGCCATTTGTAGCTTCATCCTGGTGGGTCTGAGTGCGGGCTTACCCCAACGTTTCCATAAAGCGGTGGTAGCGATGGCTACTCCGGCTCCTGAATCTAAGATGGCTTTCGTGGTGTAGCCTTGATGGGTTATTGGAAGATATGTGTTACCTTCCTCTCCTTCGCTTACGTCTCCAATCTTTTCCACGAGTATCTCTGGTACCTTCTTATGTGATCCTCTCTGAGAGGGTGTGGTAGCTAGCTCAGGGAATTGATTTGCTACGTGCTTCCACAATTCTGGTTTTACCTTTAACAATTCCTCCAGAGTGAGATTACACTGTACTTTAGTGTTCTTGATCACATCCGTGTTCCTAGGGATCACTGATTCTTCATTCCTCACTATTATCGTGGGTGCTCTCATACTAATAGACTTTGCTTCCCAAGGTCCTGTGAACTGAGGTAATTCTTGTAAAGAATTAGATTCAAATCCTGTGGGTTCACTAAGTTGTTCCACCTCTACCTCATCATATATAGAGGGGATGTTTTGGGGAAATTGTTCCTGCAAGTCGTTTATTTCCTGAATAGGAGGATGAGTTCCTTGTTCTTTTCTCCATTTCTCTTCTTGGATTTCTCTTAAAAATTCATGTGAATACCTATGTATGGAAGACAAATTGTCTTGGCTTTCTGTATTGGGTACTTGAGACAGGGATGGTGCATTCCTTTCCTGTGTCTCTGGAACAATAGGGTTCCTAGACTGATCCTTTTTCTCTTTGCTTTCTATCAAATGTTCTAGCCTCTCCATTAGTCCTTGAAAGTGTAGTTCCGGTTTTGCCATGTTATTCCAATTAAGATATCTAGAGGCTTCGAACAAAGCTTGTGCTAACTCTACCATTTTCATGCACAGTTTAGTTCTCTCAATTTCTAGATCAGCTCGAGGGTAGTTTTTACTCATTTCCGTTACTTGAGGTCCCTCTTTTATTCTAGCCTGATATGCACGAAACATCATGTCTAGGTCTTCGGGTATGGGTTCCGCTAAAACTGATCCTGATTTTTGAGCTGGGATTTCTTGGTTTAATTCTTGTGAGGTCAATTCTTGTATTTTGGCTCTAGATTCCCTTAGACTTCCTTCCAACTCACTTATCTTTTTACTCCATTTTCTCTTTATTCTTTCTCTGGAATCTTTCCAAGATTTCGTCTTTTTACTACTCGATTCCGCAACTTCACTAGTTTCGGCTATTTTCTCATGATTAAGCTGTTGGTTTTGTAAAAGTTCCTGGGCTCTGGTTATAGCTTGGATAGGCACGTATGTAGGGTTGGATCCATCTGCGTTATTTACAATACCTATCACGTTGATCGGTGTCACATTCGAAGCGTTAACTGGGTTCTTAGGACAATCTTTGATTATGTGCTCTTTGCCACAATCGGCACAAAAGCCTTGTATGTTATAGTACTGTGATTGCCTTGCTATTGGGGGATGTGGACAATCCTTTATGAAGTGATCTCCTTGGCACCTAAAACATGGTCCTCTAGGGCCCTGTGGTCTCTGTTGTCTCAATTGGGGCCGTGGGTTTGGGTTTGCGTACATCACATTAGTATAATCTGGCTCCCAACTAGGTTCCATTGGTGGACTATCATAATGATATGTCTCCACATGTTCTGGTGACTCCGTGTAATAACCGGGTGGACTAGTTACATGAGTAGAGTCAAAACTGTTTGAGTTCGGGTCACTTTCGGTGATCAAGGGTGAAGAAGGCACTAAGGCCCTACTTAGGTTCTCTTCTGCAGCAGCGTATTTGACTGAGATGACATTCGCTGGTGGGGGTGGCTGCTGAGCCAAGACGGGTTGAGGTCTCTGTTGAGCCTGGTACGGGTAGTTCTGGGGAGGCCTATAGTAATAAGGCTGAGCATTGTATTGGCCTTGATACCTACCTGGCTGCTGGTATGCTTGCGGGTAGTTCTGTCTCACGGTTTGTTTGTTGTATGGGCAGTCCTGAGCCGTATGATTCGTGTATCTTCTCTCAATTGTGCAATATTGGCCACTAGGGTTGGCTTGTGGTTGTGGTGCATTGGGACACACGTTTGCCAAATGATTTCCACCACAAGTGTAACAACGCACATTTGTAGGTAGCTTGGGCACCTGTTTACTAGAAACTCCTAGTTTTTGGGCCACTTTTTCTGCTAGGTCCTCTATCGAATTAGACAATTTTGTGGATGCTAGAGAAGAACAATCTGGGTCCTTATAGACTTTTGAGAGTTCTAATTCATCTCCTAGGTTGTCCTCGATGTCTATACATATTCTTACACACTCTTCTAGCGTTCTGGGTTCTTTTAGGTACACATAGGAGCGTAGTTTAGCGCTCAACAAGCCATCTAGGAACAGTGATACTTGTTTGGCTTGTGAGGGTAGCTCTTGCATTGGACATCGTTCAACATATTGTCTAAACCTACGTCCTGCCAGTCTTACTGTTTCTTGAGGGGTTTGTTTAAAGCTATGAATCAACGAAGACGTGTCATGTCTAACTCCACTTTTAGAGAATTCAGTGATGAATGACTCTAAAAAGTGATGGATGTCTCTAAATTGCCTTTGTTGCAATGGTTGAAACCAAGTTAAAGCGGTATTCTTTAACGTTAGTCCAAATGCATTGTACTGCGTGAACATGTCCTCGACTTGTTCTGCTCTTAGTACTTGCTTGAATTCTGCGACATGGTCATAGGGATCTCCTGTCCCATCAAAATAATTTTTCATTGATTTTACCAACTGTGTGGGTCTCAATACTCTTGCGTGTTCACGTGGTCTAGGTAGAGGAAAATCATCTCTACCCCCTGGTATTCCATGTTCTCTTTGTCTATCCGTCCTATTAGTGTTCGTGGTTGTTCTATCTCTCCCTATGGGGGGATTGAAGCTTACTTCCGGTCTCTCGTGATTTCCTTCTCTTTGATTTCCATGGGCTGAGGATGTTCCTGCCCCTTGTTGACTTGTATTCATGTTTGTTCGAGATGGAGGGAATATCAATTCACCTCTCCATGTGTATGTGTTTTTAGCGCGCTCAGGCACCACAAAGACTCTTTCTGAAGTCTGATCCAGGTATACAACCTTTCCAGGTGTATCTGCGTCCTTGAATTCATAGATTGTAATGATGCCTACCTCACCAGGGTTTTCCTTTCTGTACCTCCAAAAGGCTTCGTCTGTTTCTTTATTTACGAACAACTCGGTGCTCCTGTTGTCTTGAGGGATCCACTCTGGGATGAGTACTCTTGTTAATACGGATTTCCCTCTAGGTGTCCTAGGTTCTTCTAACGGTTCTTTTCCTTGAAATTTCGCTTCCGTCTCTAATTGAATTGTGCCAAACTCATTAGTATCGTTGGGCTGTGTACTTAGGATGTACATGGTTCCTTCTTTGTCTATGTAAGCGTCTCTCTCAAACTTCACCACTGGTCTTTCCAATCCAATGGGTTGATCAGGGTTGTGCAGTTGCACCACTTGCCTTCGCAAACCATCCTCATAGATGCGAGCACCTAATCGGTTGGTTCGGAGAAACTCTAATTGCGTTCTATAGGGTCCTTCAGGTTTTTCTAGGTATGCTACATTGGACCCTCCTTCTGGTCTGTCTGTGCTAAATGCCATTTCTGATTCACTTGATTCTGAGCTCAACTCGTAGGGATAACTACTATTCAACTGCTGAGCCCAAGATCGAGCGGTAGTTCTCACACTAGCCTCTGATGATCTAAGGCTTCTTCTGTCCGACTTACCTATATGTTTGCCCGATCTAAGGTTCATTAATTTCCTTCCTTGCTCACTCAATTACACACTTAGATCGTCAATGGTCCTTTGTTATTACTGCCTTGATTCTTTTTACTTTTCTTTGGATTCTTGTCTTAGTTTATGCGTCAGGAATTCGACTTTCGTTATGATTTTTGAGTTCTCGTTCCGTCAGACTTAGGTTCTTTTCTTTAGGTTTTCGTCACACACACCTTTACTTTAAGTCTTAAACTGAAAGAATTAGGTATCTTGAACTTGAGGCGTTCCTATCGTCGTTAATCCACAACTACCGTTTAGCCTAAGCTAAGAATTGACTGAGGGGGTTGAGTAATCTTCCAACCTCGAGTCGGCTTTTCTGTTGCTCTGATGCCCTGTTGCCCAAGAAGCCGTGCTTCCCAAGCTCTGCTGTCTTCGCTGCCTCGCTTGCTTGCCTTTGATTGCCTTTGCTAGACCTGGAAAAATTCCAATATTAGACCAATTCACAAGATGATCAAACACTTGAGTATATACACCTTTTAATCCCTTCCCTTTTTGCCCAAATTTTAATGTGTGCCCCCTGGCTTCCTAGTCCCAAACTGGGTGAACCTCAAAATAGCTTATCCAAAAATAGACGTATCCTTTATGAAAAAAACAGTTGAGGTCACGTAGTACTCGTCACGAGCTTTCTAACGAGCTATTAAGCTCAAAAAACGGACTTCGGATGAGAAAGTTACACGCGTTCAGGCCCTAGGGGGTAAAAACTGACAATCCAGTTTTCCCTCAAATATGAGCTAAGGGGTCTCCTATGAGTCTAATGGTCCAAAAATTTTCCAAAAATACCCTCAAAATTGGTCAAAAATTGAAGTCCAAAATTTGCGATGGGGGTGGGCAATCGCGATGGTCTGGGACCGTCGCGATGATCCGAGCGAACCGTCGCGATGGCGCGGGATTTGGACAATCGCGATGGCGCGAAAAGGCGAACCGTCGCGATGGCTCGAAGTGAACGATCGCGATGGCGTGAGGTCGAACCGTCGCGATGGTCCAAAAAATGAACCGTCGCGATGGCGTGGGATTTGGACAATCGCGATGGCGCGAAAAGGCGAACCGTCGCGATGGCTCGAAGTGAACGATCGCGATGGCGTGAGGTCGAACCGTCGCGATGGTCCAAAAAATGAACCGTCGCGATGGCGTGATCGGGCGGACAATCGCGATGGCGCGGTCAACGGTCAACGGTGGACAATCGCGATGGTCCAAAGTGAACCGTCGCGATGGTCCGCGATGCGATGGCTTGAGCCAATCGCGATGGTCCGAATTTGGGCTGTCGCGATGGTCCAAAAAATTGAACCGTCGCGATGGTCTATCGAGACACGTGGCACTATCGTGGCGATGGCATGAGCCAATCGCGATGGTCCGGGGTCAGCTGAACCGTCGCGATGGTCCAAGTGGACCGTCGCGATGGCTCAAGTGAACCGTCGCGATGGTCCGAAAAAGCGAACCGTCGCGATGGTCCGGCCGAGCCGTCGCGATGGCGTGAGCCTATCGCGATGGTGCGACACAATCGCGATGGTCCGAGCCAATCGCGATGGTCCACCAAACAACGAATTTTTGAAATGCAAAAATGGTTCCGTGTATGCGCAGGGATCGCCTACCTCGTGGTGTGGTCGCCTACCTCAAAATCCGAAAGTTGCAGACCATCGCGATGGTCCGCCACACTCGGAAATCTCTGACAGAAAGTACATTTTTTACCTGTTGGAAGCTTTCCTGATGCTCTGAAGCTCTGTACCTGCAAGAAAACTCAAGAAAAAGCAAGCACATACAATCGCAAAAACTCTCTCTCGCTCTCTCGCATGCACAAATGAGGGGAAATGAGGTGAATGGGTGGATATGGTGAATTTTCTGATTTTTTTGGAAATGGAGATGATGATGCGATGATGAAGATGGAGTATGGGGAAGGTGAAAAACGCTAAAAACTAAGTAAAAACAACAACAAAAACTGAAATTTTTACCTTCCAACGCCACTTCTTGCTATACTCTTACCATCACACATTCGTCCTAGACTCGATCCCCGGCAACGGCGCCAAATTTGGTGTTGCTCTAGCACAATGGTAAGTACCACGTTAAGAAGCTTCACCTCCTTAATGTCAATCCGTGGGAGAGGTAGGAGTGATATGAAGATCGTGAACGTGAGATGATGTGAGAGTGAAGGTGAGAAGCACAAAGATGCACACACACATACACACACACAATGAAGAGACAAGCAAGACACAATGGAAGGTCGGAAATTAACTCTATTACTCAAGAATGCTCTTACAAGCTCAAACTAGCTCTATGCTCACACTAACCAAAATGAACCAACCTCAAAAATGAGCTCTCTAGCTCTTTTTATAGTTTCTAGACTAGTTTTGACCGGTTTCACATCTAATGACCGGCCTAGTTAAAAAATAGGTCCTAGAGGCTATTTGGAAGGGTAAACGATGTCTAAAAATAACGAAAATTGGTATGTGCATTCTACCTAAGCTCCTCAAGCTCGAGGACTCCTCGGCTTGCACAAAATGGAGCTATGGATCACAAAATGTGGTTTTCTATGATACATATGTTACAATTAGTGATAATAATCACTGTTGAATGTTTGGAGAATTGATAAGAAATATATTTGTTTGAAAAATTGATCCGCCTGGCTCCCTGCTCCTTCTTTACATGCTTCCGTGGCGTCTGTGCCTCTGGCTGCTTCCAACACGCTTTCAATCATGTGTTAGTGCACTTCTATTGTGTTTTTGCTATTGAAATTTTAGGGTAGCTTACCTCTGTGGTGTCCTTCTTGTGTCTTGAGTTCACTAGCTAGCTTTGAAGACCTAGAGCGCACGATACTATGCTGACGATACCGATCGCTGCCTGGAGATGATACCACTTTCTGAGCAAATGAGAAATGAGCTACAATTTTTTTGGTTTTTATACTTTTTGAGACTAAGGCTTATCCTACACTATCTTGACAATTTTTTGGGATTTTCTTGGTACTTTTCCACTTACTTCTCCTCCAAATCTCTTCCTAACCTAACCCTAACTCTTTCTTCTCTCCCTCTCTTCTAACCCTAAACCTAAAAACTCATTACACACACCTCCGAGATGTGAAGTAACAAGTGCTGAAGTGTTTCACTACTTTCCACTGAACGAATTCACTCCTACAAGTACGATTTCATCACTCTCGAGCTATAACCATCACGAAAGCACCTTGGTTGAGTGTGTTCCCCGGCAATGGTGCCAAAAACATGTGTATCTAAGTCAAGAAGTCTTAGGGACTTGTGCCAAAGAGACTAAATCTCATTTTCCACACAAGTGCGTATAGTGGGGAATTGACACACGCTTATTTGTCAATCCGACGAATCGACCTAACCAAGCGTATGAGGACGTGTGCACACGTGGTGGTAAGAGAAGTGGTTCAGCTTGCATGCATGAGAAAAGACTCTTCTATCTCTCAAACTCACTTTAACTACTGAAAATGTCTGTCGCGATGCCACTTATAGTAGTTTTCACTAAATCGAGGATATCTCCCAGCTCCGAACTCCGAATATGGCCAATAGCGGGTTCCTTTCGAAGCTCGCAACGAGGCGCATCTATTGGTGTACTGGATTCTGACAATTGCTCTTCAAGTTATGACCAAAACAGTGAATTCGTTCTATATGTACCAAGAATTTGATAAGTGTTGGACAGATTGTGGAAAAAGGTTTGCACGTTAGATTCAACCAATATGGAGCATTTCTAGAGGATCCCCAACATGGGTTCAAGAGAATTTCCAAAGGAGAAAAAACAGGTAGACTATTCACTTTTGAACTTGAGGATACAAGGAACATTGCACTTTATAGTTATCAAGATCAAACATTATCAGAGCTTGAAATTTGGCATAAAAGATTAGGACATGTAGGTGAAAGAACCTTGAAACAAATATGCAGAGATCAATGTGTGCTTGGGATACCTAATGTATCCAAGCAACACATGATTTATAAATGTGGTGCTTGTCATTTTGGAAAGTCTCACAGGTTACCCTTCTCAAGGAACCTGTAAACACGTTGACACTTATCTTGTAAACAGGTTGCCATCCAAATCTCTTGATGGGATGACCCCATATGAAGCATGGCATGGTAGAAGACCCTCACTTGATCATTGCAGGATATTTGGATGTGTAGCATATGTGCATATCCCTTCTCAGATAAGAGGTAAGCTAGACCCTAAAGCAGAGAAGTGCATCTTCATAGGATATGATTTAAATCAGAAAGGATACAGGTTCTACAATCCTTCAAACAAGGGATTCATGGTCAGTAGAGATGTTGTCTTTGATGAAAATGACTCTTGGTTTGATAGTGAATGTAGGAAAGTAAAACTACCTTATGACTTGGAAGAGGAGTTTCCAAGCCTCACTAAGGAGGAGCCTACTCAAAATGGAGACATCAATTCAGATGATGAGGACATCATCAACCTTGAAGAGCTCAAGGCATGGAAGTCCAAAGGCAAAGTCAAGATGAAGAAGTTGGAGGATATACCTGAATCTTCCAACCAAGCCATCAAAAGATCACAAAGGGAGAGCAAGAAGCAATAAAATATGAGTATGACACTTCCCTAGTTACTAAGCACTCTGTTTATCTTGCAAAAAATTTAGGATCAAAAGGAATTCTGAGAGATCAATAAGCAGGTACAAAGCTAGACTTGTGGCTAAGGGTTTTGCACAAACCCAAGGAATTGACTATGAAGAAAATTTCTCACTTGTGGCCAAAATTCCAACCATTAGGGTATTGGTAAGTGTGGTTGTATCAAAAAATTGGAACATGTATCAGTTGGATGTAAAAAATGCGTTTCCAAATGGCTGGATTTTAGAGGAGGTGTACATGTCTCAACCTCCTGGCTATGAGGACCCAAACAAGGTAACATATGTACGTAAATTGAACAAAGCTCTTTATGGATTGAAGCAGGCACCTAGGGCATGGAACCATAGGTTGACTACATACCTTCAGGATCAAGGCTTTGTCATGAGTAAAGCAGATACTTCTCTGTTCATCAAGAGAAGTAATTTAGAGGTAATATACCTATGTGTATATGTTGATGATATCATACTTACAGGTAATGATGCTAATGGCATCAAACAGATCAAGAATCAGATGATGAAGGAGTTCAAAATTAGTGACCTTGGATCACTAAAATATTTTCTTGGACTTGAGTTAGTCTATACTAACTCTGGAATTTACATTACTCAGAGAAAGTATATACAGGGTATGTCGAGGAAGTTTCATTTGCAGGATGCCAAAGTTGCAAGTACTCCAATGGAGGTAAACCTAAAATTAAGTGCTAATGAAGGTGATGTACTTGAGAACATTGCAGGTTACCAAAGCATAGAGGGAAGCTTGAACTATGCTACTTTGACAAGGATTGACATTCCTTATGGAGTAAGTGTGCTAAGTCAGTTTATGCACAAGCCTAGGGCACCTCACTTGGAGGCTGCCAAAAGGATCTTGAAGTACCTTAAGGGTAGTCACCATCATGGTTTGTATTTTCCTTATACATCAGACTTGGACATTAAGATCTATTCAGATGCAAATTGGGCAGGATGCAAAGATGATAGGAGGAGTTTCCTCAGGATACTTATCCTTTGCAGGTGATAAGCCAATATCATGGTCATCAAAGAAGCAACCTTCTATTGCTTTATCTTCTACAAAGTCAGAGTATAGAGGATTGGTCAATGCTACTCAAGAGGCCATATGGATCAGATTGTTGTATATAGAATTGGGTTTACACACTACATCTTCAATGATTTTTGGAGATAATACAAGTTCACTACACTTTGTAGCTAATCCTATTTATCATGCTAGGACAAAGTATATAGAGATCCACTATCAATATCTGAGAGAGAAGCTATTGAGCAAGGATATTTAGTTGGCATATGTATCAACTAATATGCAATGTGCAAACTTGTTGACTAAAGCATTAGATGGTACAAAACTTTCCAGGTTTAAATCAATGATTGGATTGCAGGACATTCATGAAGATTGAAGATGAAGACCAAGCCAAAATGTTTGGCTTGAGGGGGAGCTGTTGGTGCAAAGTGCAATCCCACACATTTGGCTTGAAGCTCACAAACATATGAAACTCCATGGAAATCATTGCTAGTAGAAATGTATCCTTTTACATTTGTAAAAGTCATTCATTTGACTTGAGAGAATATTTGTAATCACCTACCAAAAACTCGTGGACTTGTTAGTTAGAAAAGCATCTACTTCATTGAGGAAATATTTCCTAGATTGAATGATAACTTTTAGAGAGAGCCAAAAGTTGAATTCAAATTCAAATTTGAGTGTAAGACTTATGAAAGGTGACTTAAAAAAGTCATGTGAGAGAGAGAAAAAATCCTGAGTTTCTCATTGTCTTTTTGCAAGAGCGTGAGGCCTACATTGTAGCCTACACTACTCTCCATCATAAGTGTATGATTATCAAGCCTATGATCTTGTACAACATTGTTCATTAATACATTAAATCTACATTGTTCATCTATGATCTCTTTGTTATAGTCATTCCTAACTGTCAACTTGTATTGCTCATATCTCACTCCATTCTCGACCATTTTCAATTATCTATAGCTTGTTGAATTAGCTCTAAGTTATCTACATGCCGAAAATTTTTGAAGGAAACCCATTCAGCCAATTTGGAGAAAACTGCATCATAGCACTCACTGGTCAAACTCTGCAGAGGTCCTAAAAAATTGGGGGTAATGATTTATTTGTTAAATTGATTGCTCTGTGTATAGTGCACCATTTCAAGTGATTCCACTTGGAATCATTAGCTTATTAAGCTAATTAGATACCTCTAAAAGGAAGGTTTCCAATTTCTACTGTATTGGTAGCACTAAGCATTACAAGCAGCAAGTGTATGATCAAAAATAGAAGGTTTTCATTGATCCTTCTATTTGGAAGTAGTCTATTTTGATTCAATCTTTTCATACATCATTTCCAAAGTACCTAGGCACTTGTATGGTTTTATTGGAAAGCTACGAGGGCCCACATATCAACTCTGAAGTCACAAAGGGCTGGTACCAAGCAAGATTTGGCAGTACCTACTCATCACTTGAAGCGCCCATCCATCTATCCCAAAAATGATTACTTCAACATGAGTGGAATGGTGGTCATTAACAACTTATTTGTGCCAATATTTTGAAGTTACTTCCCCAGACCGTGTAGCATTGTTAAACTATAGATCTTGCACGTGATAAAACATGACATCTTGCTTTTGTTGGGCATGTTGCAATTGGTAGGATGAATCATTAATAGTAGCTTGTAGGCCTTCATTTTTATTAATGAGTGTTGCAATATTAGCATGATGATGATCATTGGCATCTTATAAATTATGCATGTGACATAGTGCATCTTCTCACTCATGAGAGCTCTGTTCAAAAAAATATTTAAAAATTTGCATCTTCCGTTGGTCCTACTCATACAGTTGAGATAGATTTTCACATGCAACAACATGATCAAACAAATCCAATGCACGAATTTGACCATGCAAAGTATGGTTTTTAGCCACCAAGGGTTTATTGCACTATCGAAGAAAATTAGATTTACCCATATCTTATGCTAGTAGACAATTGAACATAGAATAAAGGAGCTATACAATGAAAGTAAGTGATAAGGTATGGTTTATGCAGTAAAGAAGTTTAGATACTATCTTTTGGACAATAAGTTTAATTTTTGTATTGACCATGAAACCCTACTTTACTTGGTCAATTAAGACTTGCAATATGGGGTGTTTAGTAAGATATTTTCTCTTACTAATAGAATACAATCACCTTTCTCTTCTCACCTTAGTTGAATCCTTGTAAAGTGTGTTTGATGAAATCCTCGACATCTATCTCTTCAACCTAGAAAGTAGTTCCTAAATGGGATGAAACCCTTCTACCAATCTTGACTTTTGGAACCCTAGATAAACATGCCAAGTCCAATGAAGGAGACATGATGTGATCTCAGTAATATCATATTTTAGTAGGAAGCTTATATAGGCATGACTGATAAGGTATCTTAACATTTTGTTTCCATGATGAATATGACAAAAGCTTGTTACAAAAGCACATGTAGAATTATTGGGTAATCATTATTCTAAGCAACTAATCCTAAAAAAACATGAGATGCTTAGGTGTATATTGGCCTAGCATGGAAATAATATGCATTTACTATTAAAGAAATGTCCTATATGTTTGACTAGACCTCTAGTGAAGCATGCAACTCTCTATCATGTCTCATGGGCACCGAATTGGAGAACTCCATTAGTGGAATTCTATAAATCTTTTCCTCTTGATGCCACCCTTGCAAGTCAATGAAGCCTAGCACAAGAAGCTCAATTCTATGCATTGATTGGACATCATCTAGAAATGATGTAGAGATTATTATTTAAAGTTAGGTGTACTGAAAATGATTACTTGACAATCCTAGAAAATGTACATAGTGGTGTTGTAGATGGACGCTTTGGATTTGATAGTGTGATTAAGACCATTTTATTTTTAGGTATTTGGTGGCCCATACTTCCATGAATGCACATAATTATCTGAAAGATTGTGACACTTTCTAGATAGCATAATAACATATCCAACGTGAAGAAACATCTTTAATTTTGATGATGGGAGGACATGCCTTCTCAAAGTGGGGTATAGATTTTGTAGGACCCATCGATCCCCCTACAAGGAGTTCACATGTAGAATATATAATTGTAGCCATAGACTACTTAATCAAGTGGGTAAACGTGAGTTCTACATGTAAGAACGATTCTTAAACAACTACCAAAATCTTATTTGAAAAATTATTCACCATATCCGGATTTCCCATTTGGCTAGTTAGCAATAGAGGCATATTTTTGGGCTTATGGAGTGTCCTATAAAACTATACTCAATTCCACCCCCTTTTAGATGGTCTTTGGACCACATATTGTGCTACCCC
Source organism: Ceratopteris richardii (assembly GCA_020310875.1). Taxonomy (NCBI): domain Eukaryota; kingdom Viridiplantae; phylum Streptophyta; class Polypodiopsida; order Polypodiales; family Pteridaceae; genus Ceratopteris; species Ceratopteris richardii. Next base: position 249,962,418 of record CM035406.1, read on the forward strand.
TTGATTTCTTGATCCCCGCATTGAAAGTAACACATGAGTATTAATGGGAAGGACATGAATTATTCTCTAGGATTATGGATCTAGAATGCTTAGGAAAGATAATAGTGTGTGTAGCAACAGGAATAAGGTAGCTATGAAGAGGAAAAAGGATTGTTTTGACACTCATATTAAGGAGAAACATTCTTAAGTTGGACACTTAGTATTTTCTACATGTTGAAGAAGCATGCCGATAAATTTGGAAAATGCAAATATGGACCCATGGTCATCAATAGGATTTCCATAAGTGGTGTTGTCCTATTAGCCACACTAGAAGGTGAAGTATTACCAAGATACATTATTGGATGCAAATTCAAGATCTTAATGAAGGAGATGCTTACATGATTGAAGAAGGCCAAGAAGTGCAAGGAAGAAGAACATAGAACTAGAGAGGAAGCATAAGAAGATTTTATAGAGTGAGTTAGAAACATTGATACAAGATGATAGGGTCTATTACCCAATCCTCATTTATCACATGGCAATGTGCCAATTACACACAAAACCAATCCTAGCATTAAATATAAATGACTATTTAGAGCTAGGACTAGATACTACAATCAAGATTATCAGAGCGTTGATTGATTCAAGAGGCACCACAATTACCATTTGGTAATCTTGTTGTCAAGACATGGTCATACATGTGAATCCAATGGAATCCTATCTTGTTGGATTAGGAGGTGTGGAAATCCCTTGCTGAGGTGAAACAAAAGTTTCTCTTCTCATACATGATGTACCTATGAAAATCAAGCTCTTGGTTTGCCATGATGACCCTTTTTTTTAGAGTATGTGTAGAGCTTAAGATCAAATGAGGCCTCAAACATCTTGACTTTTACCCATCTAGTTAGATGGAATCTTTTGGTAAAACATGTGTGGAAAATTTGTTGGAGTCTTTATCGAAAAGTGCGGATGATGTGGCACTTTAACTTTAGCATTGGTTCACACACTTGAGCTTGCTACATTTCTAACATCCCCCCCCCCCCAAGCTCAAGTGCTAGCCTCTTGTTGGGGAAAGACAAGGCAAACCATCAAGTGGCACGAGTGGTACCCATGGTTCAAGCAAACATTGAAGGCATTGAAGTATGTAAAGATGAGGCCATATAGCTCAAATCAATCAAATCGTATTTTTATCCTCAAGACACTGATTTTTATCACTAATATATTGTAAAAGTCCCCGTTTTGTGAATATTATCTCCATTTTGTCCAAGGTGAGGATTCCTCAAGCTTGAGCAACTTAGGTAGAATGATCATATCGAATTTCACTTTTTTTTTTAGCTCGTTTGAGCCATAAATTATCTTGAGAACATACTACTCCGGAGACCAGATGTGAAACTAGTCAAAACTAGTTTAAAAACTATAAATAGAGCTTGTTGGCTCATTTTGAGGGGTTAGCTAGTTGAAGATGGTGTAGAGAGGAGAACTTCTTATACTATTGATGCTCATGGATACAACTTTTATTGTTTCTCTCTATTTAATCTCCCTCACATGTGTGTATGTGTGTGTGCACATCATTGTGCTTCCCAACTTCACATTTGCATGGATCACTTGTGCATGGTCTTTGTATCATCCTCTTCTCGCCATGGATTGATAGTTTAAGATTGGATATTCATCGGCATTAGTGAACACCATTGTTCTACAAGAGACACCTTTTTGACACCATTGTCAGGGAGAGGTACTTGTGGGACGATTTTGTGATGGTAAGAGTGCAGAGAAGAGACATTCGAATCATTGGTAAGTAGGTTTTATGTACCTTTTTCCGTTGCCTTGATCATTTTTACCTTCTTTTTCACTCCTTTCACCTCCATTCACCCCCTTCAGCTTCCTACTTCATCTCTTTCTTTTTTGAAATTCCACCTTTGGGACCATATATCCACCTTTCCCCATTCATTTCATATTTTCTTGTATGTGTCTGAGAGAGAGAGATAGATAGAGAGAGAGAGAGACATTACAGACAGGATTCATGATAGGCCACATCAATCATGACATACCAATCTCTCTGGGAAAACTAAAAACTTGATAGGCTCAATCTATCACTCAATCCTTATTGAGTGGCCTATCGCAACAGACCATTCTATTGAGACAAGCCAATCTATCATGAAAGAAAAACCTTTAGGGAAAACTTTAAAGTCATTATTTTGGGCCAAAATTTATGCTTTCTTGGTGATTTTTATTGTCACATATATTTTGAATTTTATGAGACATGAGGATCATTTGTATAGCAAGCACATTTATACCTAGCTCATGCTTCAAAGGAACCTTCATTTATTTTACTATTTGTGTAGAGGTTCTAAAACCTTAAAGTCAAAACTTAAAGAGAACTTAAAGGAGCAAAAATCCATGACTTTTATTTTAATTTGAAATCCAAATCCCTAGTTGAAACAATGCTTGGAATCTTTTGGTAGAATCATCAATATCAACCATCTAGATTTAAGGAAAAGTGATTATATATACTCCAATAGAGGAGTTATAGAAAATGACTAAGTTTTCATGCACTTCAAGAGTGATCATTGATCAATCCTCATAGCCATGGGAATCCTCCAACACCTCCAAGCCTGTTGCTTTACACATATGTATACTTGAAGTTTTATCATCATCTTTGAGCTAGTGTACTCTTGATTATAGATTGTTCATGACTACTTACTTCTCAGAGTCATTTAAGTATATATATGGTCTCAAGCTCACAATCAATGCATGGATCATGATGATGACATACTTGTGAATATCAACATGAAAAAAGTTATTAATTGAAGCTTTGTATGTAGAGATATAAGTTATCCTTTTTTATTGTGTATGCACACTATCTTCTTCTTGAAATGTCAAGATCACACCTATGGATTCTCAAGTATATTTCTCTCATCAAAATCACTTTAAATTCCATTAATAACTTTTTATACATCAATTACCTTCCTTGTAGAATATATGAAAAAGGATTTTGATCAATGCATAATAGTTTAAGAGCAATGAACATTTTTTTGGGTACCTTCTTCCATAAATAGAAGGTTTCCTCTTCATGCTCATAATGTGCAAATAGTTTGTTGCAGTATAAACTTTCAATCACATTGATCCAAAAGGAATATGGTCATTTCTATGCATAAATAGAAAGCCTAGGAAGTCTATCAATGTGTCAAAACAATAAATAGGCAGGTCTAGAGTAGTTTTTTGCAAAGATACACTCTCTTTCTAGTCTACCATCACCTACTCATAGTTGTATCAGAGCATCATCATAGGATATACATTATGAGTGATGGTTTTCCTTAATCAATTGACAAATCTAATGAAGCCAACTACTCAGCATCTTATTCCAAGATGGAATCATATTTGCTAGGAAGAAATATTTATGGATACACATCTAGAGATGAGATGATGCCAATTCTAAGGACCAAAGGACCACCAACTCAAGAAGATCAAGAGAGTTTGAATACATGATGTGTAGTAGATGCCTTATCAAGGTCATAAATCTTAAAATCTATCTCTATTTTCTTACTTTCACACATTAGGGGCTACAAGACATCATAAGAAACTTGTAATGCAATTGAATCATCCTTTTCTTCAAGTACTAAAGCTAGGAAGAATGAATTATGGATGGAGCTCAATTCTTGTAAGAAGCACCTAGGTAGAGTGTCACCAACTTTATCACTAAGATAAAAACACATATTCGATCAATTAGGAAGTATTGGAGAGATCATAGATGAATACTAGATATTCAGAAAGGTCATTAATGGAATCAAAGCATATGATAAGTGGTAAGCATTCACCATTGCCATGGACCTATACATGGACATGCAAATACCAAATTTCAACACACTCATGGGAGAACCTGAGAATTCAAGATTACAAATAATGGAAATACAAAAAAAGGTAATCAATCTTTTGCCCTATATAGTGATAAAGATAGAAGTAAAGATACTAAAGATAGAGGGAAGAAGTCTGATGAAGAAGGAAGTACCTCCCAAGCTAACTTTGTAGGTAGAGGGAGAATTACAAGAGGGAGAGGCAAAGGGTTAGAAAAGTCATGGGGAGATCTCAAATGTCTTCACCATGTGCTACATGTGGACTATGAAATTATACTATTAAAACTTGCTTCAATTTGACGAAGTGAGAGAATTAGAGGATGACCGAAAGACACCAAGAAGAGATATCAAGTCATGGAACTCCAAAGGTAAAGAAAAAAATGCAAAGAGTTAAGAGATGTAGTAGAATCATCTCAACAAACAATCGAAAGACTACAAGAGAAAAGAAGAAGCCAAAAAGGTATGGATATGATACTTCATTACTCGCCAATAATTCTCTCTCTCTCTCTCTCTCTCTCTCTCTCTCTCTCTCTCTCTCTCTCTCTCTCTCTCTCTCTCTCTCTCTCTCTCTCTCTCTCTCTCTCTCTCTCTCTCTCTCTCTCTCTCTCTCTCTCTCTCTCTCTCTCTCTCTCTCTCTCTCTCTCTCTCTCTCTCTCTCTCTCTCTCTCTCTCTCTCTCTCTCTCTCTCTCTCTCTCTCTCTCTCTCTCTCTCTCTCTCTCTCTCTCTCTCTCTCTCTCTCTATATATATATATATATATATATATATATATATATATATATATATATATATATATATATATATATATATATATATATATATATATATATATATATATATATATATATATATATATTGCATGTGTGTGTATTTGTGTGTGTGTGTGGGACCTAGAAAACAAAATCTAAGAAACCCTCATCATATGCAGGCAGTCAGATAGACAGACAGACAGACAGACAGACAGATAGACAGACACACAGACACACACACACACACACACACACAGACAAACAGACAGACAGACAGACAGACAGACAGACAGACAGACAGATAGACAGATAGACAGATAGATAGATAGATAGATAGATAGATAGATAGATAGATAGATAGGTAGATAGATAGATAGATAGATAGATAGATAGATAGATAGATAGATAGATAGATAGATAGATAGATAGATAGATAGATAGATAGATAGATAGATAGATAGATAGATAGATAGATAGATAGATAGGTAGGTAGGTAGTTAGATAGGTAGGTAGTTAGATAGATACATAGATAGGTAGATGGATAGATAGATAGATAGATAGATAGATAGATAGATAGATAGATAGGTAGATAGATAGATAGATAGATAGATAAATAGATAGATAGATAGATAGATAGATAGATAGATAGATAGATAGATAGATAGATAGATAGATAGATAGATAGATAGATAGATAGATAGATACTCATGGTGGGATGTATTCCTATTTGTAGTCTATTGATGATTCTTTTGATGTGAGATGGTGCTTGTGGAAGACTTGAACCCAATTTGTTTCTTTTTCTTAGATGCCATGTGTTCATGGTCTCCACAATAAAAGCACAACCCATTATCCTTTCAATGTTTTCTTTCCCTTTGTATAAGTCGTATGACCTTGATGTTATCTGATTGCATGGGTTCTGGTTGAGTTTCTTCCAACATATGTTGTTCCGAAATCGAGGTGGACTTGTATTCTTGATCTCTAATAGAAGTTTCCTTCTCTTTTTTTCTCTTGAACAACCTATTATCGCATTCAATTGCTTGATTCATGAATTCATTCAAATTGTTTACCTCGGCATGGTTAATATGAGTTCTTTCACATTGTCACATATGTTCTTTGTTGATATATTTAGGTAGTGATGTGTGTGAACACACTAGGACTGCCGGGGCACTTTTTTCCCTCTTTAGGAGGTTTTTTTCCCCCGGCTTGTATATACGCCTATTGCCTTAATGGGCTACTTATCTTTGTACATTCGCTAGTAATACATTCAGTATTGTGTGTTTGTGCTCCAAGCTTCTTCTTCTTCCTTGTGCTGTTCGCGTGCTTCCGCAGACGTCTAACTCCAACAATTGGTATCAGAGCAGGTCGTCGCTTCATCTAGGGCGCCATCGACACTCCTCCGTTTGCAGTCTCAGAATCGCACGAATTTTGGTGAGCATACTGAGTGTGTTTCCGAGATCAAAACAGCTTCGCTTTGTGGTGCCGAAATCACGATCTGAGCTCTTTTCGGCCTCCGAACGCACTATTGCAGCGCTTATGCGAGCTATTTCGTCTTTTTGTGCCAAAGGTATATACAAGTTTCTGTTCGCCAGTCGTCTCGAAGTCTGCTACAGGTCTAGCAGAACTCGTCTGGGCAGTTTCATTCAACTTTTTGAGATACAGTCGATTTTTGGCATCAAGGTATTTTAGTCACCGGCCATGGCTGAAAGCAGTGATGTATTACGTATGTTGGCTGTTGAGGATAAGTTGGATGGGACCAACTACCCATTATGGGCTTATATGATGCGACATGTTTTGGTTGCAAAAGGATTGTGGAACATTGTGTAGGGTGTTGAAAGACGTCCTGTTACACCTGTAATGACAAGTACTGCAAATACAGGTGCTGGAGCTGATGAAGATGGTGTTGAAGATGATATTCCGCAGATTCCTGTTCGTGCTGATGTTTGTGTTGCACCTACTGTAGAGCAGATTCGTTCGGATGGCAGAGATACCCAGGCACATGCATTGATAGCTTTGTCTGTCAAACGTGCCATTATTCCTCATATTCGCTCTTGCAGAACAGCTAAGGATGCTTGGGATACACTTACCACATTGTGCCAAGCTAGGAATGAGGCTCGTGTTGCTTACCTCCGAAAACAGTTAGAGAGTGAGCACATGAATGAAGATGATTCTATGGACAGTTTCCTAACGAAGATCAAAGATTTGAAGGAACAGTTGATTTCTCCTGATGAGGTTATACCAGATAGCTCACTTGTGCAAACCGTTCTGAATGGTCTTCCTGATTCATACCAGAGTTTTAGTTCTACTCTTCGATTGATGATGAAAGGCAATCCGAATGCCTTATCATTTGAGGAGTTAGTCTCAGTTCTAATGGTTGCACATCTTCTTTCTTCAAACATCGATGGTTGAGAAACTTGGTTAAGATCATCTTCATTCTTCAACACATCTTCATATTGAAATTGGTTGTCCTTGAATACTTGATTATCACATTGAACTGCTTGCTTGATAAACTCATCGAAGGTATTTACCTTAGATGTAGAGGGTAAAAAATCCTTTATTTCATCTTTGAGACCTATTTGAAATTGATTAGCTAGATAGTCTTCTTGATATGTGGATCCTTGAAATAAATTTGTGAAGTCTACTCCAAATCCTGCAACTAAGCAATCACCTTGCCATAAGCTCCTTTCAAATTCTTTGAGTTTTATATATATATCATTCAAAGTAAACTCAACTTTTCTAGTATGGATATGGAGTCCATCAATCTTGACAAAGTCTTGATGTGGATAGTCTTTCCAAAATGTCAGCGGAGCACTAGATTGTGCCCCCTGACTAGACTATACAAGATTTTAGAATTATACTTTTGATTACAAGATCACCCATATAGGGAAAGTAATACAAGCATATGTAATTGATACAAGAAGTCACGCAACCCATGACTGATAGGTATGGATAACTTGACTAGAGATGATATAGGAGATCCCACAACCCGGGACTATAGGTATGAAGCAAGATATTTGGATTACAAGAACTCCCTTCAAGGAGATGAACTAGACACAAAGAGTAATTGGAAAGGATCTTACACTATGAGATTACAACATGGCATGATAGGATGTACAAGATACTAGACTAGACAAGACCATTTAAAAACAAAGTACAAGAATAGAACTCGAATTGGAACTTGGAAAGTATTTACTTGGAGATCATGACTCCTTGAGCTCCCAAGGCTGGCATTGGCAAGATTGAGGATATGAGTGGCCTAGTCCTCCTTATATAGGCATTCAAAGGCGGTTTTCCAAGGTCAGTTACAAATTGATGATGTTATCAACTCAAAACAAGACCTCTAAGTGTTAGAATCAAGCAAATAGATCGTCAGTATTAGGGTTTTTAGCACATTTTGGACAAAATGGTAGGATTACTTTCTCCAAATTTTGAACCAGTCATGAGATATAGAAAAAGGTTCAAGATGGTTTCCTTTATGTCCATGACACTTCTCTCGATTTGTATATATGGATCCTAGCAAGCTATAAGGAGGGAATCCGCTCAAGAATCATGGATCAAAGATGGTGAATTTCTAATGCCCTATGGGTTAGGATGCATAGTGATGTTGATGTTTCAATCCTTCCCTTCTCAATTCACAACACCACTACATGTGAGTCCCCATGTGGATCTAGCAAGATCTATTATAGGGAATCTAGGCTAGGATCTTGTGAATACTGATTCGAAATCCTTCTTCTTCAATAATTGGTGTAACCTTCCTTTTTATATGCTAAAATTATGCTACCCTCCTTCAAGGAAGAATTCCTTATAATCAAAGTTGCCCTCCGCCCACTATCACATGTGGGCTCTCAAGTGTATCTAAGATCTTTATAGTATAAGATCCCCTTCATGCATAGCGAGGAAAATTATAAAAGAGAATGGGTGTAGACAATGAATCACAAACAAACTATAAACTAACCAAAAGTGAAAGATCTCATATTTCAAGGTAGGATCCCTCCATGGTTTAGGTGGGATCTCTCCCATGGACTTTGTGTTAGGGATCTTGTGAGCAGATATTGGTTGATTTTGATCCTCCAAAAAGAAATGTAACCCCTCCACTCTAATATTCTCTAATTCAAAATTTGATCCCCAACATAATGTGCATTGATCTCAAAAATAACACAAGGAGTCCATCCCAACAAAGCAAGATTCATCTATGGGATCTCATGGAGGAATCATGTGGGTATGTAGTTCCTCTTTTTACCTAAAAATTGAGTTGACACCTTGGCTTTCTCTTGAAAACCTTCCATACCAAGCTTAAGGATCTCAAAAGGCCAAAGATTCCCTCCTTCAATAGGATGGATCTCTAGGAGTGGGGATCTCATGGAGTGATCTTGCTCTATGGATAGGATCGATATTGGGTCTTAGAATTGGTATCTGATAGGCTAACTTGATCTTCTATTATTCCTAGCTTTCCTAATATAGTACCCTATGATTTATCCCCACATTTTCAAAGCAAGAACTCTTATATTAGGGATCCATTTAGGGATTTTTCCTTGCACAAACTATGGCTTTGGGATTTGGGGTTGGTAAGTGGTGATGTCTTAGGTACTGCCTACTCTCTTGGATGCTCTTAGCACAAGGGTACTCCCTCAAGGTTCCCCTCTATATGTATGGTAGGGATCCCAATCAGGGATCCTACCTAGCAATAATGTGTTTTTTTAGCTAATTAGAGAGGTTTGTGCCTAGTCATACTTGCCTTACTTGGATTCTCTTCACGCAAGGATGCTTTCTAGGTATCTTTCAAGTTCTATCACACTGCTTTCTGTAGATGATGATATTTCACCTCGAGAGGTAGACTCACTTGTCATTCAACCTCTCTTGCACCCCCTAATGTAGCCCAAAATTCCTTAACTCTTCCTCTTCAAAGATGGGCTCTCAAATTGGGGTATCATTCAAGAATCTCACTGGATAGAATATGGTAGATAAATATGTCAAATGATAAGTGGTGTTATTCCTTGTTCTACATGTTGATGTCTTCTTAGAATTAAACCTCCATATATAATTCTAGCATCCCATCTTGAGGGTGGGATCTTACATGGCAAGGATCTTCTTTGGAAACAGTCATGGAAAATTGGCCTTGCAATGGTCTCAAAGAATCCCCTTGTCTTTTCTTACCTATCTAGGAGCACATTTCACCACATGTACCCCCTCAAGACTCTTATTGAGATATAAGGCAGGTATCCCACAAGTTCTTCTACCTAATTAATCACTCTAAGACTTTTCACACAATTGTAAGTGGTCAATGCTCACCCCTTTAGTTGAATATCTCTAGATTCCCCCTAGATCTCAATATTCTAGGATCCCATGCAAGGATTCCCATTGTGTAAAGATGCTTAGATTTCCACTTCTAAGCCCCTAGGGTAAGGTTTTTACCTCCTTGGGGTCTCCCAATATGAAAGCCCACTCGAAGCCCCTAACCAAATTTAGGCAAGGATCTTGCTCAGGGATCTTGCCTTATAGGGTTTTCTTTTCTTGGCACCTCGACCTTAGATTCAACTCTCCTTTTCTCACCTGGTCACTCAAGATATCATACAACAGAGGTGATAGTCATGATTACCACCTATAAGGCTGGATACAACCCTAGGATCTCAAACCATGGAAGATAAGATCCCTACCAACAACAAGTAACATCTCAAGTACAATGGGATCCCATTTTATAGAGATAATGATCTTGAATTATTGACATGAAGCCCTAAGGTTTCTCCAACTATCCACCAACCTCATTATGATACAATATCCTATTTCTCTCCTTTCCTATAATTTTCAAATTTAGGGATCTTGTTGCCCAACTGAGGAACCTAGTGATGTTCCCACTCACTACTCTCCCATTGTCTAGTGGTTACTCTAAGATATTCTAGGGTTAGGTTTTTTCTAATAAAATGGATTACAATCAAGTTTACTAATATGTGCCCTAACATTTAATGCCCCTCACTATGCGATCGATCCTTTCTCAGTAGGCAAATGTAAGAAAATAACTTATTAGCACAAAGATGCTCCTCACAGGGTTGATATTTCTAGTATGAGATCCACTTCTATGTTCAATCCACTTATGCAATATACCCTTAATTAGGATGAATTCAACTGCCCACTTCCTTTTCCCTCAGTAAAGCCCAATGCACACATGCCAATAGACATTGATGACATGCCATTGATCGTCAACATTGACATTACCATTTGTTTCCTATAATGGAAGGAAATCCTTAGCGTGCTCTTCTCTTGTCCACACCTGAAAGAACTTGGAGAAGCTTGTAGGAGGTAGAAAACTGAGTTGTGAAGCAAGGAAGTTCGGTCTAGCCAACCAGTCTTGATCCTTTGAATGCCATTAAAATCATCACCTATCACAATAATGTCCTCTACATATACACATAGATAGATAACCTCATTATGATTCCTTTTGATGAATAGAGAAGTATCTAAGTTGCTAGGTCTAAATCCTTGATCTTAAAGGTATGTAACCAACTTGTAATTCCAAGCTCTAAGAGCTTGTTTCAATCCATACAATGCTTTCTTAAGTCTGCAAACATAAGATGTATGATTAGGGTTTTCAAAACATGGTGGTTGTGACATGTATACCTCTTCACTTATCTAACCATTTAGAAATGCGTTTTTTACATCAAGTTGAAGGAGTCTCCAATTTCTTGCAATAGTTACACTTATCAATGTTCTTATTCTAGTCATCTTTGCAAGTGGTGAGAATGTTTTCTCATAGTCTATACCATGAGTTTGTGAGCATCCTTTGGAAACTAAGCTTGCTGTGTACCTACAAAATGATCCGTCTGAGCTTATTTTAACTTTACATACCCATCTACAACCAATTACTTTTTGATTTGATGACATTGGAGCCAAATCCCAAGTGTTCATCTCCTTCAATGCATCTATTTCTTCTTTCATGGCCTTTTCCCAATTAGGGTTTCCGTTTGCCTCTTCATAGATTGAGGGTTCCTTTGAAATTGAGTCCTTTGCTAAGTAAATTGAATGCTTTGTAACAAACATGGAATCATATCCATACCTTTCTGGTTGTTTTTTCTCCCTTGTTGACCTTCTAGGTGCTTGCTTGCAGCATTCTCCACACTCTTGCATCTATGATTGGCCTCTTGACTTCCATAGTTTGTAATCCTTCTCCCTTTCATCTTTTTTCATCATCTGTATCACTTCTTGGATCCTCAAACTGTGTATCATGCTTGCTTCCTAATTGATGAGAATCAGAATCAAGATCATATGGTAGAGTTACCATTTTTTTTTCTTCATCATACCAAGACCTGTGTTCTTTAAACACAAATTGAGTTGAGTCATAGCCAATAAACACTACCTTTGTTGCCATTTCATCTAGCTTACCTCTTATTTGTGATAGTACATGAACATAAGCTTAACAACCAAACACCTTACAATGTCCAAGACTAGGTTTTCTTCCATGCCATGCTTCATAAGGAGTCATACATTCAAGTGATTTGGGTGGTATTCTATTGACATGGTACATGGCAGTTGAAATAGCCTTTCCCCATAGATAATGTGGCAACCTCTTCTCTTCAAGCATTGTTTTGGCTGATCCAACCAATGACTTGTTTCTTCTCTCTGCAATTCCATTCAATTTAGGAGAGTACCAGGTAGTCACTTCCCTTTGGATACCTTTATCCTGCAAGAACTCATCAAACTCTTTGGAGAAATATTCTCCCCCTCCATCAAATCTGAGCTTCTTGAGCGATCTACATGTATGATTCTCCACATGTGCGAGATGCTTTTTAAAGCAATAAAACACTTCATTATTACTCTAAGCAATCTGTCTTCAGGTTGTTGATCTTTAGACTAATTGTTGAAGTCCCTTCTACTATGGCCTCTATGGTTATTGTTGAAGTTGTGTCCACCTATGCCTCTATTGCTGCCATATCCACCTCTTCCACTTCTGTTCTGGGTCTTCCTATTGAACCATCAATTCTAAGTGGTGTGCTTGGTCTTATCATAAATAGAACAAGGTTGAACATTCTAACCTTTGGATTTTTCATGCTTTGGTCCTTTCTTCTTCACTTTCCACTTTCTCTTGCTTGCAAAGTTGGCTTGGGAAGTCTCCTCTTCATCTTCTTCCTTCTTCTTGCCTTTCAACTTGTTGTCCTTCTTATCTACATATAGAGCACTAGTTGAATTACCATGATAGGAGTTACCTTCCTTATGCTATTGTTGGCCTCTTGATTGAAGAGTTTTCCAAGAAAGATGTTGAAGTCTGGAGTTTGCACATCCATGATGAGATCATAAGCCGTGGTGAAGGATTGCCATTGCTTATCACTTTGAATCCCATTGAGAATTTGCCTCATGATAGCCTCTTCTTCAGTGCGCTCTCCAATGGATGCTAACCGATCCACAACCTCCTTGACCTTGGTAACAAACCCTGTGATGGTGTGTTTAGGTGTCTTCTTCATTTGGTTCAACTCATTCCAAAGATTATTTTTTCTTGCTTTGGTACTAGCAGAAAAGAAAGTCTTTAGGGCATCCCCAAGTCTCTTGAGATGTCTTGCATCCTCTAATATGTGGTAATAGAAAGTCAAAGATAGAGTTTAGTATGTATGACCTTGCTTGAGCATCCCTTGTGCACCAAAGTGTGAGCTTATCTATCTCCTCTTGTTTAGGTCCTCCTTTGGATCTAGGAATAGGCATAGCTTCATTGCTTGCTACAATTCCATAAAGATTTCTACCTTGCAATAGGCCTCCATTTTGATTTTCCAAGCCACATATTTGTGTCGATCAAGCTTCTCAATCATTAAGGGAATCATGTCACCCATCTTGATCTAGCTCTGATAGCACTTGAACAACTTGGAGAAGCTTGTAGGAGGTAGAAAATTTAGTTGCAAACGAAGTTTGGTTCAGCCAACCGGCATAAGACTAGCCCTTGAGATTATGGAGACTCAAATAGACTTTATAGAAATGTGATAAGTGCAATAAAATTCACTATGTACTTTGAAGCATCAAGGAGGAAGATTCCATACAAAACAGATAGGTTTGCGCATTCACTACCTCAAAAACTTACTATCTTTGGATGAGACAATCAACTTCAATGCTCATAGCAACCAACGTGATTACAATTAGACAAAATCCTTTTGGATGTGTGATACAGATAGTTTTGTGTATAGAATGCATAAGAGTACAAGAAATAAGCAAAATATGCTTTTGGAATGAATCAGGCACTCAATAGTGGTACCTCCTATTTTTCATGAATGCACAGAGATAGGCCCTAAGACAAAAAAATTGAGATTTCTACCAATATATTGAACCAAATGCTTTGAAAATTTATACACATAAACTAGACACTAATATATTTCAAATGAATGATCAGTCATCCAATTAGGAGCTCTGTAGAGAGATCGAAGCCTCTGTAAATTTATTGTTGTTGAAGAAGATGATGCAAAAAAATAAAGGAGCAAGACAATGATGGCAACAAGTGTATGTATATTGCTTCCATGTAATGTACAAGTGATTTTAAGGTTTTATATAGACTCCTGAAGTGCTCCACGACTTCTACAAGTGGATTTTGAATTCAAATGAAGGTGGGATAAGTTGTTGGAGGGAATCAATTCACTTTCCTACAATCTAGGAAAAGTGAAGATCTAGTTTGATCTACTTTTAGGTGATTGATTGATTCATTGATTGCAACTCAAATACCCCAAATTCATGAAAGATTAGCTCTCTTTTTCTATGTTTACATGTGTGAAGCTTTAGGCTTTTACAATGGTAAAAGATCCATGAAAAATAATTTTTTAAAAATCAATAAATGAGCATAGGTAAAAGAATGCTTTGTTGGAGTTCGATGTCTCCGGAAGCACTCGAACAGCACAAGGAAGAAGAAGAAGCTTGGAGCTCAACACACAATACTGAATGTATTACTAGAAAATGTACAAAGATAAGTCGCCCATTGTCACGAGGAAGGAGATAAGGAAGAGATCTCACACACACAATCTCACTCTCAAGGAGAAGCACTCACACAGATTGAGGCAAGGAAGAATGATCTTCTTCTTCTTCTTCTTCTTCTTCTTCTTCTTCTTCTTCTTCTTCTTCTTCTTCTTCTTCTTCTTCTTCTTCTTTTATTACATAAAAAGGAATGTACAAGAATGACCTAAAAAACAAGAATACAACAAGTGCAATATATAAAGATCAATACATAAGGAAAAACCTAATGTCCGCAAATGAGTGAGCTGGCAAGAAATAAACATGCCATCACTCTTGGTAGATAAATCTAGTACAACCCAATGAAGTATCCCTGACATATACCCGTGTAACCACTATACATGTCAGAGAAATGAAAAATTGATTGTGTCATCCTCTATCATCGCATGTTGAGCTTGACATCTCAACACTCCCCCTCAAGATCAGCGTCATGTCCTCTAATCCAAGCATCTTCCGAAACTTCTTCAGCTTCTCTGCTCCAAGTGCTTTAGTGAAAATATCAACAACCTGCTCATCTGTTCTCACATAAACAAGATCAATATCACCTGCTAATACCTTCTCTCTGATGAAGTGATAATGTACCTCGATATGCTTTGTTCTATCATGAAAAACAAGGTTTCGTACTAACTATATACTGCTAAGATTATCACAATAGATAGTGAATCATGTACTGCACATGCCGAATCATTTACAAATCTTTCATAGTCTATGAGCTTATACAGCCCACGACATAAAATGTCAGAAGCAATAATCACATTGCCATTTGAAAAACCATGAACTGTACATTTGTCATCAACAAATTTCACAACCAAGCCAATCTTGGCTAATGTAGAAACTGATAACAATTTTTTCTTGATCCCTAGCACAAACAAAGCATCTGACAAAGTGAAAGAACTACCATCAGCAGTAGTCAAAATGATCTTACCAACTCCCATAACATGATAAGAGGAGTTGCTGGCACATGTAATAGTATTCCCTGTAGGGACAGGCTCGAGTGAAGAGAAGAAACTACGCTACGAGGTAATATGGTTGGTCACCCCACTGTCAAAGTACCAAACATCTGAGTCTACTACAGACATGCACTACTCATGAGAAGATGGGTCAAAATTGCAAACAGTGCACAAGATTAGCAGACTATGTTTTTGGTGTAGAGGCCTCTGCAACAACCATTCTGGCCTCTTTCTTCTTTGCCTCTTTAGGATCCAGTTTTGGACAGTTCTTTATGATATGATCATTTCCTTTACAGTACTTACAAAACAATTTTTTCTTTTTTTATTTCTTTTCATCTTTGTCATCCCTCTTTAATTGTTCAGAATTAGCGGATTTCTGCTTACTAGTTGAAGAGCTCCATTTTCCTTTGCCCTTTTAACTAGCTAGGAAAGCTTGATCTGCAACACACATAATGGAACTATTCTACCTGGATTGATCCTCCTGCACCAGAACAGAGACTAACTCCTCAAATGACAAGGCATTTGGATTGCCTTTCATCATCAACCGAAGAGTAGAAGCAAAACTCTAATATGAATCAGGAAGACCATTCAGAACGGTCTGCACAAGTGAGCTATCTGGTATAACCTCATCAACAAAAATCAATTGTTCCTTCAAGTCTTTGAAATTTGTTAGAAAATTGTCCATAGAATCACCTTTATTCATGTGCTCACTCTCCAACTGTTTTTGAAGGTAAGCAACGCAAGCCTCATTCCTAGCTTGGTACAATGTGGTAAGTGTATCCCAAGCATCCTTAGTTGTTCTCCAAGAGCAAATGTGAGGAATAATGGCACGTTTGACAGACAAAGCTATCAATGCATGTGCCTGGGCATCTCTTCCATCCCAACAAATTTTCTCTATAGTAGGTGCAAGAGAAACCACAGTACAAATAGGAATATGCAGAATATCATCATCTTTGACACCTTCTGCATCAGCTTCAGTACCTGTAGTTGTAACAGTTGCAGGTGTGATAGGATGTTTTTCAACACCCTGCACAATGTTCCACAGTCCTTTTGCAACCAATACATGTCGCATCATATAAGCCCACAATGGGTAGTTGGTACCATCCAACTTATCCTCAAACAGCCAACATACAAAATACATCACTGCTTTCAACCATGGCCGGTGACTAAGATACCTTGATGTAGAAAATTGATTGTATCTCAAAAAGTTGAACAGATTTGCCAAGACAAATTTTGATAACCCTGTAGCAGACTTTGAGACACTTGTAGTTCAAGGTTTCAGTGTACTATATAGTTTCTATGTATTTTTCAATTCTATGCGGAGTAATGTAAGTGGTGACTAGATTCTAGTTATCTATTGTAAGAGCATTGTCAAGGACCTATCTTGAAGGGGAATCCATTGTGGCCCGTTTCCATCACACCACTTTGATCATGAATCAATGAAAAATCGCACCTCTAGCCTTGTAAAGCTACAGTTAAAGAAGAAAGAATATGATTGACCAATGATATTGGTAGGCTCCAAGTTTTAGATAGGTTAGTAAAATATCCAACATAAATTCTCATAAAATATGGTGTTTGAGAGCAGAGTTATACAATTAGATGCAATCTTTATCACTTTGGTGTGCTATTCAATTATCGAAATTTGATTGAGTGCAACAATGTGGATTGTACAACTTAAAAGAGATGTTCATGATAAGGAGTGACACAAGGAGAGAATTCCATTATAATAATACTTTGAATTTGAAACAAAGGTGGAAGATCTAGACATGGAAGAGGATCAAGTTAATGTGTGATCAAATGTCAAAAACTTGGCCTTTGTACCGATTCGAGATGAAATACTATAGATCCAAAGTTAAGCAATTCAAAAAACAAAAAGACAATGATGTATTATTAGTTCCTTGATCACTTGAAAAAATAGTAGGAAGAAGGAATAAAGATCACTAGTTAGTTGCATAAGAATGAAGCAAAAATAAGAAATACATATAAAAATCAAAACCACCAAAAAGATGGTAGTTGCTATTGATATTAGAGAGAAAAGAAGTTATTACATCGGAAATATTGTTCCTAAGGAAGGAAGATACACATTTTGGATCTCACTAGAAGTTACAAAGGAGTGTCTGGTTGGATGTAGTGCTTGTCCAAGATTTTATCCTCATAGTATATTCTTATTGTGAAAGGTATAACACAAACGTATTAGGTCTATAATGATGCATGCTCAAAACATATCAAGAAAGATATATGAAAACTTTGTTGATATATTTAGGTAGTGATGTTTGTGAACACACTAGGACCACCGGGGCACTTTTTTCCCTCTTTAGGAGTTTTTTTTCCCCCGGTGTAACATAATCCTGGTAGAAGATGGTTGAACCACACCCTAAGAGAGAGGATTAGGAAGTAATCCTCAACCATGGCTTTTGGGGCAAGTGGTTAGCCCATCACATTCCTAACCAAGAGGTTGTGAGTTCAATTCCTTACATTGGTATCAGAGCCTAGGAAGTAGGCTTGGGCAAAGTGGAATGATCCAATGGCCTCTAAAAAAGGCGCTTGGGCATCCTCCATGTGAAAGGGTAGGATTTGTGGAAGGCGCGCGTCGATTTCAATGATGGACCTTACAATGATTGGGGTGTATCTCCCAATCCGTAGGTCGGATTGAGGCGTGTAATATACCGTTGGAAAGCTCTCGGAACGAACTTTCCAATGAGCTAGCTTGCAATGTGTGAATTCCTTGGGAATCCTTGGATGGAACTTGATTGAGTACATCCTGCCAGTCCCATAGCTGGTCAGGGTACATCCTGCCAGGGTACATCCAGGGTACATCCTACCAGTCCCATAGCTGGTCAGGGTACATTCCCGAGGGAGTTCAAGGGGGGGAGAATGTAACATAATCCTGGTAGAAGATGGTTGAACCACACCCTAAGAGAGAGGATTAGGAAGTAATCCTCAACCATGGCTTTTGGGGCAAGTGGTTAGCCCATCACATTCCTAACCAAGAGGTTGTGAGTTCAATTCCTTACACCCGGCTTGTATATACGCCTATTGCCTTAATGGGCTACTTATCTTTGTACATTTGCTAGTAATACATTCAGTATTGTGTGTTTGTGCTCCAAGCTTCTTCTTCTTCCTTGTGTTGTTCGCGTGCTTCCGCAGACGTCTAACTCCAACAATTGGTATCAGAGCAGGTTGTCGCTTCATCTAGGGCGCCATCGACACTCCTCCGTTTGCAGTCTCAAAATCGCACGAATTTTGGTGAGCATACTCAGCGTGTTTCCGAGAACAAAACGGCTTCGCTTTGTTGTGCCGAAATCGCGATATGAGCTCGTTTCGGCCTCCGAACACACTATCGCAGTGCTTGTGCAGGCTATTTCATCTTTTTGTGCCAAAGGTATATACGAGTTTCTGTTTGCCAGTTTAAGCGTCTCGAAGTCTACTACAGGTCTAGCAGAACTCGTCTGGGCAGTTCTGTTCAACTTTTTGAGATACAATCGATTTTCTGCATCAAGGTATTTTAGTCACCGGCCATGGCTGAAAGCAGTGATGTATTCCGTATGTTGGCTGTTGAGGATAAGTTGGATGGTACCAACTACCCATTATGGGCTTATATGATGCGACATGTTTTGGTTGCAAAAGGATTGTGGAACATTGTGTAGGGTGTTGAAAGACGTCCTGTTACACCTGTAACGACAGGTACTACAAATACAGTTGCTGGAGCTGATGAAGATGGTGTTGAAGATGATATTCTGCAGATTCCTGTTCGTGTTGATGTTTCTGTTGCACCTACTGTAGAGCACATTCGTTGGGATGGCAAAGAGGCCCAGGCACATGCATTGATAGCTTTGTCTGTCAAACGTGCCATTATTCCTCATATTCACTCTTGCACAACAGCTAAGGATGCTTGGGATACACTTACCACATTGTACCAAGCTAGGAATGAGGCTCGTGTTGCTTACCTCCGAAAACAGTTAGAGAGTGAGCACATGAATGAAGGTGATTCTATGGATAGTTTCCTAACAAAGATCAAAGATTTGAAGGAACAGTTGATTTCTGCTGATTAGGTTATACCAGATAGCTCACTTGTGCATACCGTTCTGAATGGTCTTCCTGATTCATACTAGAGTTTTGCTTCTACTCTTTGATTGATGATGAAAGGCAATCCGAATGCCTTATCATTTGAAGAGTTAGTCTCAGTTCTATTGCAGGAAGATCAGTCCAGGTGGAACTGGTCCATTATGCGTGTTGCAGATCAAGCTTTCCTGGCTAGTCAGAAGGGCAAAGGAAAATGGAGCTCTTCTACTAGTAAGCAAAAATCTGCAAATGCTGCACATTCGAAGAACCAGGATAAAGATGAGAGGAAATCAGAAAAGCAAAAATTGTTTTGCAAGTACTATAAAGAGAATGATCATATCATAAAGAACTGTCCAAAACTAGCTGCAATAGAGGCAAAGAAAAAGGAGGCTGGAATGGTTGTTGCAGAAGCCTCTACACCAAAAATAGAGTCTGCTAATCTTGTGCAAGAATAAGAATGGGCGTTTACTACTGTTTGCAGTTTTGACCCATCTTCTCATGACCAGTGCATGTCTGTAGTGGACTCAGATGTTTGGTACTTTGATAGTGGGGCCACCAAACATATTACCTCGCAGCGCAGTTTCTTCTCTTCACTCGAGCCTGCCCTACAGGGAATACTGTTACATGCGCCAACAACTCCTCTTATCCTGTTATGGGAGTTGGTAAGATCATTTTGACTACTGCTGATGGTAGTTCTTTCACTTTGTTAGATGCTTTATTTGTGCCAGGGATCAAAAATAACCTGTTATCAGTTTCTGCATTAGCCAAGATTGGCTTGGTTGTGAAATTTGTTGATGACAGCTGTACAGTTCACGATCTGTCAAATGGCAATGTGATTATTGCTTCTCGCATTTTATGTCGTGGGCTGTATAAGCTCATAGACTATGAAAGATCTGAAAATGATTTGGCATGTGCAGTAAATGATTCTCAGGCTATGTCAGATGCAAAGTTTTGGCATGCACGCTTTGGTCATCTGAATTTTGCTAGTTTGCTACACCTGCAGAAATCTGAAATGGTGTCCTCTTTGCCCAAACTTCAGGCACCTGGAAAACATGTATGTGAAGGCTGTATTTTGGGCAAAATGCAGCGTTCCTCCTTTCCAAAAGATGGTTCAGTTTGGGCTACGCAGAAATTGCAGCTTGTACATAGTGATGTCTGTGGTCCTATGCAGACACCCTCTTTTGGGAATTACCTTTACTTCCTGACTTTCATTGATGATTTTTCCAGGCATGCATGGGTATATCCACTCAAAGCAAAGTCCGAAGTGTTCATGTGCTTTAAACAGTTTTTGGTTTTGGCTGAAAATCTGCCAACATGTAAAATGGGCACCCTCCGTTCTGATCGAGGGGGGGAATATATGTCTTCTGATTTTAATGCATTTCTGGCTGAACGTGGGATAAAACACCAGTGTACAGTGCCGTATACACCTCAACAGAATGGAGTTGCTGAACGAAAGAATAGGTCACTCATGGAGATGGCGAGGTGCATGGTCAAGAGTCAGGCTTTACCACATAGTTTCTGGCTTGAGGCTGTCATGTGTGCAGCATATGTACTGAACAGGTGTCCCACTAAAGCGCTGCAATCTATCACTCCATATGAGGCTTGGCATGACCGCAAGCCATCTGTTTCTCATCTGCGTGTTTTTGGTTGTTTGGCATATGCATTAGTGCCTGAACAACATCGCATAAAATTGGATGATAAGGCATTAAAATGTATTTTTGTTGGGTACAGTTCTGAAAGTAAAGGCTATCGTCTGTATCATCCACAGACTAAACGCATTTTGGTTAGCCGTGATGTTGTCTTTGTGGAAGATGCTATTCATCCATTGCTTTCATGTACTAAGGAGACATCTGTTAGCTCCAAAGACATGTATGATACGTTGATGCCTCTTTTTACAGGTGGACAGTCTAGTGCTCGTCTTAATGAGGCAACTTCTCAGCCTTTGCAGGTTTCATATATTTCTGATGCAGATTTACATGATGCACTTGTTGATGAGAGAGCTGATATTGAGTAGGCAAAAACTATGCCAAATGGCTGGTGCAGACTTTGCGTGACAGTAAATTAGATACACCTTTGTCATATCATACTCGTTCAGGCTCTCATAACGCCTCCTTTGCATCAGATTGCTATGCTATGGCTGCGTCTAGTCTCTGTGATGAGAGTGAGCCTGTTTCTTTTGATGAAGCACAGAATTCAGAAAATTGGATGGCTGCCATGCAATCTGAATATTATGCTATAATGAAGAATGGTACATGGTCTTTATGTGACTTGCCTCCTGGCAAGAAGGCCATTGGCACTAAGTGGGTATACAAGCTGAAGCGTAAACCTGATGGTACAGTTGACAGGTATAAGGCTAGGCTTGTTGCGAAGGGTTATGCGCAGGAAAGAGGCATTGATTTTGATGAGACCTTTGCACCTACATGCCGTATGACTACTGTTCGGAGCATTTGTGCACTTGCAGCCCATCATGGTTGGAATGTACATCAGTTGGACATTAAAACAGCATTTCTAAATGGTGACTTGCATGAAGAAGTGTATGTTTTTCAGCCCCGTGGCTTTGTGCAGAAAGGGCATGAAAACCAGGTGTGCAGGTTAAAGAAGGCATTATATGGTTTAAAGCAAGCACCACGTGCTTGGTATGAGAAGATACATGCCTATCTGGTTGCACATGGTTTTGTGAACAATCCAACTGAAAGCACCTTATATGTTAAGCGTGCTAATGATGTGCTTCTGATCATTGTTGTCTATGTTGATGACATGCTTCTCACTGGTCCTATTGAGAAGCATATTGCTTATTTCAAGGCTGATTTGCATGCCTCATTTGAGATGTCTGATTTGGGGCATTTGCATCACTATTTGGGCATTCAGTTTATGCAAGTTGATGGTGGAATGGCTTTGTGTCAAACGAAATATATTGACACATTATTGCAGTGTTTTGGCCTTGAAGACTGTAAGCCTATTGCCACTCCTATGGAGACAGGTTTACGATTGAGTCTTCATGATGATGGAGATGCATTTGATGCTGTTCTCTATCAGCAAGCTGTTGCATGCTTGATTTATTTATGCATTACTCGGCCAGATATTCAGTTTTTTGTCTCGCAGATGAGCAGGTTTATGCATTGCCCAGGAGTCACGCATTGGAAGGCGGTTAAGCACATCTTTCGCTACTTGAGTGGTACTCGGCTACTTGGGTTGTTTTATCCCAAGGAGGGATCACTACCGCCAGATTTGCATGCTTTTTCTGACTCAGATTGGGCTGGTTGCTATGACACTCGTGTGTCCACTGGTGGTTTTTGCTTCATGCTTGGTAGCTCATGTATATCTTGGTTGAGCAAGAAGCAGCCTACTGTGGCCACTTCCAGTTGTGAGGCTGAGTATAGGGCAGCTTTCATAGCGACTGTTGAGTGTGTGTGGCTCAGACGCCTTATGGCTGATTTGGGTGTTGGCCAGTCTTCTGCCACCACCATCTTCACTGACAGTCAGAGCGCATTGGTAGTTGCAAGGAACCCTGTGTTCCATGCTCGCACTAAGCACATTGAGGTGCATTATCACTATGTCAGGGAGAGGTTCTCTGCTGGGGAGATCAGCTTGGCATATGTGCCCACGCAGGAGAACATTGCAGACCTTTTCACGAAGGCTCTACCTAGGGAGAAGTTTGAAGCTTTCTGCAAAGCTTTGGGCTTACTTCCTTTTGTGGAGTGATTTCCACATAGCTTGGCACTTCCTTATACATGAGTGCCAGCTACTTGTTCACCGCATCACTCCTAGGGGGGATTTGTTGATATATTTAGGTAGTGATGTGTGTGAACACACTAGGACCGGCGGGGCACTTTTTTCCCTCTTTAGGAGGTTTTTTTCCCCCTGCTTGTATATACGCCTATTGCCTTAATGGGCTACTTATCTTTGTACATTCGCTAGTAATACATTCAGTATTGTGTGTTTGTGCTCCAAGCTTCTTCTTCTTCCTTGTGTTGTTCGCGTGCTTCCGCAGACGTCTGACTCCAACAAGCTTTAAGTTGTAGGTCCCCTTTAAGAAATGGAAGACATAGATGGAGTATTCCCTATGTACTAGTTCGTTCAAAAAAAAAGAAAGAAAATCAAAAGACTGTATCAACTTTGAGAAAAGTGAAAGCTACAAATTTCAATGATATCTCACTTCCAATAATGGACCATCTATTGGAAAGAGTTGCTAGAGAAAAGTATATTTTTCTGAAAAAAAATTATCTTCATACAATCAAGTGACAAGCGTTCCTAAAGAAAAAGCATAAAATGGATTTTGCAACAGAATAAGACATATTCTCCTTCAAGGTTATGTTGTTTGTCTTGAGGGAAGATCTAAAGATATACGCTGATGATGTATGTGCATACACGTATAATTGGAGAAGATGATTGTTAAGTTCTAATTTTACTATGTACTCTTGAACTCAAAAGGATGCATTCACGGTATAACAAGAAAAAATATTAGGCCATAGTATCCAACAATGGCATATCAACATATGAAGATCATGTCGATTCCCACTCAAAAATGGTCAATCTTAAGAATATCAATGAAATTTTGGTGTTTATGGGCCACTTTGGATATAATCAATCATGTGTTTGCATACATGCTATAATTTCATGGCATTTGTATGGGGTGGTTAACTTCAATTTGAGTGGACAAAAGAGTGCACTAGAGCTAATGAGAAATCAAAGTGTCCAATAAATCCACATCTATATTAGGGGTGCTTGACTTTAAAAAAAAGGGTTTTTCATGTACATTTATGCACGTCAAGTTAAACCATATATGATGTACTGGTTCAACTAGTTAAGGGGAACTAGATTTTCCAATTGCAAAGAGGTGTATTATTGTTAGTGTTCATGTGAAAGGAAAAATGGCCATCAGAGGCACTTCTACATTTATCCTCAAATAAAACAGTGGTTTTCTTCCACATACACATTATCTTGTCACCATCTATTATGAAACATGCATATCCATGTACTCAAAATCCCTCTGTTTTATTTTATGTAATTTTGCAATTTAATTTTTAAACTTTCTAAGTTTTTCTCTAGGCATTCCTTCAATGTAACAAGTTTAATAAGTTTTTTAGGTCTCACCTGAGTCTTACCTGAAGTGATACACCTTCTTTTGGGAACTATCTTTACTTCGTGACTTTCATCGATGATTTTTCCAAGTATGCATGGGTATATACATTGAAGGCAAAGTCCAAAGTGTTTATGTGCTTCAGACACTTTCTGGTTTTGGCTGAAAACCTGTCAGCACGTAAAATGGGTAGCTTGCATTGTGATCGAGGGGGGGAATATATGTCTTTTGACTTTAATGCATTTCTGGCTGAACGTGGGATAAAACATCAATGTACAATGTCATATACACCTAAACATATTGGAGTTGTTGAACTCAAGAATAGGTCACTCATGGAGATGGCGAGATGTATGGTCAAGAGTCAGGCTTCACCACATAGTTTCTAGCTTGAGGTTGTTATGTGTGCAGCATATGTATTTAACAGGTGTCCCACTAAAGCGTTGCATTCTATCACTCCATATGAGGCTTGGCATGGTCGCAAGCCATCTGTTGCTCATCTACCTGTTCATTGTCTGGCATATGCATTAGTGTCTGAACAACATCGCCGAAAATTAGATGATAAAGCAGTAAAATGTATTTTTGTTGGGTATAGTTTTGAAAGTAAAGGATATCGTCTGTATCATCCATAGACTAAATGCATTCTGATTAGCCGTGATGTTGTTTTTGTGGAAGATGCTATTCAACCATTGCTTTCATGTACTTAGGAGACATCGGTTAGCTCCAAAGACATGTATGATACTTTGCTGCCTCTTTTTACAGGTGGACAGTCTAGTGTTGGTCCTAATGAGGCAACATCTCAGCCTTTGTAGGTTTCATCTGATGATGCAGGTCATTCCGTTTCTTATGCAGATTTACATGATGCACTTGTTGATGAGAGAGCTAATATTGAGCAGGCAAAAACTATGCCAAAATGGCTAGTGCAGACCTTGCGTGACAGCAAATTAGATGCACCTTTGCCATATCCTACTCGGTCAGGCTCTCATAGTGCCTCTTTTGCATCATATTGTTATGCTATGGTTGCCTCTAGTCTCTGTGATGAGATTGAACTTGTTTTGTTTGATGAAGCACAAAAGCACAAAATTCTGAACATTGGATGGTTGCAATGCAATCTCAATATGATGCTATCATGAAAAATGGTACCTGGTCTTTATGTGACTTGCCCCCTGGCAAGAAGGCCACTAGCACTAAGTGGGTATACAAGTTAAGCATAAACATGATGGAACAGTTGACAGGTATAAATCTAGGTTTGTTGCAAAGCGTTATGCAGACGAAAGAGGCATTGATTTTGATGAAACTTTTGCTACTATTTGTCGAATGACTATTGTTCATAGCATCTATGCACCTACAGCTCATCATGGTTGGAATGTACATCGGTTGGACATTAAAACAGCATTTCTGAATGGTGACTTGCATGAAGAAGTGTATGTTTTTCAACCCCATGGCTTTGTGTAGAAAGGGCATGAAAACTAGATGTGCAGGTTAAACAAGGCATTATATGGTTTAAAGCAAGCACAACGTGCTTGGTATGAAAAGATACTTATCTATCTCATTGCACATGGCTTTGAGAACAGTCCAACTGAAAGCACCTTATATGTTAAGAGTGCTAATGATGTGTTTCTGATCATTGTGGCATATGTTAATGACATGCTACTCACTAGTCCTCATGACATGCATATTGCTGATTTTAAGGCTGATTTGCATGCCTCATTTGAGATGTCTGATTTGGTCCATTTGCATCACTATTTGGGCATTCAATTTATGCAAGTTGATGCTGGAATGGTTTTGTGTCAAACGAAATATATTGACACATTATTGCATGTGTTTTGGCCTTGAAGATTGTAAGTCTGTTGCCACTCCTATGGAAACAGGTAAGCTACAATGCTAGATATTCAATTTGTTGTGTGGCAGATGAGCAGGTTTATGCATTGCCAAGGTGTCAAGCATTGGCACGTGGTTAAGCGCATATTTCGCTACTTGAGTGGTACCCGGCTACTTGGATTGTTTTATCCGAAGGAGGGATCACTACCGCCAGATTTGCATGCTTTTTCTGATAGTGATTGGGGTGGTTGCTATGACACTCATATGTCCACCAGTGGCTTTTGCTTCATGCTTGGTAGCTCATGTATATCTTGTTTGAGCAAGAAGCAGCCTATTGTGGTCACTTCAGTTGTGAGGCTAAGTATAGGGAAGCTTTCATAGCGAATGTTGAGTGTGTGTGGCTCAGATGCCTTATGGCTAATTTGGGTGTTGGTCAGTCTTCTGCAACCACCATCTTCACTGATAATGAAAGCACATTGGCAGCTACGAGGAACCTTGTGTTCCATGCTCGTACTAAGCACATTGAGGTGCATTATCATCATGTGAGGGAGAGTTTATCTGCTTGGGAGATCAGCTTGGTTTATGTGCCCATGCAAGAGAACATTGCAACCCTTTTTACGAAGGCCCTGCATAGGGAGAAGTTTGAAGCTTTCTGCAAAGCTTTGGGCTTACTTCCTTTTGTGGATTGATTCCACATAGCTTGGCACCTCCTTATACATGAGTGCAAGCTCCTTGTTCACCACATCACACCTAGGGAGGATTTGTTGATATATTTAGGTAGTGATGTGTGTGAAAACTCTAGGACCATTGGGGCACTTTTTTCCTCTTTAGGAGGTTTTTTTCCCACAGCTTGTATATACGTCTATTTCCCTAACGGGCTACTTATCTTTGTACATTCTAGTGGTAGTACATTCATTATTATATGTTGTGCTCCAAGATTCTTCTTCTTCCTTGTGTTGTTAGCGTGCTTCAGCAGACGTCTAATTTCAACATTCTAAAGATCATTGTTCTTAATGATCAATCAGAGAAAGTACTTGTGAACCAGAGCTTCTAATTCCCAAGTAGATTCAGTAAGCGGTAATCCTTTCCAGGCCACGAGATACTCTTGGATGACATGGCTCCTCAATCGTTTTTGTCTCTGATCTAGTATCTTGTCTTGGGAATGATTTGTGCTATCACTTTCATGAAACACTAGATGGACTCTGCAATCTGCAGGAAGCTCTAATTGGTATGCAACATCATTTAGCTTCTTTACTATCTTCCAAGGTCCACAAAACCTTGGTGAAAGCATACTACACTTTCCTGTGGATAGTGAAGTGGATCTAGCTAGTACCTGAAGAAAGACTATGTCTCCTTCCTCAAAGGATCTAGGAGATCTCTTCTTGTTAGCATACTCTTATACCCTATCAGCTGCTTGCTCCATCTTGGCTTTAGCTATTTCTAAATTTTCTTGGAGGTTCACTAAGAACTCCGAAGTGCTAGGACATTTCTTTGGCATTCCTATGGTACTGGGAGCATTGGGATTCATGCCATAGTTCATCTCAAAAGGATACATTCCTGTCACCTTATGCGGTCTATTGTTATAAGCAAACTCTACTAGTGGTAAGTAACTATCCCAATTTGTTTGCCTCTCATATACATATGCTCTCAACATGTCCTCTAGAATCTGGTTGACCCTCTGGATCTGACCATCTATCTATGAATGATCACCACTACTCATTTTCAATGACACTTTCAATTTGTCACATACAAATTTCCCAAAGTGTCCTATGAATTTGGCATCCCTATCTAAAACTATGGATGTCGTAACCCATGCAATCTGAAAACATGTTGGATAAACAACTCTGCCACCTGTGGAGCTTCTATCGTCTACTGCGTGGCTATGAAATGAGCCATCTTGCTCAGTCTATCTACCACAACTAGGATAGTATCCTGCTTCCTTTGGGTCAGTGGTAACCCGACTATGAAGTCCATGGATACACTATCCTAGTTATGATCTAGAATTTGTAAATAGCTAATCCAGGTCACCAAAATGTTCTTCTAACAAGCGGTATTTTCTTGTCAACACCAGGATGCCATGCACAAGGATCATCATGGTTATCATGCATGAATTTTCTTCTCAAATCCCAAGAATCTAGTACGCAAACCTTTCCTTTTCGTTTGACTATTCCATTCTTCTTTGAGAAATTGGAATATGAACTGAACTTTTTTGCTCTGCTAGGAGAAGAAACAGTTGGAGTTGCCTCGTCTCCTATAAGGGAGTTATCACTAATAGCTCTAATAATCTATAACAAATGTGGATCTTCCACCCGTGCTTCCTTTCTCTCTTGAAGAAATGAGCTTTCTAGAACTGTAAATCTCATTCGATACACTATCAGTGATAATGCATCAGCTACTATATTCTCTTTGCCTCTTCTATATAGGATTTCCATGTGAAACTTCAGCATGAGCTCAGCCCAACGAGCATGTCTGCCTCAAAGATATGGCTTACTACAAAAGTATTTGAATGTATGGTGATTTGTATATACCTTAAAGTCTACACCATATAGATAGTGTCTCCAGACTTTAAGAGCATGCACCACTGCATACAACTCATGTTCATGCATTGGCCAATTGTGTTGTGCACTGCTCAAGTTTTTGCTTTCAAAAGCTATTGGTCTACTATCTTGGCTCAAAATTGCCCCTATGGCTATGCCACTAGCATCTGTCTCTAACTCAAATGGTTTCTTCGGATCTATCACTTTAAGTATATGCACCTCTGAAACAACTTGTTTCAGAGTGTCAAAACTTTCTTGCTTCTCTTGCTTCCATGCAAATGGAACTTTGCCTTGAAACAAGTTCATCATAGGTGCCAGTATAGACGAATAAGAAGAGATGAATTTTCGATAAAAACCAAAAAGTCCTAGAAATGACCGTAACTCCCCCTCATCCTAAGGAGTAGGCCAAGCTAAAATAATTGAGACCTTCTTAGGATCCATCTGAACCCCATCGTCCGAGACCACATACCCTAGATACTCTATCTTCAAAAGAAACAACCGAGTCTTCTCCGGATTTACATACAATTGATTCTCTTTTAGTACATTCAATACTATTCTTAGATGATTCTCATGCTCATGCACAATCCTACTATATACTAACATATCAACAAAATCCACAACACCCTTTCCAATGAATGGTCGTAAAATATCATTCATTAAAATCATAAATGTAGCTGGTGTATAAGTCAAACCAAATGACATGAACAAATACTCACAATGCCCAAAAAGGGTTCTGAAAGTTGTCTTATATACATCATGATTTTTTACCCTAATCTAATGGTAGCCACTCTTTAAATCTATTTTGCTAAATAAAACAGCTCCACCTAGAGCACCTAAAAGATCATCTATCTTAAGCATGGGATTTCTGTGTCTGATAGTAATCTTATTGAGTGCTCGGTAGTCAACACACATCCTATAAGATCTAGCTTTCTTCTTCACGAGAAGAACTGGTGCTACAAAGGGTAAATAGTTAGGTCTAATTAATCCTTTCTATAGGTACTCGTCCAGGACCTTGGGGACTTCATTCTCCTCTTGCAAACTCATTCAAAACGGTGGTTGAGCAGTCTGACTCACTCCTGGTATCAATTCGATTCTATGCTTAATGTTCTTGCAAGGAGGCAAACTTGAAGGTAATTCTTTCAAGAATAACTCTTGGAATTTTACGAAACTGCTTGAGCATTCCAACTAGAGTTTCCATGACTGCATGAATCCATCATAATACATGATGAATACACAAAATAAAGAAAATAAATATACTTACAATCAATCTTGAGCAACTTTGTAGCGGTTATCAATCGCGTTTCTTGGAGATCTGGCTCTCCACAAATCAGTAGTCGCCTCCCATCATGCTCAAACTGGTACACATGCGATGCAAAGTCAATGAGATTTCATTTCCTAGCATGCCACTTCTTACTTAGCAACTACATCAAAACATATCAGTTTAGCTATCTCAAAATACAACTTGTTCTCCTAGGACTGGATTTGAATGGGCAAATCAATAACTCGTCGATCCCATGTCTCAATTCCCTTCCCGTCAGCTAACTCTATTGTGTACAGTAGGGACCTTCTTCATGACCGTCATGGCCACTATGGGAGATGATATCTGGGATGGGGAACCTCTAAAGTCCTCATCTCTATCACTCCCTGCCTAAGTGGGATTAATAATTATGGTTACTACTCTTTTCTTTTCTTAGGACAGTCCTTGAAAACTTGCTGCCCTAGACACCCATAGCATAACCCCTCTTTCATCGACTTCTCTTTCTACTGAGGGGTAAGGATAGACTTATTATAAGCCCTCTCAGCCAGAGGAGATAGTTTCCTTTTGCCTCCCGCAACTATCTTGATCATGTGCACCTACTTAGCCTCTCTAGAAGGTTACGTACTCATCGAGCTAGGAGTAGATGTGTGTAAGCGTCAGCTTATCTTAGTCCATGAGGACCTTTGACCCTAGTAGCTTGTGCCTCTGTGGTCATCCTCATATACTAAAGCCATCTCTGTGGCCTATGCCAAGGACTGACATCTCTCCTTCCTTACCAAAGGTCTAACGATTTCTCTCAATCCCAAGATAAACTTGTGGACTTGAAGAAACTCAAGGATAATATCAGATACTCCTAAAGAGTCTGATTCGTCTAACTTATGAAGAACCAAGTGTCTAGTGCTCTAGAACTCTTATCAGGCAGTACAAAATCATTATAAAATAAGATCTTGAATTGATCCCAAATCGCAAGCTCTTTCTTATCTTTTGCAGCACCACCTATGGGCGACGTCCATGAGGTTATAAGTGGCCTGCTCAATTTTGTGCCTATCGTCCACGATATGACACAAACGGAAGCACTACTCCCACTTGTTGAGCTACTGCTCAATACTATCAGTAGTCCTAGCACTAGTCGAGTCATGATATCTAGGCGGCTTAAGATCCTTAAGCTACCATCAGGCCTCTCTGACTAGGATGCTATCTCCAAGGACTTTTAGAGTTGGATGTTCATCATCTACCTCCACCCTGGCAAGTCAAGCTCAAGCATCACTTCCTCTTTCTTGGAGCAACGCACGTGTTCCAATGTCGTGAAGTATGCTCTCTAGATTGGTAATCCTAGTACTCATGGTCTGAATGGGATCTACGGGGTGCTCTCCAATGAGTGTATCAATCCTAAGGGGTGATGATGGTCTTGATTCCATGCTAAGATATGGTTTCGATCACTTTTTGACTTTCTGTTTTTATTATTTTTTTTCCCCTAATTGATACACTCTATGTATACCTAAGATAAATAAGTGGCAATGGAGAAAAAACAAGTCACAAGCCTTTGCTTAAAAGTGAACGATAAAACAAGAAACTTTTAGTATGATTGCTATCCTTTAATGCATATGCATAATGAATCCTAAAAATTTCGACACATACCGACATAAAATTGAATATCTAAAAAAATTACACTAAGTACATGTCATGCAGTTTCCGGTGCTGGAAGGCACAATCTATCTACAAATCAACCAAAGGGCAATACATGCCCTGACTTATTTCTTCGTGCTTGCGACATAGTATTTTAATAAGAACATGATAAGTTTTTATACTTCCCTCGCTCAACCTGCAAGAAAAATACTTACTTATACCTGCAAACAACACTTCATGCACCGTACAAGACTGAACAATGTCGTAACTACGCTTATACTAAAGATGCTATGCAAAAATGCATTTTTATATGCGGCATGAATCAAAAAGAAAGCAATAATGCATAATAATTTAACAAAAAGCTTATCTAAAAGTCCAAAAGTTGATACTCAGGTAGATGCAAGTGTTGTAGATGGTTCACACTCCTTTCTTTTGGCTTTCCAAGATTCTCTGGATAGTTGTTGCGTCAATAAAGTACTCAAACGGAGGTTGATGATGACGAACAGCCACACTCAAAGCTCTGAAGAAGACAGAAATTGAATCCAAAAGGTGGCTTATCATACCCACTAGAAAGATCTCTCAAAGAGCAATCCATAGCAACAATAATTTCTGAATTTGGATCTTAATTGACCAAGATATGGCCAAAAGAGTGAGGGTAAGTGGTGCACAAGGCTATGATAGGAAGATCTTAGCTATGGAAACCAAGGAAGTTCAAAAATTCTTCGCCTATATGCTCCTCTCCATCCATGAATGAGCGCTGAGCTTCGATTTCATCCCATATGCAGAGGAAAAGTCGATTCTGGCACCTTTATATAGAAGTCTTCACCTATATGCTCCTCTCCAGCCATGAATGAGCGCTGAGCTTCAATTTCATCCCATATGCAGAGGAAAAGTCGATTCTGGCCATGAATGAGCGCTGAAGTTCAATTTCATCACATATTGTAACTCGAGAGAAGAGGATGTAGAAACTCTCCCTCGCTCTGTCAGGGCAACTGACTGAGCACGGGCAGGAGACAAACTCCGGGCAGTTGCGCGGGCAGAGCTGACCTGTTAACATCGTTAGCTCCTTGGGGGAGCCTTTGTGCTCCTCTGAGGGGCTCAATCTCTCCTTCTTCTGCTTCAGACAGCTCTGCAACCCTTCACGCGACAGCGGCGATGATGAAGAAGAGCATGAGAAGAAGATAATCTCATGCCAACAAACGCCCCAAAAAAAATCCCCAAGAATTCTTCTAAAATTAGCTCTGATACCAAGTGTGAAAGATCATGCAAGAAAGACTTGTGAATGATGCATGTGCAACTCTCCTCCCATCCTTTTATATCCTCTTGTATTCTAAAAATAGCAATGATTTAGAATGGTCTAGTGCCACCACGTGGCCATCATGCAGCACTCATCCCCATTACTACTGAATACCTTAGGATATCCCCCAAGCTTGGGACCTTGGCTATGACTGGCCCTTGTCCCACACACACATGGAATGGTCCCTGTGGACCAATGTCTGACACATTGATTTCCAGTTAAATCAGAATCGTCAATACCAGCTCTGAAGTATGGAATAATATTGTTTATTGAAGTCTAAAATTAACTTTATGTAATTATACATAAAATTAAAGGACCTAGTGTTATGTAGCATATATCTTCCTTTTTTGTGACCATCATGGGACAATCTCTGACAGCAGTTTTACTCAGCAAGCTTTATATAGAATTATCTTTCAAGCATCCAAATGTCATTTTTATTGAAAACAACAATATCCATTGGCAATGAGAAAAGAAAGGCTTTATTTTTTTTTACTTCAAATCATCTGAATGCAGCGAGGAAGAAATGATTCCTCCTTTGCCCACGTCATACAGTCCACCAATCATTTGAAGACTTCACATAGCATCTGAAGAAATCAGTGCTCAACTAGCTAATGAGGTTAATTTACTTCTTCCATGACCACGACACAAAAATATACTAGCATATTGCACAAATGAATACTTGCTACCAGAAAAATTGATTCTTCAATGTATGGCCAGAGAATGTAACCACATTGCATTTAATATGATATATTTCTTTATTACAGAAAAATAAATAATATACTGTACTCAATGTTGTTTTGTTAAATAGTACATCACATTGAATCCTCTAGCCACAAAAGAACTTCTGAACTCATCTGCAGCTCCAGGTTAGTGCAAGCCCAGTTGAGGATGGTGCAAGGATGCCATCGGAAAAGTGGCCATGAAAAAATTGGGCACTTTTCTTCAGTCAACATCACCAGCACCACCAAGGCTATGGCTGAGATATATAACCTTTGGTAATATATCTTTGAATAGATAAAGTTGCATGTCCTTATAACACCACCCTTAACACACAACTTGGCATTTGGTGTGCATATCCTGGAGATTTAGAAGATATTGAGCAGCCTCTACTCAGAATAAAGACACTTTCTACTCTATATGTGCTGCGGCTCTTGGTAGTCTGGATCTGTTGTGGTGCCTAGTCTCACTATATCTTCAACAAGGATTTTCCCATCTGCAATCAACAAGACAACTACCATAGCTGAGAATTAATCAAAACGAGCAGCTCAATAATGCGTAAGGATCTATTCAACACTCCCATGATACACAAATGGAACCATATAAAAAAATTTAACTGCTGAGTAGTTGTATATTGAAGTTATGCCAAAAGCTTACCCTTGTCCTTCGCTAAACTGCTTACAAGTTCTTCTACGGATGTCTGCCTTAGACTATCTTTTAGAAACATGGTTGCAGCAGCAACCTCTTCTGCAGTGACCTTTCCGTCTGAATCCCTGAACACAACATAAACATACCAAACAATTGATAGATATATAAAGAATCCTGAGAACAATTATCATGACAAACAGTTGAATCACACTTATGCCTATGAATTACAATACCTGTCAAGTAGTCTCCATCGATCACCAATCAAGGCATCAACATCATCAATCTCCTTCTCTATTCCTTCAAGAATATGGTCAATCTGAACATTTACAATCGAGCATGAAAGACTCAGAACAATACATATTTAAGACTTCTTTTACTATATGACAAGCCATGATAAATATGTAACTAAGACATTATGCAGATGGCTTTCTTGATTAGTAAGTTGTATGCTAAAAACAGCAGCAGCTCTCCGCTTGTCAAAAGATGCTTTTCTTTCAATAGATACAACTTTTTAAGAAACTGAATACTTCCCATATTGATTAATAAACCATATTCCAGGTGAGATCTGAAATCACCTTTTCACGCAAAACTTTTGAGACCTTTGTCCCAGCTTGAGAAATCTGTCTGTCTTCATAAGCTGCTTGATAAGCTTTCCGTGCCTCTATGCCACCCTCTGCTCCTTGTTTTTCCACCATCTCATTGTACAAAGCAATCTACAAGAATGCAAGAATCCAGTAAGCATCCACTACATATACCTGCTATTTGAGTTAGAGACTTGGTCCCAAACAAGGTGACATTAAATAGAAAAATGGAAAATCATAATCTACATTCAATTATATTACATAAGACTCATTGTAAAAATTACATAAACTCTGCCAATATCAGACTTTTTCTCTAACAGCATCTAACCAACCAGGTAACCACAAGCTTCGACTGGCATTACTTGCTGACTATCTGCCGAAAATAAAAGTACGGCAAAACCATACAAAATGTTTTAACATGAGCAGATTGAATCCACTGAGCAAAGATGGGTTTGATTGTAACTTGTTTTTCTGGAGTTTCGAAAGCCAACAAAGGCCAGAAACAGCTTTATGTTTCAAAGCAGCAACAATAACAACAGCATAATTTGAACTAATTGCAGTCAAAATTCATGAAATATGGATCCTATGGAAGGTAAAAAACCCTGTGCACAAAACTTTGCTGCATTCAAACTGATAAAATATTGACTTAACTTCTATTTCTCGTTTTTAAGAAATCGAACAAAGCCCACATGTCACATGCGTAAACTAGACAAGTGCAAGCTATTGGGGCCATAAAACATGTGATAATCATGGTACATACCTCCTTATTCACCAGTCTCAAAAACTCAGCACGTTCCTTGCTCACTGACTGAACACAGTACAACGATTATTAATAGATGAAACTCAGTAAGGCACTTACAAGTAAAAATATTAGGATATCTAGGCACACTTACTGAAGCTGAGGCTAAGACAGCTAAAGCACTGCTAAGCTTACAAAGCTCTTCCTGCCTTTCCAATGACTTTTTCAAAGCTAACTCCTGCGCATCACGTGCTGTGGCTATCTTCATTTCATGCAATGCTTTGTCTGGTTCACTATTCTCAGCATTTTCCTTGAATCTCTCATGATGCCCATCATCTTTAGCTTCTTCCTGTAGCACAAAACTAGTTATTATATTAACATATCCAATATAGCATTAAAATGCACCTCATAGAAAAACATAATTCATTAAACATTAGTTATCAGAGTACCTTTATCAACTCTTCCTGCATTTGAATATATTCCAATTTCCTTGCCCTTTCCGCTAAAGCATCTTCACTTGGAAGTGCAGAGAACCCAACAGATTCCACCACCTCATCAGGCAATGATGAAAGAGTGGCCTGCATGGCCTCCTCAGGTTTGATCCTTCCAGATACCATGAAAGCTCTGTGTAATAAGTTGCATCAGTATTTCTTCCATAAGTTGGACCATTAGAATAAATAAAATAAAGAAATCATCTTTTGAGAAAGAACAATAACAAAATCGGCTAATACTAATAACTCTGATGAAAATTAGCTACCAAAAAGAAATCAATAGAAAAATGTCATCTGCATGGGTAAAGTAGTATTATTTGTAATCAAGTTACATTCGATAAAGAAAACCCACTAAAAGCACTATCCCTCTTCTTCTCCTTCCATAATAGACAGAGAGAGTAAGTGTTCCTTTTTGTTTTCAAAACTGACCTTCATTGGAGAGTCAAATGGATCTGATGCCCATGCGTTCACTGGTATAACATTGGAACATTAACCTTACAAAAGACCCCACCATAAACATGTCTCCCTCTTGTGAGGGAGCATGGAGTGTCACAAGTTCTTAGTTTCTTCGATAAGAACTTTAGTTTCAACACAATATGCTGGTGCAAAGTTGAAAGATCACAAATTATTCCTAAAATGGATGCCGAGTAGGAGAAAGAATTATACCCTACTCATTGCAGGCAAAAATCATATGACAATAATAAAATGATATAAGGCTAGCTTTTCTCTTCTGTTTTTCAGCAGATATCTATTAACTTGATTCTAAGGAAAATAAGAAAGAAGCGTATGGGGTTTCTAGACAACATGTGCTAATGAACCTAGCATGAACGATTTTCTGGATCGGACAGAATCATCACTCCTACAACCTTTCATTGTGAACAACCATTTTATGAACATTTGACAGGACATAAATGGTGGTTGTTTTACCTACAGCTCTATCTTCTTAATGTTCAGTTGATCAATGACCATTCAATCCGTCGAGGTTGGAAACAACTTAAGCTCTTGATATCTGGCTTATTTGGTCTCTTTGTACAAGACAACTCCTTTCTTCACTTCTGAATCGACATTATGTATCAGGTCATTTGATGTTTTTCTGTTGCAGATCTGGTAATTATCTAGGAAGAGATTTACTCCTCCAAAGCTTAATCTAAGAAAAAAACTAACTCCTCGAGAGATGATTTGTGCAGAAGGGAAAGAGGCATCTCTCTCTCTCTCTCTCTCTCTCTCTCTCTCTCTCTCTCTCTCTCTCTCTCTCTCTCTCTCTCTCTCTCTCTCTCTCTCTCTCTCTCTCTCTCTCTCTCTCTCTCTCTCTCTCTCTCTCTCTCTCTCTCTCTCTCTCTCAAAGAGGCAACACTACAGAGAGCACTTCCTGACTGTGACAGCAGATGGTTTCATCCAGAAACCACGATACATGGATACATACATGGCTCCAGCAGAGAGAGTGGCCATTGGGCAGCTCAGAGTATCATCACACCAGCTCGAGATTGAGGTTGGGCGAGTGACACATACCCCCACGGACGAGAGATTATGCAGGATATGCGGAGAGGAGGTGGAGGACGAGGAGCACTACACATGTAGATGCCAGGCATACGAGGACATCAGAGACCGCTACCCACAGCTCTTCAGGGGGCCCAGAGAGATCAGGGCTTTATTGGAGACGGAGGACCAGCGCCCTCTAGGTCGCTTCCTAGTAGAGCTCCAGCGCCGCCGTGCATCACTTCTCCAGCAGCGGATGGACATACACTTGGCCCTCCACAGACTTCTATTACAGATTTTTTCAGACCCACAGCCACCCGAGGACCCAGCTCGACACAGGGTGTCACATTACAAAGAGCAGAGGAGCTTAGACGACAGCGCCGACGACTGAGACCCCCACTCCAGAGAGCCCGTCCCCACCAGAGAGAGATTTAGGCGATTCACACACGCCATGACATGGAGATACGGAGACGTCAGCAGCGCACCCCTGTCGATCTCGATGTACAGAGCATTTTGATGATCGCCACGATGCCTTACCCACCGATGCACTATATCCTACACCCACTCCAGGCACTTAGAGCATTATGACACCACCGAGCCTCCCCTCCCTATGCATACCTATTTGTACATCACCTATTGAGCATAAAGAGTGTATACCCATAGCACCCCATACCCTTGATGCCAGCTATTATCCACTCCTTTTATATTCTGTTTTGTACCTACACTTTATTTTCCTTTTGGGATCACAGTGGATTGGATCATACTGATGTATATGTTTTGTCTCATAGGCCGATTTTGGTCTCTAATAGACGTCTCTCTCTCTCTCTCTCTCTCTCTCTCTCTCTCTCTCTCTCTCTCTCTCTCTCTCTCTCTCTCTCTCTCTCTCTCTCTCTCTCTCTCTCTCTCTCTCTCTCTCTCTCTCTCTCTCTCTCTCTCTCTCTCTCTCTCTCTCTCTCTCTCTCTCTCTCTCTCTCTCTCTCTCTCTCTCTCTCTCTCTCTCTCTCTCTCTCTCTCTCTCTCTCTCTCTCTCTCTCTCTCTCTCTCTCTCTCTCTCTCTCTCTCTCTCTCTCTCTCTCTCTCTCTCTCTCTCTCTCTCTCTCTCCCCCCCCCCCCCCCTCCCCCTCTCCCTCTCCCTCTCTCTCCCTCTCCCCCCCCTCCCCCCTCCCCCCTCCCTCCCTCCCTCCCTCCCTCCCTCCTCCCCCCCCCTCCTCACCCCCCCCCTTTTCCCCTCCCCTCCCCTCCTCCCTCCCTCCCCTCCCCTCCCCTCCCCTTCCCCCCCCCCACACGCCACCCCTCCCCTTCCTCCCCTCCCCTCCCCTCCCCTTCCCTCCCCTCCCCTCCCCTCCCCCCCCTTCCCTCCCTCCCTCCCTCCCTCCCTCCCCCCCTGCCACACACACATGCATCACACACTTTCTCCAATTTTACTGTGAAATCTACCAGTTCTTTCTCCAAACTTTAAAAAAATCCCAAGCAAGGATAATATCAGTTGCAACAACTTTTCAATTGAGCACAAACCTTGAAAGAATAAGCAGTGACGATGGAATGCAATGATTCAATGACAGATCGAGCCAATCTCTCAACTGCAATAATCAGCAAGAAAACATTCCGAACATGGATCACTTTGATTTAACTGAAAATCTTTACATCTCTTTCCTCAATAGATTCAAAAGTAAAAAGTTGGAATCACCTGCTGACGCATCTGCTCTACAGAAAGAAGACCGAGCATGCCTCGTTCTCTGCAAGCAGCCCTGAGTTCTTGTTCCGATAGTGTTTCGATTCCTTCTTCTTTGATCAATCTATCATCCATCTTGATCCTGAACAAAGAGAAATGTTAAAAGTACGATCATATTACAATCATGAGAATTGAATTGCTGGAACTTTATATTACATATGCAAACCTTTAAACCATGTATGCAGGAAACCCCTTAGAATCATTTCAGAAATAGTGTTAGCATATGATTGCCTGGTGCACCATAGTTTATAATGTCGAAATAAATGCAACCACCAGAAAAGATAACCAAAATAAAAGAAAAAACATCTCAAAGTCAAAAGGAATAGGTTTCAGAACAAACCAGGACAACTTGGAGCGCAGTACGTAACGAAGATAAGCATCTGTTCCATAAGCTTGTAATCCCATGTACTTGCACATGCTTATAAGCCTAGGTCTGTCAGTAATCAGGATCCAAAATAACCAATTAACATCATCTGCCGATGTTTATGCTTGAAAATTATACTAGGTAAACTTGTTCGTGCATACAAACATACATATAATTTTTTTTCTCCATATTTCTTAATTAAACATGAAAAATACCTGCTTATATTATCCAAAGTAAGTTCATCATTGAACAACTTTGCAAAACCAATAATGTCATCATTTGATACTCTTTCTCCATGGCGCACCTAGCAAGACAACCTCATGGAATCAAGTTAAGGAACTTTAAAGAAAAGGGAACAAAGGTGGGGGAAACGAAAAACGTTTCTGAGTATACATTGTTCATAAACTCATCAAGATCTTCAGCGGTCCTCTGTACAGCTCCACTGCGAGTATCTTTTATCTCCTTGGCCATTTCCTTGACTGTATCTTGCAAAAACTTTGCATATTCTATTCGAGCATTCAATTTTCTCTTCAGCTTTTCCTGTAAAATACATCATTTCAGTACATGAGAATCTACTGCAGTAGATCATGGAAACCACTGAAATCAGCCCCAAAACTTTGTACTTGATGACAGCAATAGCTTTTGGGTGTGTGGGAGAAGTAAAAGTCGATGAAAGGCACAATGACAACCACAAATCACAGGATTAATAGGTACCAGCAGTTAGTTAAGGTTTTATTAATGGAAAAAAGAAAGCAATTTTTATGGAATTGTTGACTTGCAGAAGGCCAAAGAGGCAAAGAAAGCAAGATGAATGCCATTGATAGCAAGAAGAAAGATGAAAAGGCCAAAGCATCTGACTCATCAAAGGCTAAGAGAGCTCTATGTGGGTTTCGATGTGGTAGAAAATGCCAAAAGCAACTTGACTAGAAGTACCAACAAAAGGAACAAGAAGAAAGAAGAATGCCATTGATGATATATGTTGGGGATCCGTGGTGTAGTGGTAATGCCCTGGACCCTGGATTGTGAGGTCCAGGGTTCAAAACCTGCAGTGTGCCCCGACATATAGCCCGAAAATGGGGGATAAGGTTGAATGGGGGTCCCCAGGGGGTGTGATTTGTTTGTTTCAATCTTTCAAGCTTAATTGGAAGAGTAGGTTAATGATCAAACTTCAAACCAAAAAGAAATGATGATATGTATGCCATCATGTGCTCTTCTAACATGCTAGCCTCAAATGCATGAAATGCAAATTACAATAAGAAAGGTTCATTGATGCTTTATTTTCAATTAATGGACTTGAGGCTTACAGAGTTGATGTTTTATTTTCAATTAATGGACTAAGGGGGATTTTGATGCCTCATTTCATGTTACACATTTCTTGGAGTGTTTCACAATATATGATATAAGAAATTACAGCAAGTTATCTTCACAACAATCATGCCTCCAATATTTATAAAATGGGTACTTCACTTAGACCATAATGGGCAACTGCTTGTTTTGCATGATGCTAGATATGGCCATGGCATCAAAAAAGAAAATCTTTTTGATTTAGCAACTTGATGGCTAAAATATTGTAGTTGATAATGGATCTTGAAAATCATGTCTAGATGACTCTTATTAAACTTTAGAACCCAAATTCAACCAAAAGAAATTGCTTGGTATATAGGCCACGCTTGGCCTCTCCCTCCCTCCCTCCCTCCCCCCCCCCCCTTCCCCCTCCCCTCCATCCCTCCCTCCCCCCCTCCCTCCCCCCCCCTCTTTTCCTCCCCCTCCCCTCCCCTCCCCCGGTGGTCTAGAATAGTGCCATTCTATTTGTTGTAGAATAGTGCACTCGTGTCTTATACCTTCCTAATGTGGAAAGCCTACAACTTTCAACATATACAAAAAAAAGAAGTCTCAAGAAAAGTCTTACTTACTTTCTAGGACGCCATTCTATTTGTTCTAGAATAGTGAGATGGTGTCTTATACCTTCCTAATGTGGAAAGCCTACAACTTTCAGCATATACTTCCCCCTCAATATATATGTAGAGTTTGAACTCAAGTCACATCACAATCTCAAATCTTCTACGTGGGTTCTTAAAATTTGAAAATACTTTTAATTTCTCTCTCAAATTTCAAATTCACGTAAATCTTTAAAATCATCAATGAAAGTGGCAAAGTAAATATACCAATCATGGTTGATATTTGTGAAGGGAAGATAATGCAACTTGCCAAGGATGCATGATGCATCCATCACACATGTGATAAGAGGTTATGTCCATCTCTAGAACAACGCTAATCCGTCTTCAAAGCTATAAAATCTTAAAATTTATACTTAAAGTGTCATAGCTCCGTATTTTTTATTGCTTAGTTATAGTTTGAAGCAAATAACACCATGAACTGTTGTTTCTCATATCACTACATAGAAAATAGTACTTTGTCTCATGAAACTTGTTCAAATGATCTTCTGGGCATTCTCTATCTCTAGGTGTGCACTTATTCTCATTGGATGACACTTGCAAGTCATCCTTCACAAACATTTGAACTAACAAGAGAGTTTGGGTAGTGTATTGAATACACTATGCAATTAAGGTCATCATTCATGTAATGATGAGCTTGACAATGGGATTTTAAACTCTCACTAATGAGAGTAAATAGTATTGTTTAAGCATTTAAACTTTCAGCCATGGCCCATATCATATATGCAGTACAAATCAGAATAAAATCTGATTTCTACCCAATGACCTATAGGCTATAAAAACCTTGTAAATTTGAAGCCAATAAGGTTTCAGTCTACTACATAAGGCCAACAAAGCTTCAGGCTTCAAATTTCAGCCAATAATACCACTATGAGATTATGACATGCCAAGGACTCCATTGTTCATTTTATATAAATGACAATCATACATGTAAGTTGTAGCTTTGTAAGTTTATAACATGACTACATTATAGTATCATACATGATTACATGATACATGTATGTACTATGATCATGAGTCATGCTTTCAAGTTTAAGGTTGGAGCCTGGCATTGGAAACTGCTGATTCCTGAACAACGAACAGCTGAATTTAAAGTTGGGACTTGGAGCTTGGGAATGAAACTGCTGAACTATGAATAGCTGAGTTGAAAGCTGGGACTTGGAGCTTGGAGGTATAAAGTTCTGCTGCTTTTGCCAAGAGTAACAGTTGGTGGCAGGTCACCGCAGGTGCTAGTTAAGTGAGCATGTATAGAAAAATGTTTTATCATTCTAGTAAGGATGTAGTGAAGTAATTCACAACTAGTTCATTCGCTTGATAGCTTCTCAGCCACCATGTATGTACTCAATCACACGATTTACTGTTGCCCACCTTGTGAAGTGATATTCTGGTTAGTGTTGTTCCAATTGGGAAAAGCAGTGCCAACATGTGAGATGTGAGATGAATTCTATTGAGGTAGATTAAGATTATATGTGCACAGGGAAGCAGCCTATAGTCTGGCCATTGATAGGCACTGGTGTAGCACTGCATGCTGAGGCTTGAACCTGTCTGCTGTCTATGTAGCACTTTAGTCAAAGGCTGGAGCTTGAGTCAAGCTGGAGATGAATGATCTATCATGCGCACGAGACTCATGACAGCAAGAACTCGACAATACACTATAATAACAAAACAAATGCATCTATAGATGCTGGAACAAGACTAGAAACCCAACTTTTTATCTTCTCTGCAATGGTCATGTCAGATAGGCATCAGTACCCCAGAAGTCAGCACCCCTTCTTTTCCTCTGCAATGGCCATGTAGGATAAGCATCAGTACCCCAGGAGTCAGGTGATAAAAGTACCTGACGCATCAGGTTACAACTCTCTGTGTATGTATGTATGTATGTATGTATGTATGTATGTATGTATGTATGTACACACACACATCTATATATATATATATATATATATATATATATATATATATATATATATATATATATATATATATATATATATATATATATATATATATATATATATATATATATATATATATAGAGAGAGAGAGAGAGAGAGAGAGGGAGAGAGAGAGCTACATATACATATACATATACATATAAATAGATACATATATATACATACCATATACCTGTATATGTATATAGATACATATATATACATATACATATACATATCAAAGTCACCGAAGGATGGGGACGCGTCTTGAGAATGGTGATGTCCCCAAGACGAGGATGGAGTTGGGGACACGTCCCCAAGACGGCACTAAAAAAATGCTGATTTTTCCAAAATAATCAGATGAAAGCCATGTACAAATAATCCTTCAACATATGAGCTGAACATATAGGAAGCATGTTGAGTCATTGACCATTGAGCATTCAGAGTCAATGCAAGAGTGGCAACTTACAAGTGATAAGTCATATGTATTTCATCATGTCCCAAAAAAAAAAAAAAAAATACATCATCGTCATCATATCAAAAAGCTGTTACATCATGAGAATAAAAAAGTCTTACATCATACGATCGATCGACAAAAAGACTACATATGATGAGAACATAAATGATAAATGTAAAAGACTACAACATAAATGTAATTACTATGGAGAATCCAAGTGGGGAGTCACAGTGACAAACTCATTTTCTACAATGCAATGAGTGGTTGCTTCATCTTCATGTTCTCCGTTTGCCACTTGGTTAGATCCCTCCTCTACCTCCCATTCTCTAAAAAGATCTCACTCCATGCATTGCATCCGTAGAAGCATCCTCAAATTTGCACTAACAATCACAAGATCACTAGAACGTTGCACACCAAGCATGTTCCTCTTCTTAGAGGCTACATGTCCTTAAACACTCCATAGTTGCTCTAGGCAACTCGTAATGCAAGCATGACTAAGTATCCGAATGGCCAATTGTTGAAGCTCTAGACCATTGAAACCAAAATCCTCCCACCATAGGGAGGCACCAACACATACCTATCCTCTTGGGCATCTACACATGCATATGAAACATCTTTGCCTGTTCTATATTTGGATAGTTGATCTCTGATAAATAGTCTAGTTGCACTATCTCGGACAAACCTCTCTAATATGATCCTCCGTCCA
The DNA here is from genome assembly GCA_020310875.1 of Ceratopteris richardii. NCBI lineage: Eukaryota > Viridiplantae > Streptophyta > Polypodiopsida > Polypodiales > Pteridaceae > Ceratopteris > Ceratopteris richardii. The sequence goes on from CM035406.1 coordinate 250,007,384, forward strand.
TTAGCCACCTTTGGATCTGCATATTGCTTTTTATCTTGGCATTCTATATCCAACATGTATGCTTCTTCATGAAGTGGAGAGTAGTATGCATCCCATTTGCTAACACAAATAGCTAAAATTTCTTCATACCTATCATTGCCTTTCACCAATGTTTTTAGTGCTTTAATTACACTTTACCGATGCATGGCTCCATGGAATCCACAATTTTCAATAAGCGCACGAATTGATTAACAATATCCACGATGTGAAAATGTTCCTCCACCCTGCTGCATCATAAGCTAATCTCTAAATTGCCTTCCTATCGAAGTAGAAACCTCGGGCAACCTTGCGAATTCATCACTCAATAAAAGGCCTCTCAAGATACCACTACATTTCATTACTCGATGTAACATGGTAAAGTTATATGCCAACCTTGTGTCTGAGTACTTGAGCAAAGCAACAGTAGATCTCTTGCTAAAGTAGATCTCTTGCTAAAGTAGATCTCTTGCTAAAGTCATTCTTCACACGAGTATGCTTGTTGATGAAGGTAACCAATGAATTTGCCTCATTGATAACAAGCAAAATCCAATCCAAATTCCCAATGTCTTTGAGAATATTATTTAAACAATGAGCCATGCAAAAGCAAACAATGATATGAAGGTACAAATTTTTCAATAATTGCACCTACAACTATTTGTAGGCTCCCCATCCGCTGAAGAAAACCACACTTGATGGCTCCACAATCTCTATGGCACTTGACTTTCCTCTTTCAGATGCATCATGTGATGAGACAAAGTAAATCTTCCCATGAGAATAAGCCACCACTCCATGGATAGAGCATTGTTGGACATCACTCCATCCATACATAAGCAATGATACTCCATTTCTTTCCATGATTTTTTAATGGTCTCGCATGTGGCTTTGGCAAGCTTCTTCTCTTTCTCCAATAAAGTGGTGTGAAAGCTCTCGAAAGATGGAGGCATATCGTGTGCTCCATATTCACCAATCTTCTTTAGCATATCTTTGAAATATGGTGATCTATGGAAAAAGTTAAACAAATAAGCTTTATAAATAAGAGGTTATGGAAATGTCAAGTGAGCTTTGAAGTTTGAACAGTAAATCATGAAATATTGAAATAGAATGAAGATTCAGTTCTTACAGAGCCGCATTGAAAGCTATGTGGTCATGGTAAAAAAAAATGTGCCACTGAAGTGTCCACTTCCTCCTTCAATACGAGATTCCAATTCCCATGGAGTGTTTGTCGTGATTGACGTACATAGGCCATTCCCGATGGTGTAGAAGAACTAGAACTAGGATGAGGAGTGGAAGTAGAAGTAGGAGGAGGAGTAGGAGCATGAACCTGATGAAGATGATGCTCTTGAAGAGGATGGCATAGAAGATCTCACAAACGATGCCGGGTCGATAGGAGCTTGTGAAGCACGACGAGCATGACCTAGAACATCACCAATGGCAAGTTTGTTTAGTGATTCTTGCTTCTTCTCCGAAGTGATTGCGGAACAAAATCTTACTTCATGTGAATGCTCACGAAATAAGTGTGCACACACCTTGTTTGCTCCACCAATTCTTTTGTAGCCATATAGTTTGCAACTCCATGGTCTTGCACCACCTCCTTCAGCGGATACGCGAGATTCCACCTCTTCCCACAAAGAAAAGTTCCTATATCTTCACAAATATGCATTGGAGGTAGAGGTAATGCTATGAAGAGCAGGTTTATTGAAGGGCTTCTTGAGGAGCTTCGTTATCAAGTGAAGGGATATGGATGTGTTGATTTTTTGGATGCTATTGCGATGGCTGAGAATATCTTGAGGGGTCTTAGGGAAGGCAAGGGAGTAAGAAAGTAAGCTTTGGAAGATTAGAGGAATGAGGGCTCTTTTTCATCTTCAGCCACAAACAACCCTTTACCTAAAATTTGCAAAAATAACAAGTCCCTACAAACCATTTTCATAAATCCCAAAAAGAAAAGCATAATTTTTCAAGCAAACCCTAAAATAATGTTCCAGAAGTATGTTGGAAAGACTTCCATGTGAATGTAAAATACACATTTCCAATGCATAGGGCTTGAAAATGATTCTATCCAATAAATAGCAATTAAGATGCGATCGTCATTAGAAATTACACTACAACTCGTCGACTACTTCAATAAATTTATTAAGGTGCTCTACTTACAACATATTCCAATCAAATCAGTGCTAATATCTACGTGCATGATGAAACAATCCACCAGATTTATCTTCGACGTTTTTAAGCAAACTTATCCTCAACATGCTAATATCCATATACATGATGGAACAACCTCATCCATGGAATTCATCTTTAACATTTTTAGGTCAAATTATTGCGTTGAACTCAAGCCCTATTATCCAAAAGCAGCAAATGGAACATTGAATGTTCTCTGACATGACTAACCAACTAATGCCCGCTCTCACTTTAATCCCCTGATGAATATCAAGATGCCACCTGATGAATATCAAGATGACATCACAAAATAATCTTCAATTCAAGGGAAGGGGAGCTCAAGTACACTCCCAAAAGTATGCAAAGGAACAATGGGAAGAGGGAGATATGCATCCTTTCAAATAAAGGTTCAATAAATAGCCAGATATCCATAACTTGTACACAACATCAAAATGTATCACCAAACCAAGTTGCACAGCATTACCTGCTCCTTCATTTTGTCCTGGAAGGTGGAAGGAAGCATGTTGGGAAAAACCTTCAAGAACACTGGAAGCAAGAATTCCATAAAAGGCACTATAACAAACACAGCAAATGGAACCAGGCGGAAAATGTCAGCTGTTGTTCTTGTAAGCTGCTGGCGTTCCCTTCTAGTAAGGCGCTTCCCACTTGCAAGTTTCAACAGCAACCTAGAAGATATTCTAATATCCGCCCAAAGAAGCTTTGTACCTAGCCAATAGTGCTTGAATGTGTCTTGTATTTCCTCCTTCCAGTGTCCCAGCTTTTTAGCCCAGTCTTCTCTGCAGGACACATACAAAATTTCATTAAAATCATCAGTATTCAGTCCACGTATGTATTTAGTCAAAAAATACATACAGATTATGAGTATTCACTCCATGTATGTATTCAGTCAGCTGACTTTCTGACAAACAGTCCATGTATGTATTCAATCAAAAATACATACAACTTTCTCAGATTACAAAAATGGTGTATAACTGATTGAATCAACGTTAAAACAAATCATATTTAATTATACTAGAGCATACACGTACCTGCTCATAGAGGCAACACCTCTCACAGAAGGACCAATCTGAAGTGTCCAACTCCACCCTTTTTTCAAAATGCCAACACCTTCCTTCTGCATGTTAAGAATTTGATATGCCTTAGCTTTGGCTGAACTCAACACTACAACTGCTTGATCGCATTCTTCTGGTGATGTCTCCTTTTTCTTTGTCTTATTCCCTTCCTCTTGGGTTCTGTGCTCGTCATCGTCATCGTATTGTGCAGATGCTGCAGTAGACGCATTACGGACATACAACTGTATTTCAAAGTTCGAGAATAGCCGATGGAGTGGGTATCTGTGAGCATCTGGATAAACTCCGCTATCTGAAAGCAAACTATGCCATAGCCTAGAACTGTTGTTGATATAAGGATGCCTGTTTTCGAAAGTTTTTGCATATATTCTACACTCGGAGTTGCGGATCGCGTTCGGATGCCCTATATCGGATATTTGCTGACGAGAATGTTCTAATGAAAACGTATAAGCTGAAAACGCTCTAGCTCCATAAAAATATTTCCCCAGCTGTCCCTGATAGATTGGAGTCTCTGTATAGTGCCGACTATGTGTATTTTGCTGAACCGATGCATCTTTCCAAGCTGAGGCACAACAGGAAAAACCTTTTTTTTCATCTGAATGCTGTCCAAAGCGTCTTAAAGACTTCCTCTCCCGTACAGAAAGCTGTCTGAAAGCCATGAAGAGAGACACCGTATAACAAGAAGCCTTTAACCTCCCATAGAACTTCCAAGTTCACGAGCAGAGCTTCGAATTTGCAGGCAATTCAATTAATCCGGCCACTTCAATGAAATATATAGGCGAGGACGCAGTGCGCAATAGACGTGCGAAAGAGGGTTTTAGAACAAGAGAAATTGATTAGACCGGAGATTTTAGCTTTTTTTTTTTTTTTAAGGAGGTTCAACCAAAGCGTACTCTCCCCAGCTTTAATTTTGAAAGTGCAAGTGTACAAGTGAATGGGCATAATACCAGCTTTAATTTTGAAAGTGCAAGTGTACAAGTGAATGGGCATAGTACCCGCGGGACCCCCCCCGTATCCCACAAAACAAGGGTTAGACAAGGTTACAACATTACGACTGGTTTTAGTTGGCCAAAGCCATACATGTCCAGCCTAGTGCTTAAACCTTGGACCTCCACCTCAAGAGGCCAAAGCTCAACCAACTGCCCTACATGACGTGGACAAGAGATTTTACCTTGTATGGAGAGGATGAAATATACGAAAAGAACTATTAGTCTACGCATTGTAAGTGGATTGGTTGGGCAAGGGAGAGCTCTTGGCTTCTAAGTCTTGCGTTATTGGATAATGTATGGGTTATAAGTCTTAAAACTCATTTGTATACGCAGTTAAAAGCGGATGATTTTGAGCAGTATTTTTTGCCTTTTGAACTCCTATTTTGCGGGATACAAAAGTCCCATGGCCACTATGCCTTTCACCTTTCAATTGATTGTACAATTGTTCTTTCAATCTCGTTTTACTTGTACAATTGTTTTTCCAATCTCATTCGATTGATGATCGATTATGAGTTATCTTGATGTTCAAGTTCGTCTTCCAGTTCAAATATTTCCAGACAATCAAAGTGCTATTTCTATTACAAAGAACCCTATTTATCATGCTAGGTCAAAGCATATAGAGGTACATTAACACTATATTGGGGAACAGGTATCTAAGAAGCACATTGAGCTAGTCTACATACGTACAAGTGAAAATGTTGTAGATATTTTCACCAAAGCATTGACCAGAGAGAGTCATAAGAAGTTTTGCAGGCTATTAAACCTTGTATCATTATGACATTGAAGGGGGGATTGTTGGAAAAAATATCCAAAGTCACAATAAGCACAAAATATAATTTATATTCTATACAATGATCACAAGAAAAGGATTTGGAGATGTTGGTTAGCTCAAGCACCTCCCTTAGGTCGGAGGTGGGTTCGAATCCCATCTAGTGCAATGCGACAACAAAGATGTTTTTCCACATAGATTTTTAGCATTCTAATTTTAGCGAAAGAAGTTATTCAGCGTCATTTTTTGTGAAGGAGATTGCAACTTTATTGCTTTTGGAAGAGTGCTTTTCAAGAGGCACATAAGACATAAAAGACTTGGCTCACTTGTTAATCATCTTCTCAAGGAGTTCAAGTGCTCAACGCAAGGAGATCAAGGAGGAGTTTAGAGGAGGTTTGTTCTACTCTTGGCATTCTTGGAGGAGTTTGTATCAACCAACTATGAGCATCACTCGCTGAGTTATTGTCAGTAACAAGTCTATTTATGTTCGTACTTGTTCCTTCACTAGTTTTTCATTTAGGTTAATCAAAATTAGGGTTTGTTGTAAAACAATTCTAGACTGTTCATATTTTCTATATTCTCACACACAATCTTCATACCTCTTAGGCACACAATCTCTTGTATCTAGTTCCTATTTCTGCCTAGATTCAGATATTGCCAGTTTGTATCATATTCACACATTGCAATTTGACATTGGAATATAAGTTAAGGTAGGTGAGCATCCTAGCTTATCATACACTTTAAAAGATCTTTTCTAGTCTCTCTCTATCTCTCACTCATCATCTTTTTGAGTTCTCAAAGGCCAGAGGTGGTTTTGAATCCCTGATGGATTCATAGAGAGGTGTGTCGCCTAAATCACTATGTCCAACACCTTTTCTTGTAGAGGCTTCTACATCATATACGTCATATGTTAAACATTCAAAATTATGGACTATTTTATTATGTTGACATTTGGACATTGTTTTCGACAACCTGTCTATGTAGACTTGCACAAAAGTGTGGAAAACTAGAGAACATTTTGCTGTTTAAAAACATGGAGTGGAAAGCTAAACATATGGATTATGAGGACATAAATGTTGGAAATAACACTTTTGTTCTAGGTGAGCCATTGATTTATTTACTTATCCCCAATTGAAGGGTTTTAGGTGTCTACATAGGACCATGGACATCACTATGAACAAGCTACAATTTTTGAGTAGCTCATACTAAACCATCTTTTGGGAAGGAGGAATGCTACATTTTTCCCAAAATAGAGCATTCGCAAACATGTTTACCAGTTGCATCAAGTTTGGGCAGAGAGGACACCATTTCATATTTCTACAGGTGTAACAAACTAGCAAAATTCGGATGACCAAAGCATGCATGCCATAGCTTTGCATCTGAGATAGCTTGAGAATCTTGAATTGCAGATGTCGAATCATTGACAGATTTTGCATAGTCTATGAGCTTATATAGTCTGTGACATAATATGCCAGAAGCAATAATGACATCGTCATTTGAGAGATCATGAACTATACACTTGTCATCAACAAATTTGACAACCAAACCAATCTTGGCTAATGTTGAAACTGACAACAGATTTTTCTTGATCCTTGTCACAAACAAAGCATCTAACAATGTGAAAGAGCTACCATAAGTAGTAGTCAAAATGATCTTACCAATTCCCATGATAGGATAAGATGATTTGTTGGTGCATGTGATAGTATTCCATATAGGGGCATGCTCAAGTGCGAAACTGCACTATGAGGTAATATGTTTGGTTGCACCACTATCAAAGTATCAAACATCTAAGTCTATTGTAGACATACATTGTTCATGAGAAGGTGGGTCATAGCTACAAATAGTAGTAAATGCCCATTCTTCATTCTCCACAAGATTAGCACACTCTATTTTAGGTGTAGAGGCCTTCTACAACAACCATTCCAACCTCTTTCTTCTTTGCCTCTTTTGCAGACAATTTTGTACAACTCTTTATGACATGATCATTTCCTTAATAGTATTTGCAAAATTGTTTCTGCCTTTTTGTTTTCTTCTCGTCTTTGTCTTCCCTTTTTTATTGTGCAGAATTAGCAGATTTCTGCTTACTAGTAGATGAGCTCCATTTACCTTTGCCATTATGACTAGCTAAGAAAGCTTGATCTACAACACGCATAATGGACCTGTTATACCTAGAATGATCTTCTTGCAAAAAAATAAAGACTAAACCCTCAAATGCTAAGGCATTTGGATTGCCTTTCATCATCAAGTGAAGAGAAAAAGAAAAACTTTGATATGAATAAGGAAGACCATTAAGAATGGTATGCACAAGTGAACTATCTGGTAAAACTTTATCTACGAAAATCAACTACTCTTTCAAATCTTTGATCTTTGTTAAAAAAATATCCATAGAATCTCCTTCATTCATATGCTCACTCTCTAACTATTTTTGAAGGTAAGCAACATAGGCCTCCTTTCTTGCTTGGTATAAAGTGGTGAGTGTGTCCCAACCATCCTTTGTTGTTTTGCAAGAGCAAATGTGAGGGATAAGGTCATGTTTGATAAAATAAATCTATCAATGCATGTGCCTGAGCATCTCTACCATCCCAACAAAGTTGCTCTACAGTAGGTGAAGCAGGAGCTGTAACACTTTTGAAACCATGTTGGGGAGCCATCTTGATTAGGATAGATATGAAATCACAAGAAAATGTGAAATCTCTTTAATTCTGGTTGTGATTTCCCTTCGTTAGGACCTTATCAAATGATAATCTCTAAGTATCTTGCATAATTTTGCAAGTACTCTCAATCTCTTTCTTCCCAAAGTTCTTGCTTTTATTTAAAAGTAAATAGTCTATTGGGGAGTATATTTACTTAGTTAGTCCCATCGTGTATGAAAGTAAAATTGAATTATTAACGCATGTACTTCCATGCGAATATGTGTGTTTACATGCCATCAATGATCCAAACAAACTATTGCTTCCATTATGGTTAGCATTCATTCACTCCAAACTTCTATCAAGCTTTGTCTTTCCTTTGTCCTTAAGAAGGGAACCTTCATCTTCATGAGCATGAACTTGTATTTTTGGAGAACATGAAAATTCATAAACATTCCCAAAAAATCATGAGAAAGTTCATAAATATGTTAGGACACATGGTTGTCAAGATACCTATAGAAAATGTGATTTGGTTGAATACCAAACCTAGAATTCATTTCTGGTACATCTTATTGATAATTTCAAGGTTTGCACAAGTATAAGAGTGGTTGAATACTTGAATGATGTGTGAATCATAGCAATGAATCTATAATTTTAAATCAACTGATAGACTTTATAGTTTTCAAGGAAAAAAACTCTTCAAAGGGGGAAAGAAAGTACCAAAACTTTTCAAAATTGGTACAATTGAGCCCATGAAGTATAGAATCATGTATGAAGATGACAAGGTAGAATTGCCTTTCATCATCAACCAAAGAGTAGAAGCAAAACTCTAATATGAATCAGGAAGACCATTCAGAACGGTCTGCACAAGTGAGCTATCTGGTATAACCTCATCAACAGAAATCAACTCTTCCTTCAAGTCTTTGATCTTTGTTAGGAAATTGTCCATAGAATCACCTTCATTCATGTGCTCACTCTCCAACTAATTTCGAAGGTAAGCAACACGAACCTCATTCCTAGCTTGGTACAATGTGGTAAGTGTATCCCAAGCATCCTTAGTTGTTCTGCAAGAGCAAATATGAGGAATAATGGCATGTTTGACAGACAAAGCTATCAATGCATGTGCCTGTGAATCTCTGCCATCCCAACGAATCTGCTCTGCAGTAGGTGTAGCAGAAACAACAACACGAACAGGAATCTGCACAATATCATCTTCGACACCATCTCCATCAGCTCCAGCACCTGTAATTGCAATACCTGTTGTTATAGGTGTAACATGACGTCTTTCAACACCCTGCACAATGTTCCACAATCCTTTTGCAACCAATACATGTCGCATCATATAAGCCCATAATGGGTAGTTGGTACCATCCAACTTATCCTCAACAGCCAACATACGGAATACATCACTGCTTTTAGCCATGGCCGGTGACTAAAATACCTTGATGCAGAAAATTGACTATATCTCAAAAAGCTAAACAGAACTGCCTAGACGAATTCTACTAGACCTGTAGCAGACTTTGAGATGCTTATACTGGCAAACAGAAACTCATATATACCTTTGGCACAAAAAGATGAAATAGCCTGCACAAGCACTGCGATAGTGCCCTGAGTATGCTCACCAAATTTCATGCAAATCTTAGACTGCAAACGGAGGAGTGTCCACGGCGCTCTAGATGAAGCGAGGACCTGCTCTGATACAAATTGTTGGAGTTAGACGTCTGCGGGAGCACGCAAACAGCACATGGAAGAAGAAGAAGCTTGGAGCACAACACACAATACTGAATGTATTACTAGAGAATGTACAAAAGATAAGTAGCCCATTAGGGCAATAGGCGTATATATAAGCCGGGGGAAAAAAACCTCCTAAAGAGGGAAAAAAGTGCCTCGGCGGTCCTAGTGTGTTCACACACATCACTACCTAAATATATCAACACTCTATTGTAATCAAAATGCGGTGGAAGAAATTGAAGCAAGTATGAGGACAAGTGCAACTCTATGTAATCCTATCTATATAATTTACACACAACAACACGTCCATATTTTGTTCTCTAAAATAAAGATAAAAGAGAGAAAAAGATAGCTCTCAAATGCACTACACCTAGAATACCATGGAAACTTAATGGATGTTCTTTTCGATAGTAGCTTGGTGATCCTGCACATATGACAAAGATATGATAATTTCAAGCTAATCGCAACTAGAGAGAGCACAATAAACCACTACCACTCCTCTTTAATGCACCATGATCAGTTGAAAAACCTTTAGCCCCGGCTATCTACTAATGTATCCCTTGGGAAGTGGATAGATTGTGAGAGCAAGAGACATTCATAGAATCTCTATGCAAGACTTGTGGCACCTTCATGTAGTCTATGGATCCAAGACATCTGAATTTTGCTAGTTTGCTACGCCTGCAGAAATCTCAAATGGTGTCCTCGTTGCCCAAACTTGAGGCACCTGGAAAACATGTTTGTGAAGGCTGTATTTTGGGCAAAATGCAGCGTTCATCCTTTCCAAAAGATGGTTCAGTTTGGACTACTCAAAAATTGCAGCTTGTACATAGTGATGTCTGTGGTCCTATGCAGACACCTTCTTTTGGAAATTATCTTTACTTCGTGACTTTCATTGATGATTTTTCCAGGCATGCATGGGTATATCCACTCAAAGAAAAATCCGAAGTGTTCATGTGCTTTAAACAGTTTTTGGTTTTGGCTGAAAATCTGTCAGCATGTGAAATGGGCACCCTCCATTCTGATCGAGGGGGGGAATATATGTCTTCTGATTTTAATGCATTTTTGGTTGAACGTGGGATAAAACACCAGTGTACAGTGCCGTATACACCTCAATAGAATGGAGTTGCTGAATGAAAGAATCTGTCAGCATGTGAAATGGGCACCCTCCGTTCTGATCGAGGGGGGGAATATATGTCTTCTGATTTTAATGCATTTTTGGCTGAACGTGGGATAAAACACCAGTGTACAGTGCCGTATACACCTCAACAGAATGGCTTTACCACATAGTTTCTGGCTTGAGGCTGTCATGTGTGCAGCATATGTACTGAACAGGTGTCCCACTAAAGCATTGTAGTCTATCACTCCATATGAGGCTTGGCATGACCGCAAGCCATCTATTGCTCATCTGCGTGTTTTTGGTTGTTTGGCATATGCACTAGTGCCTGAACTGTGAAGAGAGATGGTGGATGCAATCCAAAGATGAGTAGGTGCTGCTACAACAAGCTTCACACCAGCCAACTGAAACTTCAGAGTTGATTAGTAGACCCTTTGAGCTTCCTAAATCCACCAAAATATCAGCCAAGTACTTTGGAACATGTATCCCAAAAGTTTAAGTCAAGTCAGACTAGTTGCGAAATGACTAGCTCCCAAAACTTGCTATTTTTGGACATACACCTACTGGAAAAAATGAACAGTGCTCTCAACTTGGTAGGAATTAGATAAATCCCTTTTGGGCATAGCGAAAAGACTTAGCAAGCTTCCCAATCCAATTTAAAACACTTCAAATGATGGATTGAGCACTGAGAAGAAGATTCATCAATTTCTCGAACATGCCCACCATTCTCGGGGCTCTGCAGAGATAGACCAGTGAGCAGTAAAATGCAGATATCTCCAAAATTATAAATCCAATGACAACGAAAATTGATATGCAAAAACTAGACAGTAAGATCTATCCAACGCACATTGAAACACTGAAAATTGTTGAGTAGAACTTGAGATATGACCTTCTGAAGTTACTGCTCTGAGTGAGTATAGCAGAGAACAAAACAGAGAAGTAGATAATGATAAATGTATAGATTCACATATGATTACAACCACATTGGCAATGAATATTTGCAAATGGGAGTAGAATGATAGAGCTATGGAGTAAGCTCTTCAATCTCTACAAAATGACATGAAGTGGTCACGTACAAGGCTTGCTAATCGCCTCTTCTTTCTTGCTCTTTTTATAGCTATTCTTGGAGGGAGTTTTGAATTTGGATTTGAATGGCTCCACCTAAAAGTGATCCCCGAAGTTAGGAGATATTCCCTCAGCTCAAAAACTCGTGGTTTTTGGTAGTTAGAGCCACGACTTTGCTTTTACATCATGGATGAGGTAAGCCATCCTTTTCCTTTTTTCTTTTTTCAATTACAAGGGATAAAATGTACTCTTTTACAAGAGGTGTTCACATCACTACACATGTGACTTACAAATGATCATAGTATCAAGCATATCAAGCATGTAGGCTTGGGTAAAATGCACCAACATCTCCCCCTCAAGCCTAACATGCTTGGCCTCCAAATAAGTCTTCAATTGTCCTTGATTTCCTCTAAGCCAATCATCAACTTGAATCTACTTAACTTTGTACCATCAAGAGCTTTAGTCAACATGTCTGCACATTGCATATCTGTAGAGACATAGGCCGATAGTTGAATATCCTTGCTCATTAGCTTCTCCCTTACATAATGGTACTGGACTTCAATATGCTTGGTTCTAGCATGGTATACCGGATTAGCTGCTAGATGTAGTGAGCTTGTGTTGTCACCAAAAATGTGAGGTGTTGAAGAATGAAGTCCAAGATCTGTGTACAAAGACTTTAACCACATGGTTTCTTGAGTTGCATTAGCCAAACCTCTATATTCGGCTTCAGAAGAAGATAATGCCACGGTTGGTTGCTTCTTCGATGACCAAGAAATGATTTTTGAACCTGCAAACGATATATACCCGGATGTGCTTCTTCTATCATCTCTAGATCCAGCCCAATCTGCATCTGAGTAGACCTTTAGCTCAATATCTGAAGTATATGAATAAAACAAACCTTCATTCATGGTCCCCTTTAGGTACTTGAGGACTCTCTTGGCTGCTTCCATATGTGGTCTTCTCGGCTTATGCATAAACTGACTCAATATGCTAACACTATAGCATATATCCACCCTTGTGAGTGTTGCATAGTTCAAACTTCCAACCAAGCTTTGATAGCTTGTGATGTCTTCAATTGGCTCTCCTTCATAAGCACTAAGCTTATGATTTTGCTCCATAGGTGTACCTGCACACTTGGTATTTTCCATCTTGAACTTGACGAGCATGTCATGCACATACTTCCTTTGTGTGATGTATATACCTGAATCTATGTAGATCAACTCCAATCCAAGAAAATAAGTGAGTGGTCCGAGGTCACTTATTTTGAACTCCTCCTTCATTTGACTCTTTACCTGTTTGATTCCTTCAAGATCATTGCATGTGATAATAATATCATCAACATACACACATAAATATATCACTTCAAATCCATTCCTCTTTATGAACAAAGAGGTATCCGCCTTGCTAGCTTTGAATCCTTGGTCCTGCAAATAAGTCACCAATCTGAAATCAAGGTCTTGGAGCTTGCTTCAATCCATACAAAGCTTTCTTTAGTTTGCATACATAGTTAGGATGATGTGCATCCTCATATCCAGGAGGTTGTGCCATATACACTTCCTTAGAAATCCATCCATTCAAGAAAGCATTCTTTACATCAAGTTGATAGAGCTTCCAATTTCTAGATGCAGCAAGACTAATGAGAACCCTAATTATAGGCATTTTTGCAACAGGAGAGAAAGTCTCCTCATAATCAATACCATGGGTTTGAGCAAACCCTTTAGCAACTAACCTTGCTTTGTGTCTATTTATACTTCCATCTGGATTCCTCTTGATTTTGTATATCCATCGAGATCCAATTACCTTCATAGATGGCTTGTTAAGTACAAGCTCCCAAGTGTCATTCTCCTTCAAGGCTTCCATTTCTTCATCCATTGCATCTCTCCAAGATTTATTGCTTTGTGCTTCTTCGAATGTGGTAGGTTCTTCATTGGTTGAATCCTTTGCAATGTAGATTGAGTGCTTGGTGACCAAAGAAGTATCATAACCAAACCTCTCTGGTTTCTTCTTCTCCCTTGAAGACCTTCTAAGTGGCTGATGTGAGCTCTCGGGTCCATATGTAGCATCCTGCATCTTTGCTTTACCTTTGTTCTTCCATAGCTTTAGTCTTTCCAAGTCTTCTAGGTCAATCTCTGAATCACTTTCTTCAATTGCTTTGGCTCCTTTGGTTGAAGTGATGGAAAATCTTCATCCAAGTCATATGGCAGCTTCACTTTCCTGTCATCATCAAACCATGATTTGTTTTCATCAAAACTTACATCTCTACTCATAGAAAATCCTTTATTGGTTGGATTATACAATCTATATCCTTTTTGGTTTTGATCATAACCAATGAATACGCACTTCTCTGCCTTGGGATCCAATTTCCCTCTTACTTGAGAAGGAATGTGAGCATAGGCTAAGCATCCAAAGATTTTACAATGCTCTAGACTAGGTCTTCTACCATTCCACACTTCATATGGAGTGGTTCCATCTAGTGACTTAGATGGAAGTCTTTTTATGAGATATGTGGCTGTAGACACAGCCTCTGCCCATAGGTAGTTTGGCAATCCCTTTTCGTTGAGCATGGACCTTGCAGCTTCGACAATAGCTATGTTCCTCCTCTCTGCTACACCATTGAGTTTGGGTGTATACCTTGTAGTGACTTCCCTTTTAATGCCTCTTTCATGCAAGAAAGCATCAAATTCAGAAGAGAAGTATTCTCCTCCACCATCTGATCTGAGTCTTTTCAAAGTCCTACCTGTTTGGTTTTCAACAAGAGCAATATACTTCTTAAAGCAATTAAACACTTCATCCTTGTGCTTCATGAAAAACAGAATGGTCCACTTGCTACAATCATCTATGAAAGACACATAATATCTTGAGCCTGATATAGATGGCTCCTTACTTGGACCCCACACATCCGTGTGCACTAGATCCAAAGGATTTTGATACATATATCCTTTCTTATTGAAAGGTTGTCTATGAGCCTTGCCGAGTTGACAAGCTTCACACTTATAAATCATGTGTTGCCTTGTGATATTAGGCAAAACAAGTACACTTTGGTCCCTGCAAATTTTTTTGAGTGTCCTCTCACCAATGTGAGCAAGCCTTTTGTGCCATATCTCCAACTCTGTTAGAGTTTGAGATCCATAGCTAAACAAAGCTAGTTCTTTGTATCTTCCACTTCAAAAGTGAAAAGCCTTCCTGCCTTTTTTGCTTTGGCAATCCTTCGAAAGCCTTGCCTTGGGTCTTCAACATATGCTCCAAATCGGTTGAATCTAACCTACAATCCTTTTTCAACAATCTGTCCAACACTTATTAAATTTTTGGTAATTGTAGGGACATACAAGACTTTGCTTAAGAGGTTCATATTCCCATATGATGTCTTCACATTACCTATCTTCTCCACTGAGTGCTTTGTGTCATCTCCTGTCTGCACTTCATGCTTGTTATGAGGATCTTCCAAATCAGAAAGTAAAGCCACATTTCTTGCTACATGGTTTGAGCATCCCGAATCAATGTAAAATATGTGATCATCATCCTTGCCCTTCTTTACTGATAGATTCATAATCAATAATGAATCTTATTGACTTTGTTCCTCTGCATAGTTATTTTAATCTCTTCTTCCTCTATGGCCACTTTGATAGTTGTTGTTGTTGTAGCCTCCATTGTACTTGCCTCTATTTGATCCATAGCCACCTCTATTGAATCCTCTTCCTCTTGAGTTCCTCGGGTTCCTGAAACATTCTTCAGTAGTATGATTAGATAAGCCACATATATTGCAAGGTTGAGATGATTGGAATCTCCCCCTGCCTTGCTTTCCACCTCTGCCTCTTCCTCTAGCTCTTCCTCTACCTGCAAAGTTTGCTTGGAAAGAGCTACCTTCATCTTCATTCTTCCTATTCTTTGACTTGTCCTTGACCTTAGCTTTGTCAGAATATAAGGCAGAAGTTTGATTACCTCTTGAGGACTCACCACCTTTGCTAACCTTTGCTTCATGAGTGAAGAGTTGGCCCATGAGTGTGTTGAGGTCGGGTACGTGCATATCCATGTATAAATCCATGGCTATTGTGAATGACTCACACTTGTCGTCTGCTTTGATTCCATTTATGATTTGTCTAATGATTTGCTCCTCTTCCATTACCTCTCCAATGCTTCCAAGTTGGTCGGAAATCTCCTTCATCTTTGTGACATAATCAATCATATTTTGCTTCGGGATTTTCTTCATTGTTGTGAACTCCATCCACAATTGGTTCTTCCTTGCTCGAGTGTTGGAAGAGAAGAAATAAGCAAGTGCATTCCAGGTCTCTCTTGATGTCTTGCACCCCTTGACATGAGGTAAAAGAAAACCAGAGATTGATTTTAGAATATACGACCTTGCAAGTGCATCCTTAGAACACCAATTTGAAAGTCCTTCCAATGGTTGCCCTTTGTTCCTCATGGTTGGCATTGCTTCATCTCCGGATATGAATCCATATAGATTCCTCCCTTGAAGGTAAGACTCCATCCTTACAGACCATGCCGGGTAGTTGTTTTGATCCAATTTGTCAATTGTTGATGGAAATCCATCTCCCATGTTGCTTGACTATGCTTTGATACCACTGTGAAGAGAGATGGTGGATGCAATCCAAAGATGAGTAGGTGCTGCTACAACCAGCTTCACAACAGCCAACTGAAACTTCAGAGTTGATTAGTAGACCCTTTGAGCTTCCTAAATCCACCAAAATATCAGCCAAGTACTTTGGAACATGTACCCCAAAAGTTTAAGTCAAGTCAGACTAGTTGCAAAATGACTAGCTCCCAAAACTTGCTATTTTTGGACATACACCTGCTGGAAAAAATGGACAGTGCTTTCAACCTGGTAGGAATTAGAAAAATCCCTTTTGGGCATAGCGAATAGACTTAGCAAGCTTCCCAATCCAATTTAAAACACTTCAAATGATGGATTGAGCACTGAGAAGAAGATTCATCAATTTCTGGAACATGCCCACCATTCTCGGGGCTCTGTAGAGATAGACCAGTGAGCAGTAAAATGCAGACATCTCCAAAATTATAAATCCAATGACAATGAAAATTGATACGCAGAAACTAGATAGTAAGATCTATCCAATGCACATTAAACACTGAAAACTGTTGAGTAGAACTTGAGATATGACCTTCTGAAGTTACTGCTCTGAGTGAGTATAGCAGAGAACAAAACAGAGAAGTAGATAATGATAAATGTATAGATTCACATATGATTACAACCACATTGGCAACGAATATTTGCACAATGGGAGTAGAATGATAGAGCTATGGAATAAGCTCTTCAATCTCTACAAAATGACATGAAGTGGTCACGTACAAGGCTTGCTAATCGCCTCTTCCTTCTTGCTCTTTTTATAGCTATTCTTGGAGGGAGTTTTGAATTCGAATTCGAATGGCTCCACCTAAAAGTGATCCCCAAAGTTAGGAGATATTCCCTCAGCTCAAAAACTCATGGTTTTTGGTAGTTAGAGCCACGACTTTGCTTTTACATCATGGATGAGGTAAGCCATCCTTTTCCTTTTTTCTTTTTTCAATTACAAGAGATAAAATGTACTCTTTTACAAGAGGTGTTCACATGACTACACATGTGACTTACAAATGATCATAGTATCAAGCATATCAAGCATGTAGGCTTGGGTAAAATGCACCAACATGAACAACATCACAGAAAATTGGATGATAAGGCAGTAAAATGTATTTTTGTTGGGTACAGTTCTGAAAGTAAAGGCTATCGTCTGTATCATCCACAGACTAAACGCATTCTGGTTAGCCGTGATGTTGTCTTTGTGGAAGATTCTATTCAACCATTGCTTTCATGTACTAAGGAGACATCTATTCTCCAAAGACATGTATGATACTTTGATGCCTCTTTTTACAGGTGGACAGTCTAGTGCTGGTCCTAATGAGGCAACTTCTCAGCCTTTGCAGGTTTCATATGATGATGCAGATCATTCCATTTCTGATGCAGATTTACATGATGCACTTGTTGATGAGAGAGCTGATATTGAGCAGACAAAAACTATGCCAAAATGGCTGGTGCAAACTTTGTGTGACAGCAAATTAGATGCACCTTTGCATATCGTACTCGTTCAGGCTCTCATAGTGCCTCCTTTGCATCAGATTACTATGCTATGGCTGCATCTAGTCTCTGTGATGAGAATGAGCCTGTTTCTTTTGATGAAGCACAAAATTCAGAAAATTGGATGGCTGCTATGCAATCTGAATATGATGCTATAATGAAGAATGGTACATGGTCTTTATGTGACTTGCCTCCTGGCAAGAAGGCCATTGGCACTAAGTGGGTATACAAGTTGAAGCGTAAACCTGATGGTACAGTTGACAAGTATAAGGCTAGGCTTGTTGCAAAGGGTTATGCGCAGGAAAGAGGCATTGATTTTGATGAGACCTTTGCACCTACATGCCCTATGACTACTGTTCGGAGCATTTGTGCACTTGCAGCCCATCATGGTTGGAATGTACATCAGTTGGACATTAAAACAACATTTCAGAATGGTGACTTGCATGAAGAAGTGTATGTTTTTCAGCCCCGTGGCTTTGTGCAGAAAGGACATGAAAACCAGGTGTGCAGGTTAAAGAAGGCATTATATGGTTTAAAGCAAGCACCACGTGCTTGGTATGAGAAGATACATGCTGTAGCTCAGTGATGAGTAGCACCTCCTTTAATGTCAATCCGGGAAGACATGAGGATGGTATGAAGACCTCGAGCAAGTGAAGGCACAAATGTGTGAGTGAGAAGCACACAAGCATGCACACACATACACACACGCGCACACACGGCAAGAACAAAGAGAGTAAGACAATGGAATCACTTCTATTATAACCAAGTTCTCATACAAGCTCAAAACTACAAGAAGATAGCCCCCAAAAATGAGCTCTCTAGCTCTATTTATAGTTTTTGACTAGCTTTGGCCCTGTCCAGACCTAGTGTCCGGCCTAGTTAAAAATTAGGTTCCAGGGCTTATTCGAGGGCTCAAACGAGATCTAAAAAATATGAAAATTGGCAGGCAACTACTTCTAAGGCTCTTCAAGCTCGAGGACTCCTTGGCTTGTACAAAATGGAGCTACAAAAAGGTGAAACGATATTTACAAGGGTTTTTAGTGATGAGAATCACTTTTAAAATGATGTAAGGTTTGGAAAAATTTAATGGGTTGCCTTAGTGCTAGATCTGCATGTATGTCGTACTTGCTTCTCCCCATATGATGCCAACACTCTCCCCCCCCTAGCGTCTGTCGTCTCTGACAGACCTCTGCTCCACGGTTTGATCAATGTATTGTTGTAATACGTCGGTTGCCATTCCTTGTTCTTTAATCAGTAGTCCCCGGACCAAATCTCTTTGCAGGGCATCCCAATTTACTGCTTCAGGCATGTCAGGTTGTGGCGTGGTGTAGAGCTCTGAGTGCATTGTTTGTTCACATGCGAATAGTTGTAGTAGGTGGGTTGGGCGTGGCGCGAACACTTCTGAGTGTGCTTCCCAGAACCCCGTGGTGAACATGTCATCAAACGTTTGCTTGTAGCAAGCAAGGAGATACCTGATTCTTGCGTGCCATGCATAAGCGACTTGTATGCTCGGGGTTGTGCTCATATCATATAGTAGGTCATAGTTACCGTTGATGAAGCCCGGAATTGGCGGCTGGATATTACGTACATTTCGAAAAGTCTTTAGCACCACTTGCATCATGTCCAAAATTTTGAGCATCATCTGTGCAACGACATCTGGCATGGGGTGGAGGCGTGGCATCCAATGTCTGATGGTAGCTATCATATATGCTACTGTAGGTGTGCCTGTTGGTGGTGCGATCGAGGGGTAATTCAGCCATTGTTTGCAATTTGCGTTGTTCCGAACTTTTATAGCAAATGCTTTCCATGATCGTCTCCTTTGTATTGGTCCGAAGCAAGGGTTATACTTCAAATGCATGGGAGCGTGGTCCCATGTCCTAAGCATTTTCGGATAGGTTTCGAGTAACTTTTTCCTCCAGATGGGTTGGAATATGGCCCCTTTTTTGGTTGCCTCTGGAATATCCTCTGGTTCAAATTGTGTTGCGAACGTGGGGTACCTGTTAGTGACTCTTTTGATTTCTGCATTGTAGTCGGCCAATAATACAAAATAGGGTTTATATTGTAATTCAGAACTAGTTATCAGTCTTCTAGGGGCCACGTGTCTGAAATACTCTGATCGAAGTATGGTTTCTTCAATGGTCCTCATTGCCAGCATCTGAGTGGAGATACGCTCCTCCTGAGTTGTCCCCATTTCTTCTACCTGTTTCATCCATGCCGAAGGGGGCTCTTCATAAGTGTCTTGTCCTTCCTCCGTGATTCTGCCTCCTGGAAGGGGTTGAGGCTCATAGTTGTCTTCAAATGTTTCCTCCACTGGAATGATTACCACTTCTTCTTCTAGTGGTTGATCAGGTGGAGAAGGGGGTCGTTCATACTGTAACAACTTGATCTTTAATTCTGCCACTTGTCGTCGTAGCTCAAGTACCTCATTGGTTGTTGAAGATTCGGGCTCTGGAGAAGTGGCTGCATGGACCATCTTTTTAGCTTCTGGTGGGTGTGGTGTAGGCACTTGGGATCTCTGTAGCTCTTTTACTTGGTCAACCAGTTGATCATGTGCTTCTAAGAGGTTGGCATAGGTTTCCAAGATTTGTTGTATGCTTTATAAAGGGACGGCCTGGAAGCTAGCAGGGTCAATGGTTGCCCCTGGAGTACTTTCTATGGCGGCTTCGAGGTTGTCTTGATTTTGTTGTTGTAATCTCCTATTTTCTTCTTGGGCAGCCGCTAGGTGTCGTTGGAGTAGAGCCATGTTTCTTTGTAGCCTTGCGTTACGGGCTAGCTGATCTCTCAGTTGTTCCTCCATAGCCTTACCCGTCTCCGTATACTTGGCTTCCACCTCTACATTCGATTGTTGGAGGGCGGTCACTTCGTGTTGTAATGTTGTATTACTTAACTCCAAGGCATTGACCCATGCCTGGAGGTGGGAGGACAGAGTACACAGCTCCTTATTGTTTTCTTCCAATAATCTGTATTCTTCCTTAAGCTGGGCAGCGGCTTCGAACATGGTGTCCAATGCATGACTGAATGAGGTGGATGCAGAGGTGGAGGTGAAAGATGCAGGGGGTCGGGAAATGGGAAAGGGAAAAGTGGATGTTGTGCTGACAGTGGGTGTGTGTGGTGATGTGCGTGAAGTTACAAGTGGTGATGTTGAGACAAATGTGGTGGTGAGTGGTCCTATGGAAGGTGAAATGTCCATAGGATCGGACGTGATGGTGTGTGAAGTGTGAATCGTGAATACGGGAATGGTAGGTGGTGTGTTAGTGGTGGCAGTGAATGTGGGGGAGGTGGGTTGGGAAAGGGACTTTTTATTATAATTCTCTATTTGTTGAAGTATATTTACAAGGCTTGTTAAGAATGGAGGTTGGGTGATGGGTGTTGGCTCTGAGAAGGTCCAGAGGGCCTCAGTGGTGCGGGGTTGGGAAAGAGGGATAGTATCGGTAGACGGAAATGAGTGTGTTAAGATTTGGGTAGTGGCAAGTGGCTGTCCGAGGGCTGGGAAATATGAAGGGTGACCTATTATAGTTTGGTCGGTGGCGGGGTGGCCTATATGGGGTTCAAGAAGTTGGCTGGAACTAGTGGATGGAGGTAAAGGGAAGGATGGAGAAATGGTGGTGTGTGGTATAGTTTCACTAATGGCTATTACTGGTTGTTCAGGAATACTGGTAGTGAGGGTTTCGGAGGGCGGGATGGGAGGTGATGGTGGAGATGGTATCTGTGTATTTACCTCTGGTTCATCAATGTTAGTTGGGCTGGCCATGTGAACATCTTCTTGGGTGGTGGTAGGGAGGGCTGTAGAGACTTCCATTTGAATCATCTTCCCCCTTTGTGGTCGTGTATCTATCCTTCGTTGATCGTATTGAGGAGGGTTGCGATGTAACATGATCCGCATAGCTTCTATAATCCCATATGTCTCCGCCAAAAGGTTCAATGATTCTACAAAGTGGGGGTCCGCGTTCTCTGCTTGAAGCATTTGATTCACCATCGCTCTATTTGCCTCCTCTGATAGCTTATGCCTCTTTTGTACCTGCTTGATCGTTTTGTAGAGCCGTTTAAGTTGTGCGGTGTAAGCAGGGGTTTCCTCCTCACTCTCCTCTGATTCATTCCTCTGCATCTCCTCTTGTTCGTGTGTGCCTCCTGCCTGAGTGTGTTGTGCCTCATCTTCCCAATGTACCCTTCTTGCCTGACTCTGTGGCCGTTCTCTTTGGGATGATGATCCAGGACCGTCATTGTCAGAAAATAATTCACTCTCAGACAAGTGTGCTGTTTGTAAGAAGCTTTCAAAGTCAAAGGATGGATCTGCTGCCAATGTAGCCATGGATGCAAACTCAGCATCTGTGGGTAGTGGGGGGGCTGATGGAGTGGGTTGTACCAAGTCTCCTGATTGTAGTCCTTGGAGATGGATCGTGAAAGGGGCTACTTGTTCTTCTTGTCTACAGGAGGTCTCTGTGGCAATTCCGCGAGGGATCAGAAACTGTGAAAGTGATCCACACATTCTTTTAGTGGGTTGAACCCCTGATTTCCACCCCTGGAAGAATTCCAATTGTGAGTACTTGAGGGCTCGTGCAATTGGCACATCATAAGCCAGGCATCTGTAGATGATTCTTGTAATGGCGCAGCAGCCATTCAAAGTAGGCTTCCTCACTCCTCGCTTGCTTGGTTCATATAACTGATCAAGGATCCATACTGGCATTTTCATAGGTAAGCTCCCGGTCTCTGCTAGGTATGACCCATACCAGATCTTCTTATGAGGCTGGGTGAACCGGTCTTGCGCTGGAAATGCGAAGTGTTGAAGGCACATCCGTAGTGGTATGGCGATGTTGGGGGTGAGGGCACACATTTCTTTCAACTTCTTGATTTTGTTGTTCTTCATCGACTCTGGTATCAAAGGATCTCGATCGGAGGGTACATGGGTGCCATACATCTGAAGGGCCTCCTTAATTAAAGTGATATTCAACTCAAACTTCTTCATTTCTTCCTGGTTTGATAGAGAGGGCACCAGGAATGTGCCTAAATGATCTTTGTCTCCTGTCGCCTTGAGAGTTGCAATCAAGTAGTAGCACCAAAGAAAATCAGGTCTAGGCAAGGCTGCAATAAAATAA
The DNA here is from genome assembly GCA_020310875.1 of Ceratopteris richardii. Lineage (NCBI taxonomy): Eukaryota > Viridiplantae > Streptophyta > Polypodiopsida > Polypodiales > Pteridaceae > Ceratopteris > Ceratopteris richardii. Next base: position 250,030,126 of record CM035406.1, read on the forward strand.
TCTTTCAATCCCGCTTTTTGCCAAATATCTTGAAGAGGGGCAACATTTTGCAATGCTTCAAATTCTCGTGAGAAGAACTGAAAGGTCCACCACACTCCTCCACATTCCAACTTGGATTCCCAGATATGATCTACGTCTCCCAAATCTCCTGGCATCTCATTGAACCAATGAGAATGCCCCTTTACTCTTTCTACCAGGCCACTTGGTGGATCCGGAATGGGAATTCTTCTCACATTCAAAAGCTCTTCAGGCCTTGCTGTCAGTGGGGCCTCCACAGGCATGGTATCCCAATTGCTTTGAGTACTAGTGCCCGCCTAGGAGCTTGTTCGTGCTACTGCTGCCATGACACTTCTGATGCTTATCTGCTAGAAGAAGAAAGGCACATTAGTGTTGCATAGGAAACATGATGTAGTGGTGTTCCCTCCACAATACTAACATGACAATCCAGATGGTTAGTGGTTAGAGGTGAAGTGTTTGTGATAGATGTGAGTGATGATTAGAGGTTAGTGTCATCCTAGATGCATACTTTGGTTATGCAATGGACTCAGAATGCACCTATATCAGAGTGGATGGATTTACAAAATGGGTCTGGGGGTTTGATACAGGGTTTAATTCTCCAGACTTTGTTTGAGGATTCGTGGCTCCTTGAGCTGATGACGGTTAAAGGTTCATGGACTAGATTGTGCTAGATTTGGGACCTTTTGGGTACCCATTTCCAGACATTCCTAGGTTTGACCAAGTGCGTGTTAGAGTGGGATGTAAGTAGAGTTCCTGAGTTGTTTGCCAAGAGGACTTGTGAGTGTTGAATTGTGCTAGTGACTAGAGTTGGAGCTATTTGGGCTCGTAAGCAGGCCTTGGGCACCCATATCTGCCTAGCATTGGGGCTAGCCTTCATTGACCGCTTAGGGACCCAAATAGACAAGGTATGCCTAGAGTGTTGACTAGGGATCTCCTTCGTTTTAGCCCTTGACAGTGTGGCTTGCTTGATGCTCTTTTGAGACCCTGTCTTTGGGGCCGTGATTTTTTCCCCTTTGCGTATCCATCTCTGTTTCATGCCACGAGGCACTTCATACTGCCGAAGTTGGTGCTCATGCTTCTTGTTCATCGGTCTCCTCAGTGTCGGGTGTTGCTGGGCCTTGGAGTTCCTCCTTGACTTCTGTACCTTTGGCAAGAGTGATAATCCTCTGCACCATAGAACTTTGGACAAGAATAACATTATCTTCATGTGGGTTCCTGGAGGGACCAGGAGTTGGTGCCTGTTCTAATGGTTTGAGTGCTTGCTTTTCTAATTCAATCGTAAGGCGGATTTGGCCTACCCAAGCCTGAAGAAGTCCACTTCTTACGTTGAGGTTGACTGCGTGATCATAGATCCAGTCTTGGCCCAAGACAAGAGGTTCGGTAAGATCCTTGTCTTCACATACTAGTACTTTTGCTGGCATGAGGACCTCTTGAATGTAGAACGGAAGTTCCACCTCTCCCATGCAAGGGGTTTCAACACCTCCTAATCCTATCAGATATGCTTCTAGGGGTTTTACCTCCAATTGCAACTATTGGCAATACGAAAGCCGAACTGCACTAGTGGCCGCTCCTGAATGAATTAAAGCTCTCATCGTCCTTGCACTCTCTCCTTGTCCTACTTCTAGGGTCACAAAAGGTCGTCGATCAACTATCTTACGGGCCAGTTCACTCGAAGCCTCGCACATGTCCATATGATAACCTAGAGCTTCATGAGCATCAGTCATGGGTTGATCTCTACCTTCCCTTCTCAATTTCATTCGTCGAATGCGTTCTAAAGCTTCAGCCTGTGCTTCTTCTCGAGTTCTCTTTTCCTCATCCTTACGTTTCTTTGCAGTAATGAGTCGATTGAGCATTTCTTCCGTTAGGGGTTCTTGATATAACTTGACTCTACATCCGCTTATGTAACTTGGTAGTATGTCACCCTCTAGAGTGGCTAGTTGTACTACTCCACTTGTGGAGATCCTATTGATAATCATTGGTCCATAGCCTCTTTTCTCTAATTTTCGTGCATGTTGCTTCAATGTGTAGACTAGGACTAGGTCTCCTGCTTTCAAGCCTTTATCCTTCACATGTGTATCAAAATACGCCTTTTGCCTCTTCTTCGCTGCATAGATTCCTGCTGCAGCTCTCAATCGTGTCTCACCTAGACGTTCAAGATCAAAGATTCGAGAGGAGAGTTCATGTCCTGTCCAGTCATGCTCTTGTGCTACTTTCAATGTAGGTATCAAAAAGTCCAAGGGTAGCACCACATTCTGACCGAACACCATCTGAAAGGGTGTGGCTTGGAGTACCGTTTTATAGGCAACTCGGTATGCCCAAACAACGTGGTGTAGCTGTTTGTCCCAATCAGAGCGTTTGTTATTCACCAATTTAGTCAGCACATTGCATAAGATCTTATTTGTGCTCTCGGCCTGACCATTAGCTTGTGGATGATAGGGAGCAGACTTCTTATGTATCACCAAGAAAACTTGGAGAAGGTTTTCTATGACTTCATTCAAGAAGTGTGTGCCTCTATCACTCACCAACTCTATTGGCAATCCGTACCTCGTGAACACATTTTCAAATAAGAACTTTGCTGTTGTTTGAGCATCATTTTTTGTAGTGGCTTTCACTTCTACCCACTTGGTTAGATAGTCTGTGGCCACGATGATATACTCAGCATGTGAACCCTTAGCTGGGGGATTAATAGGACCCACAAAGTCTATTCCCCACTTAGAGAATGCACGTCCACCCATCATAGGCTTCAATGGCATCTCATCCTTGCGTATGGGATACTGGGTTCGCTGACAAACCTCACACCTCTTCACATAGGTATGTGCATCCATGTGAAAGGTGGGCCACCAAAATCCTGCAAATAGAATTGCCTTGATCACCCTATCTGGACCGAAGTGTCCTCCTGCTACACCTTGGTGAGCAGTCTCTAATATCTTGAGGTATTCGCTCTCATGAACACACAGTCTTAGGTAACCATCTTTACCACGTTTGTATAAATTATCACCAATGAGAGCATAGTCTAGCACCTCTTGTTCTAAGCTCCTTTGTCTAATCAGAGTCATTTCTTGAGGGAATGTTTTCGTCCTCAGAAAGGCCACTAATGGCTCGCTCCAATCTGGCACTAGAGACACGCGATAAAGGGTGGCATGTTCCACTGGTGGCTTAGTGCGGCAAATTTGGCATTCGTTGCACATCCTATGAACATCTGCTTCCATAGTTGGCCAGTATACTCCAAGTCTCCTCAATGTTTGTAGGGTTCATTGTTTTGAGTAGTGTTGCTCTAATGCACCTACATGTGCTAATTGCAACCACTTCGCGTACTCGTCCTCTTCCACACAACAGGCTAATACCCCGTGATCTGTATGTTTGTACACACTTCCTGCCATGATATGATACTTCTGGGCTTTTACTATCTCCCTATCTTGTGTGTTTATTATTGGGTGGTTAGGCCCATATGTCAATAATGGCACTAATGGCTTAGCCCACTGAGGTACAACTTCCAAATTAAACAAGTAAGCATCAGGTAAGTCATCTGACACTCCTTGTGGGGCCTCTCCAGATGTGAGCCTAGAGAGATGGTCTGCTCTCAAATGAGTCCTGCCTTTCCTCACTACTACCTCAAAGTCATATTCCATTAGTAAGAGAAACCATCTTACTAATCTGCCTGTATTACATGGCTTGTTTACCAGGTACAATAGAGCTTGGTGATCAGTAAAAAATTTGAACTTATTTGCAAGCAAATAGTGTCTAAACTTTTTAACCGCATATACCATGCCTAATCCTTCTCGTTCGGTGGTGGTATAGTTCCGTTCAGCTACATTTAACTGTCGACTAGCATAGGCAATTGGAAGATCCATATTACCTTCGCCCGTAGGTTGTGCGAGTACACACCCAATAGCATAATTGGATGCATCTACATGAACATGAAAAGGCTTATTCCAATCTGGTGTGGTCAAGATTGGTGCTGAACATAATCGCCGTTTAAGCTCATTGAAGGAATTCTCGCATTCATTAGTCCACTCAAAGTTAGTCAGAAGTTCGTACATGGGCTTTGCAATGATAGCATACATGTGAATGAACCGGCGGTAGTAACCACAATGCCCCATGAAAGCCTGTACTTCCTTGACGTTCTTTGGCCTAGATAGTTCTGCAATGGATCTCACTTTCTCTTCGTCAGTGGATATGCCGTTCTTAGACACTATGTGTCCTAGAATCTTGCCTTGCCTGACCATGAAAACACACTTTTTTGGGTTCAGGCAGACTTGATATTCTCTGCATTTATCAAAGATTTGTCTGAGTTCAGGTAGATGGGTCTGTCTAATGTTGGAATGAGCGCAAAGATCATCAACATAGACTTCCAAATTCTTCCTCAAGAACTCTTTAAACACGTGAGACATTAATCTTTGAAAGGTAGCAGGTGCATTGGTCAGCCGAATGACATTACCTGAAAGGCAAATATGCCCCACTCTGTGGCAAAAGCCGTCTTATGTTGATCTTCTGGTGTAATGGCTACCTGATTGTAGCTAGAGAATCCATCCAGGAAGCTGTACACTTCCTTGCCTGCTACCCTTTCTAATAGATGCTCAGTAATAGGAAGCGGATAACTGTCTCTAATCGTGGCGGCATTAACTTTTTTAAGGTTAATACACACACGCAATTTTCCATTCTTCTTGGGCACAACCACAATGGGGGATACCCATTCAGTGTGCTCAATCTCATAGATAAACCCAGCTTCTACCAATCTATCTATCTCCTCCTTGATCTTAGCAGCGTAGTTATCATTGTATGTATAGGGCTTCTGCTTAGATGGTCTTGCATCTGAGGTCATGGGAATCGTGTGTGAGCATATGTCTGGGTCGACACCTTTCAGGTCCTTGTAGCTCCAAGCAAATACATCTCTGTACTCTCTTAGCAAAGCTACCAACTTTTGCTCTTCTTCTTCCGTCAGGTCATGCCCTATGTAGGTGCATCTTTCTTCTCCCTCTTCTATGGCGACAACTATTTTCTTGGTAGTTTCCTTGCTATCATAGGCCTCTCCTGCTTGTGCCTCACGTTTAGGCATTCTTATCATGACTCTCCTATCGTCTATCTCATATTTTTTAAAGTTTTCAGGGACCTCAAACAAGGATTCTTCTGCCTCCGGAGTGACTTCCTTCTTCTTTCTTTTCTTTCCTCCACTCTTAGTGGCTACTTGTGTGGCTAACCTCACATCATTCGTGATTTCTCCGTGTCTCTGGGGGTAAGCTTCAACTTCATAGAAGTATTCTTCATCTGATGCAAAAGGTGGGTCCATAATGATTGACTCTAAGTCGACGTCACTTGCATCCTCAAATGTATCAGGGCTAGGTTCGCATTCTTCTAAAACTGCATCTCCCATGATTGGCTCTATTGAGAAGACTGAAATGTCATAGCCATCCTCATCACAGTGGGGTGTCCACTGCTCTTCATTGATGGCTACATCCATTGTTGCTAAATTTCTGCCCAGCCGTGAGGCTCAAACTCTTCATGAGGAAAAACTACAGGTGCATAGGCTGGGTCTTGAATTGATCTATGTGTCTCTTTCGCACCTACCTCTCCGGCTTTTTCTCTTTTCTCTTCTTCTACTGCCACTTTGCACATCCATAAGTGGGTGTCTTCATGCATCCATGAGGATCCTGATCCTATGGAATGCACTGACTTCGTGTCATCCTTGGCTCTATGGATGGGATTCCATTGAATGGGCGGTACGTCTCTATGAGAGTAATCCTTGAGATTGACTTTGGTTGTAACTCCTAAGTGTTGCAAGTATAAGGAATTGGTTCCCCAGTCCTGTACTACTTGCAATTGCCGCATAAATGGCCTTCCCAAAATCATCTCGTAGGCTTGGTTTCTGCTAAAGTCGCATATAGCAAAAGTATGTTCGAACTCAACACCACATGTAGTGAGAGTTATGCCTTCTAGCAATCCCAAGGGTCTCTCAATATGGCCATTGGCCATCTGCAATTTCATTCTCGTCAGTCGGAGTGTTGGCTTGCCCCAACGCTTCCATAGGGAAGTTGTAGCAATTGCAACTCCTGCACCTGAGTCCAAAATTGCCTTGGTTGTGTATCCCTGATGGGTAACTGGGAGATAGGTATTTCCTTCTTCTCCTTCACTCATGTCTCCTATCTTATCCAATGGTATTTCATGCACTATTCTATGAGATCCTACCTGGGAACACAATTTCGCTATGTCTGGCACTTGTTTGGCTATGTGTTTCCACACTTCTGGCTTAACTTTGAGTAGCTCTTCTAAAGTGAGATTGCACTGCACTTTAGTGTTCTTTACTACCTCTGTATTCCTAGGTATGATTGAATCTTCGTTTCTTATCATGACTGTGGGTGCTCTCATGCAAGTAGACTTGGTTTCCCATGGGCCTGTGAAATGTGGTAACTCTTGCAAGGAATTAGACTCAAAGTCTAACCTCTCATGAGAGTGGGCACTTTCCTGTTCTTCATAAATAGAAGGGATGTCCTGTGGGAACTGATCATGTGCGTCATCCACGAGTTCAATGGGAGGAGGGACTTCACTCTCCTTTGCCCACTTCTCTTCTTGAATCTCTCTCAGGAACTTTGGTGAATACCTATTCATAGAAGAAGAGGTGTCTGGTTCAGTGGAGTTAGGCACATAAGCTCCCTGGGGAGGAATGCTTATTCTATCACTTGCCCTCTCCTTAGCCTGGGAGGTGGCTCCTTTTCTAGACTTTGCAAGTAACCTCTCCAATCTATCCAATAGACCATCAAAGTGCAATGGTGTTCTGATGGGGTTAGAGCCATTGAACAAGCGACTGGCTTCAAACATGGCTTGCGCCAATTCGACCATTTTAGCACAAAGCTTTGTTCGCTCTATCTCTAGATCGGCTCTAGGGTAACATTTCTCATGATCTGTTACATTGGGCCCTTCTTGGATTCTAGCCTGATATGCTTTAAGCATCATGTCTAGATCTTCAGGAGTGGGATCGGCTAGGACTCATCCTACTCTGGGTGGTGGGTGGGTTAAGGGTGGTGTCTTGAAAGGTTGGGAAATGGAAGAAAATGGATTGGCAGGTAAAGGGAAAGGTGGTGGAGGGGTGGTGTGAAAGTGGTTTTGAGATGCGAGTTCACTTATCTTTGCTTTGGTTTCTCTCAAGCTTTCTTCAAGTTCGCTCATTTTCTGTGACCATTGTCTTTTCATTCTCTCCCGGTTATCTCTCCATGCTCTTGTCCTTTTCTTGGTTATACTCTCTGTCTCACTAACCTCATAACTCTTTTCCTGCCCTACTCCTTGAGTTTGCTGCAAGGCTTGGGCTCTAGTGACCACATGCACTAGGGCTGTGGAAGTTATACTTCCCGTAGAGTCTACCACTAACCCAATGACATTGATAGGAGTGATTTTAAGCATGTTATTGTTAGTATATGATCAATGTCTACCCCTCATGATTGTATGCACATTTTGTAAGCCCCCCTTTATGAGGAGAAGCCAAGCGTGCATTACCCAATTGATGGGAATCCCAACTTGAATGTTGGATGAAGGTCATATTGGACCATGTAAGGTATTATAAGGAAAGGGAGTTACCAGGGTCCCCAATTGTGGGGTCCGGGGCAGTGGTGAGCAGCCCCGGCTGGGGGGTCCAAGGGGGCCAGCGGGCCCCCTGGCTGGGGGGTCCCAGGGGGCCAGCGGGCCCCCTAGTGGGGGTCCAGGGGCAGCACCCCCGACGCGACGGTAAAGGGAATATTCCATGGAATATTCCCTGTCGGAGTCAGAAATCATTTATATTTGTTAGGTCGGTTCAACCAATCTAAGCCGTGTATGGCAATTACGCGGGCGGTGGCTGCCCACGCTCTACCGTCCATGTATAGCCGTCCATGGCAGGCCACCCATGATCCTATATATACATGACTTCTGCACTACCTAAGATATTGAGTTGAGCCAGCATACCTCTACCTTGTATCTCCCTATCTAGAGTTGTCTAGATCACCATTTAAGCTCTACCTTGAGAGCGCACGGGTGGACAACGCCATCATCTTTGTACTTGCTGCTAGTAAAAAATTGTTGAGATTCTCCTATATCTGTTATCTTCTCTGCTATTGCTCCTGTGTTATATTGCGTAACTATTGTCTTACAGTTATTAGGGTTCTTTGGGCAATCTCGTAGGAGATGCTCTTTTCCGCAGTCTTGACAGAAACCCTGAATTGTCACTGGTTGGGGTTGTGTAGGGGCAGGCAGTGGACAATCACGTATAAGGTGATCTCCCTGACATCTGAAGCATGGTCCTCTAGGAAATGTGGGTCGTACCTACCTAGGTTGAGGTCTAGAGTTGGGGTTTGTGTACATGACATTAGCATACTCAGGCTCCCCACTATTTTCACTTGGGTCCTCATAATAGTATGACTCGTTATGCTCGGGTGACTGCATGTAGTAAGCCTGTGGGCTATCAATATGTGTGGAGTCAAAACTATGGTCACTTGGATCACTGTCTGATAGCAATGGGGTGACTGGGACTATGGCTCTGTTCGGATTTTCTTCAGCAGATGCATATTTCACTGGGATCACATTGGTTGGAGCAGGGGGTTGCTGCACTAGGACTGGTTGAGGTCTCTGCTGCCCTTGATAAGGTGGCTGATAAGGTTGCTGTGGTCTGTTGTATTGTTGTGGTGGGTACTGATTCTGGTATCTACCCTGTTGTGGATATGGCTGAGGGTAATTTTGCCTAACAGTTTGTTTGTTATATGGGCAGTCCTGTGCAGTGTGGTTGGTGTACCTTCGCTCTATGGTGCAGTACTAGCTACTAGGATTCACCTGGGGTTGGGCCATAATGGGACATACATTTGCCATATGGTCACCTCCACAAGTGTAGCATCGCTTAACTGGGGCAAATCTTGGAATTTGTTTGCTAGAGACACCTAGTTTTTGAGCTACCTTCTCTGCAAGTTCCTCAATGGATGTGGACTGACCAGATGTGAGACTACTAGAGCTATCCGAATCCTTATAGATTTTTGATAGCTCTAACTCCTCGCCTAGATTATCCTCAATGTCTATGCACATGCGCACACATTCTTCTATAGTTCTGGGGTCCTTCAAATACACATATGACCTAAGCTTGGTGCTCAACAAGCCATCTAAGAACAAAGCCACTTGCTTGGCTGGTGTGGGTAACTCAGGCATCGGGCACCTCTCTAGGTATTGCCTAAACCGTCTTCCTGCTAGTCTGACCGTCTCTTGAGGTGTTTGCTTGAAGCTATGAATTAGTGAGGAATTGTTGTGCCTTATTCCACTCTTAGAAAACTCAATGATAAATGCCTATAGGAGCTGGTCTATGTTTCTGAAATGCCTCTCGTTCAGTGGTTGAAACCACGTAAGGGCAGTGTTCTTGAGGGTTAGACCAAAAGCATTATATTGTGTGAATAGGTCCTCTACCTGTTCAGCTCTCAAGACTTGCCTAAATTTTGCCACATGGTCATAAGGGTCTCCAATGCCATCAAAGTAATTCTTCATGGAATTCACCAGTTGAGTTGGTCTCAGAGCCCTATTGTGTTCTCTAGGCCTTGGTAAAGGGAATTCATCAGCATTTCTCTGGTTCCTTGGGGCTCTAGGTCTCTCGGTTTCTTCCCTATCTGTCCCTGTTCTCATCCTTTCTCTTCCTAGGGAGTTGGAAAAGCTTACCTCAGGTCTATCTTTACTCCTATCTCCTTGAGCTCCATGAGCCTGGGAGGTGCCAGCTCCTTGGTGACTGTAGGACATATTGGACCGTGGTTGGGGAAAAACAAATTCACCCTTCCATGTGTAGGCATGTCTGCCATGCTCGGTGACCACGAAGATCCTCTCTGATGTATTGTCTAGGTAGGTCACTTTGCCTGGGCTATCAGGGTCTTTAAACTCATAGATTGTGAGAGCACTTACTTCCTGAGGCTGGGCAGGTTTATACCTCCAAAAAGCCTCATCAGTTTCTCGGTTTAAAAGCAAATCTATGCTTTTATTATCCTGTGGAATCCACTCTGGAGTCATGATTCTGGTCAAGACGGATTTACCACGGGGACTTCTTGGCTCTCTCTCTAAATTCCCTTGCTCTATATCACCCATGTCGGTCTCCGCAATCACATTTCCAAACTCATCTGTTCTATCAGGAAGAGTGGTGACTACATATATAGTCCCCTCTTTATCTAGGTATACTCCATTCTCAAACTTGACTACCGGGTGTTCTAGTCCATGGGGTTGATCGGGGTTCTTAATCTGGACCACAGATCTTCTCAGGCCGTCTTCGTAGATGCGAGCACCTAGACGATTAGTCTTGATGTATTCCAATTGAGTCTTGTAAGGTCCTTCTAGCTTTTCTAGATAAGCCACCCCTGAACTGCCTACAGGTCTCTCCATGTTATAGAACATCTCAGAATCACTTGTTTCTGATTGGGGAGTGTATGGGTAATCACTCAACTACTGGGCCCAAGACCTAGCAATGTGATTGACACTAGCTTCAGAAGATCTGAGGCTTTGTCTGTCTCGGCCTAAGTGTCTACCTGACCTAAGGTTCATATGCCTGGTTTCTCTACCCCCTTGGTCCCAAGTATACTCTCGTTGCAGGTTAATTGGCACCAATCACTTTGTTCTTTTTAGTTGATTATTATGTTTATGATCTTGTCTGATATCACGTCGTCAGGAATACTTAAGTGAATTTCGCACTTGATAAGTGATCGATTCAAGTTTACTTTTGTCCCTTAGGGTTTTCGCACTTAAGACCTACTTAATGCTTGCACTTGGTTGATTAGTTCTCTTAGACTTAGTTCGTGCCTGACGTTGACCTAATTAATTACCACACCTAAGTCGTACTTAGCCTAAGCTAGGAATTGACAAAGGAGGGTTGAGAGAACTTCCAACCTCAATCCTCTGGCTGCTCAGACTGCTGCACAAGCCCAGGAAGCCTTCTCCCAAGCCTGGTACACACCCTTGCCGGCTTGCCTTGGAATGCCTTACTTGCACACAATGTTCCTGCAAAAGTTCTCAAGTTAATATAGCTCCTTTACCACAATGGATTGACTGACACACATCAACAATTACAGGCCCCCCTTGGAGTAACTCACTGTACCCCCAAAATCTTATGACCACCTAATTCTACCGAATGGCCAACTTAAAAATACATGTTCTAAAACTCCAAAAACCAGTCAAGGTCCACATAGGATTCTCAACAAGCTTTCCAACGAGACCAAAATCTCATCAATCGGAGTTCGTATGGTGAAGTTATGACCATCCAGGCACCTAGGGGTCAAAACAGGCTCTCAGGGTTCAGGAAATTCCTCCTTGGTTTCTAGGTCTTTTGCCCACTTCTAATGCTCTAATGTTATCACAATGTGTCCAAAATTAAGCCCAATTATACCTCAATTCACTCAATTAATTCACTCTAAAATTTCATGCGTTAAGCCCATGTATCGCGATAGGTCAGGTCGAGGTGTCGCGATAGGTGGAGGTGTCGCGATAGGTGGAGGTGTCGCGATAGGTCGAGGTGTCGCGATACTTGGGAGTGTCGCGATAGGTCGAGGTGTCGCAATACTTGGGAGTGTCGCGATAGGTGGAGGTGTCGCGATACTTGGGAGTGTCGCGATACCTAGGAGTGTCGCGATACTTGGGAGTGTCGCGATACTTGGGAGTGTCGCGATACCTCGAGGTGTCGCAATAGGTCGGGATATGGTGAATTTTTTTGTTCTGTCTAGTGATCCTAAGAGCTCTAGGGCTGCGCAGTGTCGTGGTGCACTCTGAATTGTGATTGGGGCAACTTTTCGGTGTGTCGCGATAGCTCGAGCTCGACACCTCGGGGCTTGCGCAGAGAGATTCCGTACCTGCTTAGCTTGCTGGAGATGATGATGGAGCTGAAACCTGCAAGAAACATGCAAAAGCACACAAAAACAAGACACACACTCGCTCTCTCTCAAACTCGCACAAAGCAAATGAGGGAAATGATTTGGAAGTGGGAATATAAGATGGAGAAGGAGATGAGGATGGAGATGAAGATGGAGATGGAGATGGAGAAAAATCAGAAATTTACCTACTACTTACCATTCCAACGCGTCCTCTCTACGTCTTACCATCACACGCTCGTCCTCAAACCTCGAATCCCCGGCAACGGCGCCAAAATTTGGTGTAGCTCAGTGATGAGTAGCACCTCCTTTAATGTCAATCCGGGAAGACATGAGGATGGTATGAAGACCTCGAGCAAGTGAAGGCACAAATGTGTGAGTGAGAAGCACACAAGCATGCACACACATACACACACACGCGCACACACGGCAAGAACAAAGAGAGTAAGACAATGGAATCACTTCTATTATAACCAAGTTCTCATACAAGCTCAAAACTACAAGAAGCTAGCCCCCAAAAATGAGCTCTCTAGCTCTATTTATAGTTTTTGACTAGCTTTGGCCCTGTCCAGACCTAGTGTCCAGCCTAGTTAAAAATTAGGTTCCAGGGCTTATTCGAGGGCTCAAACGAGATCTAAAAAATATGAAAATTGGCAGGCAACTTCTTCTAAAGCTCCTCAAGCTCGAGGACTCCTTGGCTTGTACAAAATGGAGCTACAAAAGGTGAAATGATATTTACAAGGGTTTTTAGTGATGAGAATCACTTTTAAAATGATGTAAGGTTTGGAAAAATTTAATGGGTTGCCTTAGTGCTAGATCTGCATGTATGTCGTACTTGCTTCTCCCCATATGATGCCAACACATGCCTATCTGATTGCACATGGTTTTGAGAACAGTCCAACTGAAAGCACCTTATATGTTAAGCGTGCTAATGATGTGCTTCGGATCATTGTTGTCTATGTTGATGACATGCTGCTCACTGGTCCTATTGAGAAGCATATTGCTGATTTTAAGGCTGATTTACATGCCTCATTTCAGATGTCTGATTTGGGGCATTTGCATCACTATTTGGGCATTCAGTTTATGCAAGTTGATGGTGGAATGGCTTTGTGTCAAATGAAATATATTGACACATTATTGCAGCGTTTTGGCCTTGAAGACTGTAAGCCTATTGCCACTCCTATGGAGACAGGTTTACGATTGAGTCTTCATGATGCTGGAGATACATTTGATGTTGTTCTCTATCAGCAGGCTGTTGGATGCTTGATTTACTTATGCATTACTCGCCCATATATTCAGTTTGCTGTCTCACAAATGAGCAAGTTTATGCATTGCCCAGGAGTCATGCATTGGAAGGCGGTTAAGCGCATCTTTCGCTACTTGAGTGGTACTCGGCTACTTGGGTTGTTTTATCCCAAGGGGGGATCACTACCGCCAGATTTGCATGCTTTTTCTGACTCAGATTGGGCTAGTTGCTATGACACTCGTGTGTCCACTGGTGGTTTTTGCTTCATGCTTGGTAGCTCATGTATATCTTGGTTGAGCAAGAAGCAGCCTACTGTGGCCACTTCCAGTTGTGAGGCTGAGTATAGGGCAGCTTTCACAACGACTGTTGAGTGTGTGTGGCTCAAACGCCTTATGGCTGATTTGGGTGTTGGCCAGTGTTCTGCCACCACCATCCTCACTGACAGTCAGAGCGCATTGGCAGTTGCGAGGAACCCTGTGTTCCATGCTCGCACTAAGCACATTGAGGTGCATTATCACTATGTCAAGGAGAGGTTCTCTGTTGGGGAGATCAGCTTGGCATATGTGCCTAGGCAGGAGAACATTGCAGACCTTTTCACGAAGGCTCTGCCTAGGGAGAAGTTTGAAGCTTTCCGTAAAGCTTTGGGCTTACTTCCTTTTGTGGAGTGATTTCCACATAGCTTGGCACTTCCTTATACATGAGTGCCAGCTCCTTGTTCACCGCACCACTCCCAGGGGGGATTTGTTGATATATTTAGGTAGTGATGTGTGTGAACACACTAGGACCGCCGGGGCACTTTTTTCCCTCTTTAGGAGGTTTTTTTCCCCCGACTTGTATATACGCCTATTGCCCTAATGGTTTACTAATCTTTGTACATTCTCTAGTAATACATTCAGTATTGTGTGTTTGTGTTTCAAGCTTCTTCTTCTTCCATGTGTTGTTCGCGTGCTTCCGCATACGTCTATCTCCAACACATGCACCTAGGCCAGACTAGTCATATGTAACATAAGCATATTGTTAATTCTTTGTCCTAACTTATTGTATCCGATAAAGATAACAGTGACAAAAATAGCCTACAGGGTTCTTGGGTTGGATAGAGGTCCATAAAATAGAGGTCCTATAGTATTTTGCCACACCATCAATGAATTAATTACTACCACTAACTAAAATTCCTTGATGCAAAAAAATGACCGCATCTAAAAAACTTGAACAAAATCACCATGTCAAGCTATGCTAAACCTGTAACAGACTTTGAGATGCTTGTACTTGCGAATCGAAACCTGTACATATGTTTGGCACAAAAGAATGAAATTGCCTACACAAGCATTGAAATAATGTACTCGGAGGGTGAAACAAGCGTAGATCCAAATTTTGGCACCACAGAAGCTATTTTGAACTCTTAATTGCCCTGAGTATGCTCACCAATTTTCATGTGATTTTGAAACTGTGACCAGAGGGGTATTCACTGGATGAAGCAACCACCTCCTCTAATGACAATTATTAGAGTTTGAGGTCTCGGGAAGCATGTGAACAACACAAGGAAGAAGAAGAAGAAGCTTGGAGCACAACACAAAATACTAAATGTATTAGTTGTACAAAGATAAGTGACCCGTTAGGGTTTTAGGCATATATACAAGGTGGGGGGAAAACCTCCTAAAGAGGGAAAAAAGTGCTTTGGCACTCCTAGTGTGTTCACACACATCACTACCAAAATATATCATCACCTTCATACATTAGTTATATATGTAGAACATGTTATCCTCGTAGCTATACAAAGTTCATATGTGAGCCCACGAAGCCACGCAAAGTTCTTCGTCTCATGATAGATTCAAAATACTTCACATGTGATTCTTATAGCCCCTATGGATTTCATTTCCCTCATATGTGGGATAATGTTATCGTTTCTCGTAAAACACCATCTAATCATAGCTCACACGAGCCACATCCCTTCTCTTGCCTTTGCAAAAGTGCTTTCACACCGGTGGCAGGAAATGCACAATCCACCAACTCTCAAGTAGACCATATGGTAAGCAAAGGTGTTCAATCTCTCTTCTCTTTGTATGAGAATGTGATGGATTATTCCCCCTTTCAAATGTTTTTAGCTTCTTCACAAAGATCTTATCCATGCAATTAGTCAAGAAGCCTCAATTGATGATGAGCACTTTCCCTCACTACTTTTAATGATTTAGAAAGTTATGGCTTGTTTTTCTCTCCTTATAGAGTTGTTGGAATAAAAGGATCAATTCTCTTTTTCCTCACAAATTTAGGACCAAGAGTCTAGAAGTAATGGAGAACATCCAATGGGGACTTCTCTTTTCATGAAGAATCAACGTGGATCTGTATCATGGAGTAAATGAAGAAGTTGTTAGGAGAGGTGGATTCATCTTCAAGGCTGGTTGATGCATAAGAGTATAAAGTCTGAGGAATTTCTAAAGGTGCTCTTTATCATGAAGTATCATAATCTTTCCATTTCATGTTTGTACCTTAAGAATTTTAAGTTCCTTCCATGAGGTACCTTTGTGATAGCAGATCTTGGCTTTCATCTTGAGATGTTAATCTCTTGAGTGAATGAAACCTTAGAATAACTTGAAAAATCTCATAGTAGGAGGGATTTTTTGTAGTTTCTTGATCTCTTTAATTACTTTACATCATTCTTGAAGATGAAAGAAAAATTGAAATACCTTGATTTGAATGTTTTAAGTTCAAATTCTTGTATTTCACTTTTATCATTATCTATGATGGAATTGAGTGAAATCTCTGCATCACGATATTCATAACACTTTTGAAACCATGTTGGGGAGCCATCTTGCTTAGGATAGATATGAAATCACCAGAGAGAGTGAAATCTCTTTAATTCTGGTTGTGATTTCCCTTTGTTAGGACCTTGTCAAATGATAATCTCTAAGTATCTTTTATACTTAGAATGAACCTTGATATTTCTAGTAATGTGTACATTACTTTGGGCTGACCATTGAAAGTATTTATCCCAAAAAGCTTTGCATAGAAATAATCTAAGTCATTGAAGAGCTTAGATATATTCGGGTGTCTTCCATTTGACATATCCATTTCTTCCTTACCACTAGTATGGCATAGGAGTCTATCCAAT
This sequence comes from Ceratopteris richardii, assembly GCA_020310875.1. Lineage (NCBI taxonomy): Eukaryota > Viridiplantae > Streptophyta > Polypodiopsida > Polypodiales > Pteridaceae > Ceratopteris > Ceratopteris richardii. The sequence continues at coordinate 250,046,333 of CM035406.1, forward strand.
CTTATTTTCCATTATGTTTGCTTCATTGCAAATCAAGACATACTCATTAAACTTTTACATTATGCATAGATGTCACTTCAAGAAGGAATCCCTAGGTATTTAGCTTGCAAAATTTAGTTAACATAATTTTGGAAGTACTCTCAATCTCTTTCTTCCCAGAGTTATTGCTTTTATTTAAAAGTAAATAGTCTATTGGGGAATATATTTAATTAGTTAGTGCCATCGTGTATGAAAGTAAAATTGAAGTATTAACGCATGTACTTCCATGCAAATATGTGTGTTTACATTCCATCAATGATCCAAACAAACTATTGCTTCCATTATGGTTAGCACTCATTCACTTCAAACTTCTTTTTGTGCACAAACATGTTTTCTTTTAAATGCACAATCATGCTAATGCACAAAGTGTTTCAAAAATGAATATTAAACTTGAGATGTGCACAAAGGTAGGCTTTAGATGTCACGTTTGTGCATTGAAATCATCCTTTGTGAAGATAGATGCACAAACATTCCTTCTTTTCAATGCATGGATGCATGCTAGTGCTTGAGTGGTTAACTTCCTTTCACCACATGAGCATTTGGCTATTCCGATCTTCTGTATTAACTTTTATTATCTTTGCATGTCCTCTTGCACAATATCAAAAATTGAAGAATTATTCCATGCTTCTATGTTGGATACATACAAAGTTAATAAAAGTTATGACAAACAAAGATGAGAAACAAATATAATTGAAAAATGATCATCTTCATATCAAGCTTTGTATTTCCTTTGTCCTTAAGAAGACCAATCCTTCATCTTCATGAGCATGAACTTGTATTTTTGGAGAACATGAAAATTCATAAACATTCCCCAAAAAATCATGAGAAAGTTCATAAGTATGTTAGGACACGTGGTTGATGAGATACCTATAGAAGATGTAATTTGGTTGAATACCAAACCTGGAATTCATTTCTAGTACATCTTCTTGATACTTTCAAGGTTTGCACAAGTATAAGAGTGGTTGAATACTTGAATGATGGGTGAATCATGGCAATGACTCTATAATTTTAAATCAAGTTATAGACTTTATAGTTTTCAAGGACGAAAACTCTTCAAATGCGAAAAGAAAGTAGCAAAACTTATCAAAATTGGTACAATTGAGTCCATGAAGTATAGAATCATGTATGAAGATGATAAGGTAGAAGTGTTGACATCATGATTTCATCTATTCCATTTCCTATTGTATCTATATGATTGCATCTCCATTTTATATGTAGGAGACACTCCATTTCATCTTTATTTGGTTGTGTCTTGTTGTATTTGGGTACCTTGCCATTTGCTTCTACCTTATAATCATTGTCCTTCAAGGGTAATTATCCCAAAAATGATGTACTTTGGAGAGTCCTATCCTATATAAGGAGGGCCTCTCCCCCACTTTGTACTTGGTTAGAAGCTTGGAGAGCATGAAGTGTTTGAGTCTCACACTCTTTATTTAATTTTGCTTGCAAATGTATACTCTCTACATGGCATCAGAGAACTAGGTGGAGGTCTTGGTGGTTTGTTTGGTAGTCCATTTGGTGGTAGTGGTGGTTGATTTGATGGTATTGCTTTCTTCTCATAGAAAGGAAGCTTTTGCCATCAAGTGGATGCTCGTAGACCATTTTGGGCACCAATACTGTGCTCATTTTCCCACCTTTCCACTCCTTCCCATCCATTTTCCCCACCCTCTTCCACCATTTTTCAATCCTACTACATTCGATGGTTTATTCCATGTGGTCATTTTCATAGAGTTGTGGGAAATCTCTCCTTTTGAAGTGTCTATAAACACTTTTGTGTATTCAATAGGTAGTTCTTTTTCTATTGTGTGATGCGTTCTAGCATTATGCAGTTTCATAAAAACTCTTCCACCTCAATTTCTATCTATGTCATCTCGGTGAATTCATGATATCTCCAAACATTTGTGAAATGCTTACAAACACTCTTTGAAAGATTATCATGGCCTACTCAAAGCACTTATATTCAATTTTTTAAGAGTTTATATGTTTTCTTCTTCATGAAAACCTAGCATGGTGGTTATTTGTAGTGGTGTTGTATTTCTAAGGCATATACTTTACTTACATGCTGCATTTCCATCTGCCTCATCCACCGCAAGTAGTGTCTTGCATCTGCGCCTATAGCTAAGCCTCCTCTATTTGACAACAATCATGCATGCATTTATATTTGTTCTCCTCTCTTGTAATCAAAATGTGGTGGAAGAAATTGAAGCAAGTATGAGGACAAGAGAAACTCTATGTAATCCTCTCTATATAATTTACACACAACAACACGTCCATATTTTGTTCTCTAAAATAAAGATAAAAGATAGAAAAAAAGAGCTCTCAAATGCACTACACCTGGCATACCATGGAAACTTAATGGATGTTCTTTTCCATAGTAGCTTGGTGATCCTGCACATATGACAAAGATATGATAATTTCAAGCTAATCACAACTAGAGAGAGCACAACAAAACACTACCACTCCTCTTTAATGCACCATGATCAGTTGAAAAACCTTAGCCCTGGTTGCCTACTAATGTATCCCTTGAGAAGTGGATAGATTGTGAGAGCGAGACATTCATAGAATCTCTATGCAATACTTGTGGGAGCTTCATGTAGTCTATGTATCCAAGACATTGAAAGGATCTCTCTGCACAAATCCTGCTACACTGTAATGACTAGACAATTAGAAGTCCATGCAAACTTTGGAGGAATTGAGGTTGGTTCTTCTATATCACCATGATTAGCCATGCTCTCTCCAAACTCTGTAGCTTGACAGGCTAGCCAGCTCCAAAATTTATGAGTGAAGAAGTTAGAAAGAGTGAGAGAAAGCAAAAAAATATTCTAGGCATTCCACCTTTAAGAACCTCCTACCATCTCTCTTTGACATACTGTTTGTGTCAACCTCTCTGTAAGCATGCACCTAGGCTAGACTGGTCATATGTAACATAAGCATATTATTAATTCTCTGTCCTAACTTATTGTATACGGTAAAGATGACAACGACAGAGATAGCCTACAGGATTCTTGGGTTGGACAGGGGTCCATAAAACAGAGGTCCTATAGTATTTTCCCACACCGTGAATGAATTAATTACTACTACAACTTGCTAAACTAACGTCTTCTTATTCAAGTATCAAAAACTTAGAATTCTATTAATTATGTTGATAACTTTAATCATTGATCAATACACCACTTCTGAGCATAACTTACTCAGAAAATAGTTATCAGATCACTCATTGTCGTGCAATTAAACTATTATCAGTTCTCTTATACTGAGCAATATACAACAGACACCGACTAATTTATCACTAATGAAAGTATAGTGCGTTCACGTAAATTGTCGACCAAACTTCTTTAATGCTTAATTACTTCAACCAAAGTAAATCACTTATCTGTTACTTAATGTCACCGAACAAAATTCCATAGAGGCATAGAATTGAACAACAGAGATCTACACTCGGTTGCTCCATCGTGTGCAGTTTAGCAGACTCGTCGTGCATTTTTGTCATACTCCAAAATGTCATGATTACATCCTTTTTGTATTAATATGAGAAAAGGTACAACGATTAGGCCCTTACGGTGCTTCACCGAAATATTGCAACTTTACAAAAGAATAATCCAGCCGCCTAACACTAGCATGCAAAGTGGACTCAAACCAAAAAGACACACTAATCTTCATCAACTATGCCTTGTGTATATATGGTGCATGCTTCCTCAAAACCTATATGTTTCTGGAGTCATTCCCTTTGATGAGATTGAAATTTTTTAGTCTTGAAATAAACATGTCTCTCTTTTTGGGTAGCTTCCAACTCTTTCTTCACTTGAATTGTCCGTCCTACTTCATCAATCAAGGCCTTCGCTTTCTAGAACAACTCTTCTTTGGTTGCGCCTAGTTCTATCTCCCATTGCATAGCTTTCTCGTGTATGGTGGCACATGTTTGTTCTACATGAGCTACCTTCTTTGTAGTTACCTCTAATAGGGATCCCATGCAGTCCAAAACAACATCTTTATTGGTGAGGTCTTTGTGTAGTTGTATTAGTTTTGCATCTTTAGTGGCAACCTCCTGCTGTAAATGACATTCATTGACTCGGAGGCCATGAATTTCTTCTTGTAGTGGGGCAATGTCGGCTTCCAAAATGTCCATCTTGTGCTAAAACCCCTGGCAGAGGGTCTCCTTCTCTTAGATCATCTGAGATTGTAGTGCATCAAACATCTGGATGAGGTATTGACCAATAGCTGCCAAATGTTGAATGAATGGTGGAAAGGGAAGAGGAAATGTGGAAGGTGTTGGAGGTACTGTAGTAGAGGATCGGACAAAGAAACTTCCAGGGCATGGGATGGTGAGTAATCAGGGGAATCAAGGGGTGTGTGTGTAGAGGAGTCATCGGAGAGAGAAACATTATTAAGTGAGTTGATCAGGGTGGAAGGTATTGTAGGGGCGATGGGTTGTCAGGGGACAGGAGGAGAGGGGGGAGCACTGACGATGTCTACGATGACAACTACTTGAACATGCTTTAAGGGGGAAGCAATATGGTTGGGAAGTTCTTCAATAAGCATGGTAATAATCTCTTGGGCAACTGAAAAAGTTAGGGGTGAGGAAGAGGAAGTCAATGTCTTGATCAGGGAACTAGGAGGCATGGTGAAGACATCGGCCATATCCTTGATGGGTCCTTCCACAACAACTACTTTAATTGACTCGTCCACAACATCTTCTTTGAGCACAATTATAGTGTTTGAAGCTTCTTTCTGAGTAAGAATGATACCCAAAGACAAGGGTGCAGAGGACACACTCGGAGCTTGTGAAGAGGTGAGAGCCACACGACGACGCTTCTTCAAAAAGCAAAGCAGAACTTCATCATCTTTGTCTTCAATATCCATGTGAGAAGAGGTTGATGTAGTGAGAAGAGGGGGTACTGGAGTAGCAAAGGCAGTCGGAGAGGGGACCAAAAAAGAAAAGATGTGTGGCAACTGAGTACGAGGAAATTCTCCCTTGGACAAATGTTTAACAACCACCTAACTTTCCTTGTGAATGCGACTGGAAGACAAACATTTCCCAATTGATGTGTTCGTGAGAAGCCACATCAGTGACCGAATACATCGGTCAGGAGATACCATAATTTCATTTTTGGAGATTAACAGTAGAGATAATAAATTGTAGGGCATGACACTTAAGGGTGGGGAGACACATAATCGCATATTCATTAGATGACTTACACAAAAACAATTAATTCATAGTGGCAAGAGGCAATTGGGTAATTTTGTTTTGACCTTCATTTGCCAGACAAAGATTAGAAACAACAATGGCGAGGGTTATATGGACAGTGAAAGAGGGTGACACAATCAGCCAGGTAGCATCGTTGGCAGAGCATGTGACAATGGCATGAGCCAATGTAAGGGAGAGTGGATGTGTCGGCATAATGTGCCATGACAGCTCGGCGAACTTGAGCAAGCCACATACACGAAGGTACTCAACAAGCTCGTCAAGGATGCCTATGCTGAAGGTAGTGATGTGGGAGAGGGGCTCCATCGCAGGGCAAGAATGATCGCACAAAACACAGCATGAAAGCACAACAAACACACAGAGCACACACAGATCACACAACATAGACATAATAAAAGTGAGAAAAAAAATCACAACTTAAGTAGACAAGCGCAACAAACTACATGCAACTAATCATTAAAGTGATCATGGTAGAGGATATCCGACCATCATGCAGTCATAAAAAGCATACTTGAGTAGTACCTGACTACTTTGATTGTTTTATCCCAAGGGGGGATCACTACCACCAGATTTACATGCTTTTTCTCACTCTGACTGGCTGGTTGCTATGACACTCATCTGTCCACTAGTGGTTTTTGCTTCATGCTCGGTAGCTCATGTATATCTTGGTTGGGCAAGAAGAAGCCTATTCTGGACACTTCCAGTTGTGAGGCTGAGTATAGGGCAACTTTCACAACGACTGCTGAGTGTGTGTGGCTCAGACATCTTATGGCTGAGTTAGGTGTTGGTTAGTCTTTTGCCACCACCATCTTCATTGACAGTTAGAGCACGTTGGCATTTGTGAGGAACACTGTGTTCCATGCTCGCACTAAGCACATTGAAGTGCATTATCATTATGTCAGGGAGAGGTTCTCTGCTCGAGATATCAGCTTGGCATATGCACCCACGTAGGAGAACATTGCAGAGCTTTTCACGAAGGCTCTGCCTAGGGAGAAATTTGAAGCTTTTCGCAAAGCTTTGGGCTTACTTCCTTTTGTGGATTGATTCCACATAGCTTGAAACTTCCTTATACATGAGTGCTAGCTCCTTGTTCACTGCATCACTCCCAGGGGGGATTTGTTGATATACTTAGATAGTGATGTGTGTGAACACACTAGGAACGTTGGGGTACTTTTTTCCCTCTTTAGGATGATTTTTTCCCTCGGCTTGTATATACACCTATAGCCCTAACCGGTTACTTATCTGTGTACATTCTCGTGGTAATACTATTAGGATTATGTGTTGTGCTCCAAGCTTCTTCTTCTTCCTTGTGTTGTTTGTGTGCTTCCACGGACATCTAACTCCAACACATCATAGTCAAATTCTTGCAATAGGAGTACCCACCGAGGAAGCCGTCCACCCAGATGCTGCTGCCGGATGAGGTAAATGAGGGAAGCATGATCAACATGAAAAGTAAATTTATGGCCAAGTAAATAGTGCGGGAAGATCATCTTTTCCATACAGATTGAGACCTTTGGAAAGGCCGAATGGCTACGCTTTTTCATATTCATGGATTATTCAATCCCGGAAAAAGCAAAAATCCCACATACAAATTACTCGCTACTACCTTTAGATCAACAAAAGGCGCGTAGCGAGCGATCATGCCATAAACGCTGCGCGTTCAACTTGCATAGCACCTTTATGTCGCTTTTACGTTTACAACACGTTTAAGCTAATACCTAACCGGTAAACTAACTACGTTTAAGCCGCTTGCATAGCACCTTAAGTAAACGATTAAGCTAATACCGGTAAACGGGTTAGTTTACCATTTACTTATGGAGCTATGCTAATACCGTTAAGGTATTAGAGCTAAAGTTTCCCTAAAGGTATTAGTAAACGCTTAATCGTTAAGGTAAACGTAAACGCTTTTACGAAAACTAACGTAGAAGCTAATACCTATACCTTTACGGGCTAAAGAAGACCATGTTGGCCCGGAGGTGCGTAGCAAGCCATGTTGGTCTTGTTACAGCGTTTCGCTTAAACGAAACTTCTTAATGGAGTATATTAACCCCAAGCATTCTCGCTCAGTTACTGAGTATTTACGTTCAACATAAGTCAGATGATGGCTAGCGTAATAAATAGATTTGTACCATTTGTTCTGTCATTGCATTAATTGTTGATATATTTAGGTAGTGATGTGTGTGAACACTCTAGGACCGCCGGGGCACTTTTTTCCCTCTTTAGGAGGTTTTTTTCCCCCGGCTTGTACATACGCCTATTGCCCTAATGGGCTACTTATCTTTGTACATTCTCTAGTAATACATTCAGTATTGTGTGTTTTGTGATCCAAGCTTCTTCTTCTTCCTTGTGCTTTTCGCGTGCTTCTGCAGACGTTATCTCCAATTATTGGTATCAGAGCAGGTCGTCGCTTCTTCTAGGGCACCGTTGTCGTCGAGATTTTCTCTCCTCTCTCACTTATGAAGGCCTACAAAAAACATATTTGGTGAAGGTAGCCGGAATTCCCCGAGAAGTCCAAGATGCATCAAGGATGTCAAAGGAAGCTCACATACAAAGTTTCAAAGAAATCAAGAAAGTCCATGGTAGCGGTCAAAGCTGGTCAAAGTTGGGAAATTAGGGCAAAAATTTCATTGTCACCAAATTAGATGAAAATCCATATACTTGTAAAGATTGTCAAAGGCAGTCTATAGCCCAAATTTCAGCAGAAAATGGATTTTGTAGCACATTGATATGCTATGTTCATTTTGTAAAAATGTAATTTTTCTAGTTTGAACCTACAAATTCTTGTATAGAAATTTATGTTAGCCATATGGTTTGGCATGTATAAAGATCATATGTGGCTACATATTTGTACAAATTTTCAAGGCCATCAGAGCTTCCTAGAGACCTTAATGCCACCTTGCAAGCTTCCAAATGTAGTCAAACTTGTACAAGGGAGATTCAGATGGGAGTTATTTCTGCATATTCCTGAAGGAGATCTTTGGAAACATAGTCCTACAAACTTCATCTTCATCAAAGCCTATTTGGAGGGTCAAAGAGCACAAAGTCCAGTTTTCAGGATCACCGTAGTTTTCTAGTTTAAGCAAATTGAAGGGTTGAAGGACCACCACATGGCGAAAGCTGATTGAGCCATGTTGTACGATCAAGATGAGCTCATATTCAAGGGTGGAGATGCACTTATGCTTAAAGCAAGGAGGATCCACGAGTTTTTCCATAAAAGAAGATAATTTTTGACAATCAAAGATCAATAATGCAGCTTTTCTCCAAAAATAGTGGCTTATCTTATCCGAGTTGATGTCAGCACTGATCCGACGGTCCATATCATCCCCAGATCCAATGGTGGAGAATGAGGGCGCTTAAATTTCACTCCTTTACACTAGATTTGATATAAAGAACAATTCCAAGCCATTGATTTGATTAATCAAATGGTTGTAATCAAAAGTAGTGATCCTAGAGTTGAGAGTTGATTTCTCTAGATCTAAGGGCCCAAATTCATTCAAAAAACTATATAAACCCCCCTCCAAACTCCTAGAGCATCATTGTTAGGCATCCATAGGGCTCATGCTAGCTTACGGTTTCCTTGAGACGATCACCCTCGGTTGAGCGAGTGAGGATCCAAGGTGAGCTAGTATGAGTATAGAACCTAGTTTCAAATTTAAGTTAGAATTCCAATCTAGGATAGGCTTTTGAAACCAGCATCTCTATCTTGACTCACCCTCGGTGGAGCATGTGAGTGAGTTAGAGCTGATTTTAATGAGTCTTAGACTTCTTTAGTTAGACGTTACGAGCCTAGACAGACATAGGGTCACTGGAGTGGAACTCACCTTCTTACGTGTGACATTCGGTTGAACTGTCATGGTTTGAGGGTCGGAACCACCTTTGATCAGTAGACTGCCTAGCTTGACGTACCACGACGATCTTATACATGTATCTTAATTCAAATCCTTTTAATTCATGTCACTTGTCACTTGTCTCTTGTCTCCTCTCTCAGTCTCTTAAGTATTTTTACATGTCTTCTATTTCTTCTATGTGTGAGAAGGCTCCGCAGTATTGCGTTGAACCAGTGAGGATGTTTCTTTGAGCTTGTGAGTAAACTCTATTATCATAATTCACTTGCATGCATATAATCCATACATACCCATACATATTGATTAGTTTCTGAAAGTGTATAAGAAGCTCCAATATTGGACCATTCTTCCTTTCGAAACTGGTTTATGTGTAAGGATTCCATCTATTCACGTCATGCATACATATCATCCAAAGAAGACTATGCATATGAATTAGAATTAGGAAGTGTTTAAGAAGCTCCTTCAATGGACCATTCTTCCTTCCAAATTTGATTCGTGTGTATGGTTCTCTTTTATTCTTATCATTCATGTTCATAAATCTAAATTGCACTCCTACTTTCCCATTCCCATAATCATTTCAACATCTCTCTCCTCTCCATACTCAACATTAATTTCACTTTCATGTCCTTAAACCATCCAACATTCATTAGCTTCATACACCCTGTGTGTGCCACGACCGGACCCGATCCACTCGGATTGCGATCACCTCCACATTTGAACCCGACGTGAAATGCTTCGTGGCATTTGCTTCTGATCTTGTTGGGAGGTTGTGATCCATATCCTTTGTATCATATTTTTCATCCTCATCATATCATCATCATCAGACTTGAGTGTTGCACTGGATTTCTCACAGTATCGTGCACATCTTCGTCGTGAAGTAAACGCATTTGTGAGAGATCTAGAGCATCGTGCATCACTTGCTTATTCACATAAGATGGAGGAAGGATTCAAATCCCTTATTGTTGAGAAACAAGGCCAAAGAATAGTCTCTTCTATGTTGAGAGAGAAGGGAAAATTCAATGGCATCAACATCACAAGCTACTTAGATTTGTTTGAAGAGCAAGCTATGATTTTTGGTCTTCCCGAAGATCTTTTGATATCATTCTTTGAACGAATTGTTGATAGCTCTATCATAAACCGTGTCACTCAATATGATAGTCTTCCTTGGAGTGATTTTAGAAAGGAGATGCTCAAAGAATTCTATCTTGAAGATTATAGCCAACATAATCGAGATGGATTCTTACGATGGGTCAATTCTCCAAAGCCTAGTAGCTCTATTACTCACTTACAAAATGAGTTTATTAGATGCTATGAACAACTTCTTGATGAGGATAAGATAACTTTGGAACCTGATCTTGTGATCAATTTTCTTAAGCTTCTTCATCCTGAAACTCGTAGGGAAGTTGAACGGCGATTAGAAGAACCAGATAAGCGCTATGGTCTTACTGACAATTGGCAAAAAGTGCGTAAAGTAGAAGAGGTTGTAGCCCATAGACATCAAAGACAATCCATGCTTTATGAGCAAACTAGTCTTCCTCAAGCTAGCCTTCCACAAACTAAGGAGCAAGTTAGAGAACAATCCCATGCTATGCTTTTTGACTCTACTCCTATTCCTCAAATGATGGAGCCTAATCAAGGTTTTAAAGTAGAGCCAAATAAAAGTGTAGTTGAACAATCTACAATCTAATTACACCAAAACTTTCCAAAATCAAATGAACCCAATGACTTTTCAAGAGCCTAATCAACATGTTATAGCTACCAATCAAAATCCACAAGTAGCTCCTACTCAAGCATATCAAGTTCCTCCAATGCATAATCCTTCAATGCAAAATCCTCATCCTCATGTGCAAAATCCTCAAATGTATCAAAACCTGTATCCTCAAGCTTCTCAAATAGCTTTTCAAAATCCTCAAAATCTAAATTTTCAAAATCATCAACCGTATAATATGGAAGCTCCTCTTGCACCTCAAGTACCACATGTTGCTCCCCAAGCTCCTCAAATACATCAATTGCATTTTCAAAATCCTAATTATCCTGTTCAAGCAATACCTTATCAACAAAATCCTCAATTTCAAAATTTCCCACCACAAGTTAATCAAAATCCTCAAAATCAAAATGGTTTTGTGCGTGGCCCTCGTAGGTGTCCTTGGTGTGATTCGTTAGAGCACTTTTTGAGAGATTGTGAATTATTGAAGGCTGCTAAGGAGCAACGACTAGTAATAGACATAGACAAGAAAATCTGTGACTATCGATCTAGGCTACCTTTGCAAGGAAATTATGGTAAGGGAGGAATGAAAAAACATTATGAAAATATAACCATAATGGACGTAGGAAAACTAGAGGAGTGAAACTAGAAGCTCTTGATGAACAACAAGTAGAATCAAGTAAACCCACAAAGGAAGGTGATTTTTCCATAGAGGCTTTAGTAAGAGCACGGGATGAGATTAGGAGAATAACGGCTTGGGAGTCACCGATAGAAGATCAATCTCTTATTTCTCACATATCCAATGTAGAAGAAAAACGAAAAAGAGATGAAGCTGAGCCTAGTGAAAGAAGAGTGACTCGAAAACAAACCTCAGAGGGAATAGAAAGAATCATAGAGCAAGGAGAAACATCACAATCCAAAGATAAAAAACAAGAATCAGAACCCAATGAACAAAAACAAGAGGAGAAACAAAAAGGGAAGAAGACAAAGCAAAGAAAAACAGAACCAAAGCCTTTAGATAAACAAGAACAATCAAAACAAATTGAAGACCAAACACGAGAACATGAACAAAAACAAGACCCTGAGCAAAAATAAAAGAAACCAAAGAGAAAACCTAAAGCCATCTTGATTTTAGAAATTGAGAGAAAAATAGATCCTATGGAGATTTTAGATGACATTTTGCTTAAGAGTCAAGTGACTATGTCTTTAGAACAAGTTTTCTCTATTGCAAAGCCTGTTTTTAAAGATAACTTTATCGGCCTAATTAAAAGGAAGAGGTTTCCACTTAATCTAGATACTGAGATGCAAGATTCTCTAGATCAAGATCAAGCTATGAATGAAGCCTTAAACTTTGATGAATCTGATGAAGAGGACTTTGATGATGATGAAGTAAATGTTAATAAAAATTTCTTAGGACCTATTCAACCTGACCATGAAAATCATGAAAACAATCCTGAAAGTCACTTTAAAAGAACATTTTGGTCTAGAGGTACATCAGAGATGCATGTTAAAATAGGAAATGATAAGAACACTATCACTGTAAATGCATTAGTAGATTCCGGCTCTGAAATCAATGTGATTTCAAGAGAAGTCTATGATAAGTTTCGATGGCCCATAGATAAAGATTGTGGATGGCGTATGAGAACTGCAGATAATGGTGTAGGTACCCTGTATGGAGCTTGTGCTAGTGTGCCCATATCCATAGGAGGAATCACAGAAGAATTTCACTTTTTTATTCAAGATAATTGCTCCTATGAAGTTCTCTTAGGTCAACCCTTTATTTGTGAGAGTCGTATGGAAACTAAAGCCATGGATGATGGGTCTACCTATGCTAGATTCAAGTCTAAGGATGGAATGCAATCACTTCAAGTCATGACAGTAGGAGTGAATCATCCTAGGAATCGATTGTCATTTAGAAAGAAACCTATTGTTACTCAGGGTCATGAGCATGCTTGTAGTGATTGTGCACCTCGATTCATGTTTGGAGCTACATATGATCAAAATTTCGGATAGAATCCATTGTTGAGCGGGACAACAGTGGATATTGGTTTGACATCTCGCAGCCAACCAACCTGTTCAATAGTTTGTCACTTTGTTTTCCACATTCTAGATTAGATTTTCTTCATAAGAGTCAATTGTCCAAGTCTTTTATCCAAAAAACCCAAAAAAATTATAAAAACAACAAAATCATGGAGCATGATGAGAACATTGAGCATGTGATTGAAACATCTCATTGTTTCTCTACTCTTGAGGAGTTAGAGTTATGTCTTCAACAAAATTCTAATTCCCATATTATTCTTCTTTCTTCCCTTGATGAGTATGCTCTAATCCAAGAGTATGCTCTCAATGTTGACAAGTGCTCAAAATTTAACCAAACACATGATGCCTTAGTTGAAACAAAGTACAAAACTGTAGAAAAAAAATCAAACCCATAGCTCAACCATTACCTCAAGGAAGTAATGAAAAAATTATTGATGTGAAAAATGATCCAACTCTTTGGGATAAGAAAAACATAGGACATACATTCACGGATGAGACAATCAAACAGGTGAAAATTGGTAGAGATGATGACTTTCTTTTGCCAGCAGAGAGAGATAAATTTGAGGGAGTCATACGTAGCCATGGAAAAGCCTTTACTATGTATCCTCATGAGATTGTGTAGATCCTAAGCTAGTTGCACCCATGATAATCTTTACTATTCCACATATTCCATGGAATCTTCGTCCTATACCTGTTCCAAAGGTTCACTTACCTGAGCTAATGAAACTACTTAAGGAGAAGATAAACATGAGAATTTTAGAGCCATCTTTTGCACCTTACTCAAACAGATGGTTCACTGTGCCTAAAAAGAATGGGAAACTACGTTTTATTCAAGATCTCCAACCCGGTCAATAAAGTCACCATAAGGAATGTAGGAATAGGACCCATTGTAGATGAGTTTGCTGAATCATTTTCAAGACATTCTATCTATTCAATGGGTGATCTATATTCTGGATATGACCAATTCCAATTAGCAATTGATAGTCGTGACATAACCACAATGAAAAATCCTTTAGGCTTAGTGCGAATGTGTACTTTACCTCAAGGAGCGACTAATTCTGTGGCTCATATGATGAGTGCTATGAATATGGTCTTACATGACTTTATCCCTCATATAACTATGCCATTCATTGATGATATTCCAATTAAAGGGAGTGAGGAACGTGTAAAAGACATTACTTTAGATTCATCGGGATGTCGTAAATTTGTTCTTGACCATATCTCTGATTGTGAAAGAATATTTCAACGATTTAAAGAGGTAGGTCTCACATTTTCCATAGAGAAATCTGTTTTTGGTGTCAACGAGGTACTTATTGTTGGACATTTATGTGGCCATTATGGTCGAAAGCCATACCCACAAAAAGTTGATGCCATTAGCAAGATTTCTGAAACATGTAACAACGTGAGTGAGGTACGTAGATTTCTTGGTGCTTGCATCTTTTATGTTATTTGGATCCCTCACTTTGCTCATGTTGTTGATTGTCTTTATGACTTGTTGAGGAAGAAACGAAAATTTATTTGGACTGACAAACACACTCAAGCTATGCGTAAATTGAAGAAATTATTGCTTAAAGCTCCCATCCTTAAGCGTGTAGACTATTCTGCTAACAAACCTATTATATTGACTGTTGATACTAGTCCTATTGGTATAGGTTGGGTCATAAGTCAAGATGATAGTGAAGGGAATAGATATGCAATTAGGTTTGGTGCCAAAATTCTACATGAAACACAACGAAAATATCCACAAATCAAACGAGAACTATGGGGTATGGTAACAACTTTGAAAACAGACAAAGAATATTTCATTGGTGCAAATGTCAAAGTTGAGACTGATTGTTTGCCTCTCATTGGAATGATAGCCAATTGTTCATCTCCTGATATAGCCATGCTTAGATGGATCTCATATATTAAGTTCATAAATCCTGAGTTAGTTCATATTTCAGGCAAGTCAAACTTAGTTGCTGATATGTTATCGAGAGCTAGATTTGATGATGATCTTGAAAATGATCTAATAAAGAATGTGAATTTAGTTGACTATGTTTCACATATATATGAGTATGAGAAATTTCATGAGTCTGAGTACGAAGATGAATGCAGAGACATAGGAAAGTATCTCAGTACACTACAACCATTACCTAGCTGGACTATGAATAGATTCCGTAACATTAGGAAACGAGCTTATAACTTTTTCCTATGTAATGGTTATCTTTGGAGACATGCTAAGGGTAAGGTTAAGAATCCACAACGAGTCCTAGGAAAACGAGGTCTTCAATTGCAAGTAATGAAGGAAATGTATGAGACATTATGGGCCGGTCATAAAGGATTTTTTGGAACATATGAAAAAATTAGAAGTACCTATTATTGGCCTAGGATGTATGTTGACATTAGTAGCTATGTTTCTACGTGTTCTACTTGTCAACTTCATTCATCAGTCAAACATAGAGATCCGTTGCATCCTACTTATCCACCTTGTATTCACTACAAGTGGGTAGTAGATCTTGTAACTATGCCTAAAGGTATTGACAAAATGCGTTACATTGTACTTGCAAGAGAAGATTTAACTAATCATGTAGAGGGACGTGCATTACGATCTAAGACCACTTACAATGTTTGCAAATTCTTGCTTGAAGATGTCATAAGTCGCTTTGGGTACATAGAGAAAGTAGTTGCCGATCGTGGAGAGTTAAATGCGAGAGAAGCTAAAGAGTTCTTTGAGCGTCATGGTATTCGTTTGTCTCTCACTACTGCATATAATCCAGAGGCCAATGGTAAAATAGAGAGAGGGCATCCACCTATTGTGAAAGCCATATCTAAAGCATGTAACGGTGACATCAAACAATGGCCTAAATTCTTACCTTTTGCACTTTGGGCAGATAGAATGACATGCACACGTACTACTGGATATATGCCTGCTGAACTCATGTACTGTCAAAAACCATTGTTTCCAATTCAGTCTCACATTTCTGCATGGTCAAATTTGCCTTGGTCTGAAAACATGTCTACTGATGATTTTTTGAGTTTGCGTATTAAACAGTTAGAACAAGGTAAATTAAGACTTGATGATGCTGTTGAAAAATTAAGAGAATCTAAAATGAAGAACAAGCATTATCTTGATAAAACTCATCGATTGCGTCCTAAGCCAATTGAAGTAGGAGATTGGGTGCTCATTTATGATAGTACATTTGACTCTCAATATGATGCACGCAAAAAGCTCACTCAACGGTGGTTTGGGCCATACATTGTATCAAAAGTCAACAACAATGGTACGTATGCTCTTTGTGAATTAAATGGTGTTGCACTAAAAACTTTGATTGCAGGTAAAAGGATAAAGCTATTCAAGAAACGTGATAATGATGAGTACATTTTGGATGAGGACATTGAAGAAGATGACAACAATGAGGCCGATTCATAAACAGGAGTATCCATGTTATAAAAAATAAAAATATAAATAAAAAAAGGAAAAAAAAATAAAAAAAACATATAAAAATATCATTAATTTTTCAAGTTCATGTTGCTTTGTTTTTTTTCAAGTTCATTCTATTTTTTTTCCATGCTTGTTTCATGCATGTTTTTTTTCAGTCTTTGCATTGCACTGCATATCCACATCACTTGAGTAAAAAAAAGGGCAAATGATGATTTCTCTACTTGTGTAAAATTTTATCTTAAGTAGTAACTTATCTACTAAGGAATTGATTATAATCTAGGATTGTGGAAAGATAGGGCATGTAGATTTGGAGGTTTATTTTGGTGACATGACTTTCATATATAAACATGCATATGTATCCTATATCGAAAGCATAATTGTTGAAATCCTAGCTCCTGCTATTGCATGTTTCTACATCTTTAGTCCACCTCACAGCACTTGTATCGGAGTTTAAACGATTGTTCTCCGTCATCAAAAATGGTTGTACCTTGTATTGGGGTTTAATTTTTTCCCGTCATAAAAAAAAAAAAAAGTTGCTACATGTTACCAAGAAGTTTACACTTTCTTCCACCCCAAAAAAGTGATCGTAACCATAAAGTTGCCGAATCATCATCATCATCAAAAAAAAAAAAAAAAGAGCAAGCCAAAGGAGGATAAAGAGGCATAGTAGAATAAATCACGGGCTATATAGGCAGATTTATGCATTAGTGGAGTTTAGTTAGATTTCCTTGCATGTTATTAGAGAAAGAGCATATTCATATTTATGTAGGAAAGGAGTTGATCTAAAATAAGCTAAAGATGAAAGATGTCTCTTGAAAATTCTAAATCTTTGTTTATAATCATATTTAAGGTAGATTGCTTTATGAAAAAGGTACAAAATTTTCTTCAAGATGAGAGGAACTGATGCTTAAAACGACTCAATACATCCACTTCCACTTCATACTGATGCTTCTTTTTTTTCTTTCTTGTTGCCAATGTTGCTTGTTCACTTGCATATATGTTGCCTATTTGTTCATGCATATTCATGTTGCCTGTTTCAATTCTTTCTTTCATGCAAATTTTGCTTCATGTCACGTTACCTACTGATTCATGCATATAATCAATTTTCCTTCCATGTTTCTTATGTTGCCTATAAAAGAATTTGATGCCTGGAACATTTTGTTTTTCACAGATGCTAGAGTGGCGCTTCTAGAGGAATCGCAGGTTTAGTGGGGGCGAATGTCGTCGAGATTTTCTCTCCTCTCTCACTTATGAAGGCCTACAAAAAACATATTTGGTGAAGGTAGCCGGAATTCCCCGAGAAGTCCAGAATGCATCAAGGATGTCAAAGGAAGCTCACATACAAAGTTTCAAAGAAATCAAGAACGTCCATGGTAGCGGTCAAAGCTGGTCAAAGTTGGGAAATTAGGGTAAAAATTTCATTGTCACCAAATTAGATGAAAATCCATATACTTGTAAAGATTGTCAAAGGCAGTCTATAGCCCAAATTTCAGTAGAAAATGGATTTTGTAGCACATTGATATGCTATGTTCATTTTGTAAAAATGTAATTTTTCTAGTTTGACCCTACAAATTCTTGTATAGAAATTTATGTTAGCCATATGGTTTGGCATGTATAAAGATCATATGTGGCTACATATTTGTACAAATATTCAAGGCCATCAGAGCTTCCTAGAGACCTTAATGCCACCTTGCAAGCTTCCAA
Organism: Ceratopteris richardii; assembly: GCA_020310875.1. NCBI lineage: Eukaryota > Viridiplantae > Streptophyta > Polypodiopsida > Polypodiales > Pteridaceae > Ceratopteris > Ceratopteris richardii. Next base: position 250,064,293 of record CM035406.1, read on the forward strand.
ATGTAGTGAAACTTGTACAAGGGAGATTCAGATGGGAGTTATTTCTGCATATTCCTGAAGGAGATCTTTGGAAACATAGTCCTACAAAGTTTCATCTTCATCAAAGCCTATTTGGAGGGTCAAAGAGCACAAAGTCCAGTTTTCAGGATCACCGCAGTTTTCTAGTTTAAGCAAATTGAAGGGTTGAAGGGCCACCACATGGCGAAAGCTGATTGAGCCATGTTGTACGATCAAGATGAGCTCATATTCAAGGGTGGGGATGCACTTATGCTTAAAGCAAGGAGGATCCACGAGTTTTTCCATAAAAGAAGATAATTTTTGACAATCAAAGATCAATAATGCAGCTTTTCTCCAAAAATAGTGGCTTATCTTATCCCAGTTGATGTCAACACTGATCCGACGGTCCAGATCATCCCCAGATCCAATGGTGGAGAATGAGGGCGCCTAAATTTCACTCCTTTACACTAGATTTGATAGAAAGAACAATTCCAAGCCATTGATTTGATTAATCAAATGGTTGTAATCAAAAGTAGTGATCCTAGAGTTGAGAGTTGATTTCTCTAGATCTAAGGGCCCAAATTCATTCAAAAAACTATATAAACCCCCCTCCAAACTCCTAGAGCATCATTGTTAGGCATCCATAGGGCTCATGCTAGCTTACGGTTTCCTTGAGACGATCACCCTCGGTTGAGCGAGTGAGGATCCAAGGTGAGCTAGTATGAGTATAGAACCTAGTTTCAAATTTAAGTTAGAATTCCAATCTAGGATAGGCTCTTGAAACCAGCATCTCTATCTTGACTCACCCTTGGTGGAGCGTGTGAGTGAGTTAGAGCTGATTTTAATGAGTCTTAGACTTCTTTAGTTAGACGTTATGAGCCTAGACAGACATAGGGTCACTAGAGTGGAACTCACCTTCTTACGTGTGACATTCGGTTGAACTGTCATGGTTTGAGGGTCGGAACCACCTTTGATAAGTAGACTGCCTAGCTTGACGTACCACGACGATCTTATACATGTATCTTAATTCAAATCCTTTTAATTCATGTCACTTGTCACTTGTCTCTTGTCTCTTGTCTCCTCTCTCAGTCTCTTAAGTATTTTTACATTTCTTCTATTTCTTCTGTGTGAGAAGGCTCCGCAGTATTGCGTTGAACCAGTGAGGATGTTTCTTTGAGCTTGTGAGTAAACTCTATTATCATAATTCACTTGCATGCATATAATCTATACATACCCATACATATTGATTAGTTTCTGAAAGTGTATAAGAAGCTCCAATATTGGACCATTCTTCCTTTCGAAACTGGTTTATGTGTAAGGATTCCATCTATTCACGTCATGCATACATATCATCCAAAGAAGACTATGCATATGAATTAGAATTAGGAAGTGTTTAAGAAGCTTCTTCAATGGACCATTCTTCCTTCCAAATTTGATTCGTGTGTATGGTTCTCTTTCATTCTTATCATTCATGTTCATAAATCTAAATTGCACTCCTACTTTCCCATTCCCATAATCATTTCAACATCTCTCTCCTCTCCATACTCAACATTAATTTCACTTTCATGTCCTTAAACCATCCAACATTCATTAGCTTCATACACCCTGTGTGTGCCACGACCGGACCCGATCCACCCGGATTGCGATCACCTCCACACCGTCGACACTCCTCTGTTTGCAGTCTTAGATTCACACGAAATTTGGTGAGCATACTCAGGGTGTTTTCTAGGTAAAAACAGCTTTGCTGTGTGGTGCCGAAATCGCGATCTGAGCTCGTTTCGGCCTCTGAACGCACTATCGCAGTGCTTGTGCAGGGTATTTCGTCCTTTTGTGCCAAAGGTATATACCAGTTTTTGTTCGCTAGTTTAAGCATCTCGAAGTCTGCTACAGGTCTAGCAGAACTCGACTGGGCAGTTCTGTTCAACTTTTTGAGATACAGTCAATTTTCTGCATCAAGGTATTTTAGTCATCGGCCATGGCTGAAAGCAATGATGTATTCCGTATGTTGGATGTTGAGGATAAGTTGGATGGTACCAACTACCCATGATGGGCTTATATGATGCGACATGTACTGGTTGCAAAAGGATTGTGGAACATTGTGCAGGGTGTTGAAAGACATCCTGTTACACCTGTAACGACAGGTACTGCAAATACAGATGTTGGAGCTGATGAAGATGGTGTTGAAGATGATATTCCGCAGATTCCTGTTTGTGCTGCTGTTTCTGTTGCACCTATTGCAGAGCAGATTCTTTGGGATGGCAGAGATGCCCAGACACATGCATTGATAGCTTTGTCTGTCAAACGTGCCATTATTCCTCACATTCGCTCTTGCAGAACAGCAAAGGATGCTTGGGATACACTTACCACTTTGTACCAGGCTAGGAATGAGGCTCGTGTTGCTTACCTCCGAAAACAGTTGGAGAGTGAGCACATGAATGAAGGTGATTCTATGGACAGTTTTCTTACAAAGATCAAAGACCTGAAGGAACAATTGATTTCTGCTGATGAGGTTATACCAGATAGCTCACTTGTGCAGACCGTTCTGAATGGTCTTCCTGATTCATATCAGAGTTTTGCCTCTACTCTTTGGTTGATGATGAAAGGCAATCCGAATGCCTTGTCATTTGAGGAATTAGTCTCTGTTCTGTTGCAGGAAGATCAGTCCAGGCAGAACATGTCCATTATGCGTGTTGCAGATCAAGCTTTCCTGGCTAGTCAGAAGGGCAAAGGAAAATGGAGCTCTTCTACTAGTAAGCAGAAATCTGCAAATGCTGCACAATCGAAGAACCAGGATAAAGATGAGAAGAAATCAGAAAAGCAGAAATTGTTCTGCAAGTACTGTAAAGGAAATGATCATATTATAAAGAGCTGTCCAAAACTGGCTGCTAAAGAGGCAAAGAAGAAAGAGGCTGGAATGGTTGTTGCAGAGGCCTCTACACCAAAAACAGAGTCTGCAAATCTTGTGCAGGAAGACCCATCTTCTCATGATCAGTGCATGTCTGCAGTAGACTCAGATGTTTGGTACTTTGACAGTGGGGCGACCAAACATATTACCTCGCAGCGCAGTTTCTTCTCTTCACTCGAGCTTGCCCCTACAGGGAATACTATCACATGCGCCAATGACTCCTCTTATCCTGTTATGGGAGTTGGTAAGATCATTCTGACTACTACTGATGGTAGTTCTTTCACTTTGTCAGATGCTTTATTTGTGCCAGGGATAAAAAAGAACCTGTTATCAGTTTCTGCATTAGCCAAGATTGGCTTGGTTGTGAAATTCGTTGATGACAGGTGTACAGTCCATGATCTCTCAAATGGCGATGTGATTATTGCTTCTGGCATTTTATGTCGTGGGTTGTATAAGCTCATAGACTATGAAAGATCTGTGAATGATTCGGCATGTGCAGTTCATGATTCTCAGGCTATGTCAGATGCAAAGCTTTGGCATGCACGCTTTGGTCATCTGAATTTTGCTAGTTTGTTACGCCTGCAGAAATCTGAAATGGTGTCCTCTTTGCCCAAACTTGAGGCACCTGGAAAACATGTTTGTGAAGGCTGTATTTTGGGCAAAATGCAGTGTTCTTCCTTTCCAAAAGATGGTTCAGTTCGGGCTACGCAGAAATTGAAGCTTGTACATAGTGATGTCTGTGGTCCTATGTAGACACCCTCTTTTGGAAATTACCTTTACTTCGTGACTTTCATTGATGATTTTTCCAGGCATGCATGGGTATATCCACTCAAAGCAAAGTCTGAAGTGTTCATGTGCTTCAAACAGTTTTTGGTTTTGGCTGAAAATTTGTCAGCATGTAAAATGGGCACCCTCCGTTCTGATCGAGGGGGGGAATATATGTCTTTAGATTTTAATGCATTTCTAGCTGAACATGGGATAAAACACCAGTGTACAATGCCGTATACACCTCAACATAATGGAGTCACTGAACGAAAGAACATGTCACTCATGGAGATGGCGAGGTGCATAGTCAAAAGTCAGGCTTTACCACATAGTTTCTGGCTTGAGGCTGTCATGTGTGCAACATATGTACTGAACAGGTGTCCCACTAAAGCGTTGCAGTCTATCACTCCATATGAGGCTTGGCATGACCGCAAGCCATCTGTTGCTCATCTGCGTGTTTTTGGTTGTTTGGCATATGCATTAGTGCCTGAACAACATCGCAGAAAATTGGATGATAAGGCAGTAAAATGTATTTTTGTTGGGTACAGTTCTGAAAGTAAAGGCTATCGTCTGTATCATCCATAGACTAAACACATTCTGGTTAGTCGTGATGTTGTCTTTGTGGAAGATGCTATTCAACCATTGCTTTCATGTACTAAGAAGACATCTGTTAGCTCCAAATACATGTATGATACTTTGATGCCTCTTTTTACAGGTGGACAGGCTAGTGCTGGTCCTAATGAGGCAACTTCTCAACCTTTGTAGGTTTCATATGATGATGAAGATCATTCCATTTCTGATGCAGATTTACATGATGCACTTGTTGATGAGAGAGCTGATATTGAGGAGGCAAAAACTATGCCAAAATGGCTGGTGCAGACTTTGCGTCACAACAAATTAGATGCACCTTTGTCATATCGTACTCGTTCAGGGTCTCATAGTGCCTCCTTTGTATCAGATTGCTATGCTATGGCTGCATCTAGTCTCTGTGATGAGAATGAGCCTGTTCCTTTTGATGAAGCACAAAATTCAGAAAATTGGATGGCTGCTATGCAATCTGAATATGATGCTATAATGAAGAATGGTACATGGTCTTTATGTGACTTGCCTCCTGGCAAGAGGGCCATTGGCACTAAGTGGGTATACAAGCTGAAGCGTAAACCTGATGGTACAGTTGACATGTATAAGGCTAGGCTTGTTGCAAAGGGTTATGCACAGGAAAGAGGCATTGATTTTGATGAGACCTTTGCACCTACATGCCGTATGACTACTGTTCGGAGCATTTGTGCACTTGCAGCCCATCATGGTTGGAATGTACATTAGTTGGACATTAAAACAGCATTTCTGAATGGTGACTTGCATGAAGAAGTGTATGTTTTTCAGCCCCGTGGCTTTGTGCAGAAAGGGCATGAAAACCAGGTTTGTAGGTTAAAGAAGGCATTATATGGTTTAAAGCAAGCACCACGTGCTTGGTATGAGAAGATACATGCCTATCTGATTGCACATGGTTTTGAGAACAGTCCAACTGAAAGCACCTTATATGTTAAACGTGCTAATGATGTGCTTCTGATCATTGTTGTCTATGTTGATGACATGCTGCTCACTGGTCCTATTGAGACACATATTGCTGATTTTAAGGCTGATTTGCATGCCTCATTTGAGATGTCTGATTTGGGGCATTTGCATCACTATTTGGGCATTCAGTTTATGCACGTTGATGGTGGAATGGCTTTGTGTCAAACGAAATATATTGACACATTATTGCAGCATTTTGGCCTTGAAGACTGTAAGCCTATTGCCACTCCTATGGAGAGAGGTTACGATTTAGTCTTCATGATGCTGGAGATGCATTTGATGCTGTTCTCTATCAGCAGGCTGTTGGATGCTTGATTTACTTATGCATTACTCGGCCAGATATTCAGTTTGCTGTCTCACAGATGAGCAGGTTTATGCATTGCCTAGGAGTCACGCATTGGAAAGCGGTTAAGCGCATCTTTCGTTACTTGAGTGGTACTCGGCTACTTGGGTTGTTTTATCCCAAGGGGGGATCACTACCGCCAGATTTGCATGCTTCCTTTGACTCAGATTGGGCTTGTTGCTATGACACTCGTGTGTCCACCAGTGGTTTTTGCTTCATGCTTGGTAGCTCATGTATATCTTGGTTGAGCAAGAAGCAGCCTACTGTGGCCACTTTCAGTTGTGAGGCTGAGTATAGGGCAGCTTTCACAGCGACTGTTGAGTGTGTGTGGCTCAGACACCTTATGGCTGATTTGGGTGTTGGCCAGTGTTCTGCCACCACCATCTTCACTGACAGTCAGAGCGCATTGGCAGTTGCGAGGAACCCTGTGTTCCATGCTCGCACTAAGCACACTGAGGTGCATTATCACTATGTCAGGGAGAAGTTCTCTGCTAGGGAGATCAACTTGGCATATGTGTCCACGCAGGAGAACATTGCAGACCTTTTCACGAAGGCTCTGCCTAGGGAGAAGTTTGAAGCTTTCCGCAAAGCTTTGGGCTTACTTCCTTTTGTGGAGTGATTTCCACATAGCTTGGCACTTCCTTATACATGAGTGCCAACTCCTTGTTCAACGCATCACTCCCAGGGGGGATTTGTTGATATATTTAGGTAGTGATGTGTGTGAACACTCTAGGACCGCCGGGGTACTTTTTTCCCTCTTTAGGATGTTTTTTTCCCCCGGCTTGTACATACGCCTATTGCTCTAATGGGCTACTTATCTTTGTACATTCTCTAGTAATACATTCAGTATTGTGTATTTTGTGCTCCAAGCTTCTTCTTCTTCCTTGTGCTGTTCGCGTGCTTCCGCAGACGTCTATCTCCAACATTAATACGTTTCCAATAGCAATATTAGATGTGTTAATAAAAACATGGAATGTCAATTGCCAGTTGGGGACCTATAGGATTGGAGCGTGCATGAAGAGGGTTTTAAGATGGTCAAAGCTCAACTGGCATTCATCAATCTAGCGAAATTGATGAGGTGACATCGTAGTCAGTGGGTGAGTGGAATAGTTAAGTGAGCTAGCCATCGGAGATGGCGGCCATGCCAGTGGATCTAGCCTAAAAAATGAATGACTTCTTTAGGTGTCTTGAGTGGAGGGGCATCTTAAATTACTTGGACTTTATCCGTGTCCACTTGAATGCCTTGCTTAGAGATAATGTGGCCCAACAATTTTCCATAGGCGACCGAAAAAATAGACTTGTTAGGGTTCAAATAGAGACGACATTCTCTTCTATTTAAAAAGCAGCATCAAAGATGTTGTAAATGTGCTTAATTGTCACCAGATAGAGAGAAATCATCTAGATACACTCACAAAACTCATAAAGTAAGGTGAGAATATCTCTTGCATACAACGTTGGAAAGTGTTGGGTGTGTTTCGTAAACCAAACCACATAACAGTACATCCATACACTCCCCAATTAATAATAAATGTAGGTTTAGGAATATTTTCTTCAACCATTCTAACCTGGTTGTACCCACTATATCCATCTAAAAAGGAGTACATCTCTTAGCTAGCTACATCGTCCAACATACTATCCAAGAAAGGTAATGGAAAAGGGTCATGCATCGTAGCGGCATTCAATTTGCGATAGTCAGCACATATTCGTAACTGTTTGTTCTTTTTGGGGATGATCACTATAGGAAAAATCCATTTTGCATGCTCCACAGGGAAAATAAATCCAACTTTCAATAGTCTATCTTATTCCTCTTTCAACTGTTGGGCATAATTAGGGTTCATACGGCATTCAATTTGCGATGGTCAGCACATATTCATAACTGTTTGTTCTTTTTAGGGATGATCACTATAGGCAAAATCCATTTTGCGTGCTCCATGGGGACAATAAATCCAACTTTCAATAGTCTATCCTATTCCTCTTTCACATGTTGGGAATAATTAGGGTTCAAATGGGAACTATGTTGTTTGACTAGCCTTGCATCCAGTTTTAAAACAACACAGTGTTGGTAAATGCGAGGATCTAAGCCCATCATACCTCGATAGTCTCACACAAAGATATCTATAAATTCTTTTAATAGATTGAGAAAATCTGCCTAAAAAGCAGGAGCTAGGCCAACTTTGATTTTAACCAGTCGAGAGTTATCCTCGTCACCCAGGTGACAAGTGATTAGATGGTCTTTATACACATAAAATTGCCATGAGGTAGAGGGATCATCCCCGGGTTGGAATAAGTGCTGAATATCCATAGGTTTTACAAATTCCTCAATCGCACATCGTCAATGAGAACCTGCAAAATCTTATGATTCTTATACCACACCGTAATGAGGGGGACTACATGGTCCACCATAGAGTCAATCTCTAGATTAATGGTAGATGTGACTGGTGCCTGCGTTGAGCTTGGGTCAATCTATTGTTGGAACTATTGTCTAATGCCTAGGACTAGGGTGAGGAGTTGTCCCAGAGGAATGGTAATTGGTGCTTTAGATAGAATATCCCATGCTACACTAGGAGTGGGTGACTTCGGTGCAGCTTTCAATGAGGTTACTAGCAGGACTGGTACTGAGTTCGATGCAGAAACTGATGATTGAACAACTGTTTGTTGCATCATAGGTGTAGGGTCGGGGAAAATCGTCGCTCCTCTACAACCAACTTAGCTGTTTTGCCAAAGATCCGTTGTTGTTCCTTTAGTCCTGGCTCAAACACTTTGGCTACCGGGTGGAGGGTCTTATCGGGGCGTCTGCATTGCCACAGTTTGTGTATCGACTATTGTGATGTAGACCATCTTTGCCATTGGACTTTGCCTATCTTTTTTTCATTTGTCAGATTCGCATAGTTTTTTGCAATGATGTCGTATGTGGCCTACTTCCCCATAGAAATGGCATCTAGTTGGAGGTAAAGCCATACTGTTACTTGGTTGCCCCCGGTTCATCGAGTTTGCCCAAAACTTATTGTGTGGGTCCCATAAAATTGTTGTTAGTTGGATAGGTCGTATTTCTCAAATGAGGGGGTACGTAGCTTGTGGTTGATTGTCCCTGCTCTTGAAGAACCACATTAATAGCCAATCTATTCTGTGTCTTTGCATTGTAGGGGGAATTATTTATTGAATAGCTAGTAGTATCGCAGGTCGCACATGCACGCCAAATTTCACATATGTAACCCCCACAATAGATTGCCTTTGCTGACCACCCTATTGTTGTTGTTGTTGCTGCTATTGATTCTGGTTATATGCCATGACTTTTGGCTCTGGGTGTACTAGTCATTCAAATTCAGGAGTGTACATTGATGCTTCTGGTTGATATGCTCCACTGTTATCTACTGATTCTTCTAGGTGTTTTAATTCTATTAGTATGTGGTTAATGAATGAACTGTCCACGAATTTAAGCCTAAATAAACGTGCTGGATCCCACTCTTTCGACAAGTAATCAGTGATGGAGGCTTTCCTACTACTCCATAAGTTTAAAGGGTCGTTTTACACAGATTGCTCAGTAGGTGTACTTGGGTCAAGGGTACGATCAATGGCTTTCTCAATAGTTCCCAAAGGCCTATTGATTTTTCCAGTAATTGGTTCAATCGATTCCATTAGTATCAGAGCACCACCAAATTCGAAAGTGCCACTGAACAATGAACCGTTGTCAGAAGACATCAGACTTCCATCGAGTATGGTGCCACTACCGATCACCATATTGTCATCGAATTGCACCAGACTCAGTTTTGATATGCTTTGCAACCCATAACTAAAGGAATGCTGTGGTGTTACTCCACTAATTCGCGAGGTACCTTCCCCTTCAGATGAATTTGCTTCAATATTATTGCGTGGTGGTGTCCCTGACGCACTGTTTACTCACCAGGGATATCTATCGTTTCGGCATTTAGGATAGGTTTTGCCTGAATGCATTACAGGCATGTAGACCAAGGTATCCTCTTAAAAGTATATCCCAAACTTTTGTCAGGAACTATATTCCAAGCCCACATGGCTAGTGCTAATGTTAATTCTCTGTGCTCACTTACTATATTCAGTAAAGATAATAGGGATAGAAATAGCCTATAGGGTTCTTGGGTTGGATAGGGGTCCGTAAAACAGAGGCCCTATAGTATTTTCCCACACTGTGAATGAACTAATTACTATCACAACTTACTATCACAACTTACTAAACTAGCATCTTCTTATTCAAGTATCAAAAACTTAGACTTCTGTTGATTATATTCACAATCTCTTCCAAGCTTCTTTTTTATGGTCCTTATCCTTGCATCATCATCACCTATCACAAGAGGATCATCTACATATATGCATATCAAGCATATCTTGTCATTTGTCTTCTTCACATACAAGGATGGATCTACATCACTTGGAGAGAAACCACATCTCTTCAAGAAGTCCACTAGCATCTTATTCCAAGCCCTTGGGGCTTGCTTTAGGCCATAAAAGGCCTTCTTCAACCTGAAAACATAGGTAGGATGTTGTGGATCTACATACCCTTGAGGTTGTTCCATGAGCACCTCTTCTTGTACCTCACCATTCAATGAGGTTGTTCCATGAGCACCTCTTCTTGTGAAAGCATTCTTTATGTCAATCTAATAGACAGGCCACCTCCTTGCTGCACATAGGGCTATGAGAGCTCTAATGGTATCCTTGTTTGCCACAAGGCTAAAATTCTCCTCACAATCCACCCCTTGTGTCTGTGTGAAGGCTTTGGCTACTAGTCTAGCCTTGTACCTTATCAAGCTTCCATCTGCATTCCTCTTGGTCTTGTACACCCACCTATTTTGGACTATCTTCATGCCTTCCTTCTTGGGTATGAAACCCCAAGTGTTGTTCTACTTAAGAGCTTTGAACTCTTCATACAAAGCCTTTCTCCTTTTTGGTTTGGTCTTTGCCTCCTCATAAGAATCTTGCTCTTGATTTGCAATGACATTCATCATGTATGCATAGTACTTTGCCATGAAAGAACCATATGTATACCTTTGTGGGGGTGCCTTCTTCCTTGTAAACCTCCTATTGCTTCTTGAGTCTATTGAGCTTTACGTTAGGAGTAATGACCTCCTCAAGCTCTTCCTCTTTTGATTCCTCTTGATCTTCCATAGTGTCATAAACTATCTCTTGCAACCTTCTATACTTTGAAGTAGGGGATTGTCCTTCATAATCATAAGTGTAAGAGTGATCATATGAGTGTACCTTAGATGTAGAAGCCTCTAGTCCACTAGTTGTGGTTGACTCTTGAGGTTGAATCTGCACATCAAAGTCTGCATACTCCTCTTGATCCTTTTCATCCAATTTTGCCTTGCCCTTGTCTCCATGCCAAGACCTTGACTCATCAAACACATCTCTTGACACATATAGTTTCTTTGAGAGAGGTTTGTAGCACTTGTAGCCTTTTTGCTCATTTGAGTAACCAATGAATACACATTTCTCACTCTTGGGCTCTAACTTTTTTCTCACTTCACTAGGAACATGAACAAAGCATACACATCCAAATACCTTGAGGTGCTCCATGGTTGGTTTCTTGCCATAATAGACTTTGTGTGGAGCCAAGTTGTGCATGCCACTTGTTGGAACCCTGTTTATCAAGTAACAAGTTGTATTCACAACCTCAACCTAATAAGAAAATGGTAGCATACCTTCATTCATGAGACATCTAGCTATCTCAACCAAATGCCTATTCTTCCTCTGTGCAACACCATTTTGTTGAGGGATGTACCTGCATGTAAAGTGACTCTTTATGCCATTTTCCTGCAAGTACTTTGTGAATTCCTTGGAGAAATACTATCCCCCTCCATCTGATCTCAGTGTCTTGATGTATGCATCACATTCTTTCTCAACAAGGGACCTAAACTTTTGAAAGCATGAAAACACTTCTGATTTTTCCGTGATAACATAGCCACACCTTTCTTGAGTGATCATCAATGAAAGTGACAAAATACCTAGCTCCACCCAATGAAGCCTCTGTACTAGGCCCCATTACATCTGAGTGTATAAGATCCAAGAGCTTAGAGGATTTTTACTCACTCTCTGGAAATGGCTTCCTTGCTTGCTTTCCTAGTTGACAAGCATCACAAAACGCATGTAGACCTTGGCCTTCAAGATTTGGCAGTCTGTGCACTAAACCCACTTTGCACATGCTTTTTAACTTGGTAATATTGATATGACCTATCCTCTTGTGTGAAAGATCAATCTCTGCAATCCTTTTGTTACCAATCATCACATAACATACCTTGTTGTGTGTAGGAGCAACATCTAATGTGAACAGTCTACCTTCTTTTATTTCCTTCGCAATGACCTTGCCTCCATGCTTCACCATGCACCCTTTTGCATCCATGTTCCACACACGGAACCTTTGGAGCTTGGGACCTAGAATCGAACAAAAGATTCCTCCATAAATGACATGTGATTAGAGAATCCAGAGTCTATGTACCACTTCATGTCCTTGGGATCACTAGTGTAGCCATGCCTCATGGCTAGGAGGGTCTCCTTCTCATCATACTTCTTGGAGTTGTTAGCATAATTCCCTTGCTCCTTCTTCTTCTTGCCTTTGTCATCCTTGAACTAGCAATTTGAAGAAATATGATTCTTCATACCACATATAAAACAAGTTTTACCTTGATGAGTGTAGCTCAGTGATGAGTAGCACCTCCTTTAATGTCAATCCGGGGAGACGTGAGGATGGTATGAAGACCACGAGCAAGTGGAAGCACAAGTGCGTGAGTGAGAAGCACACAAGCATGCACACACATACACGCACACGCGCACACGCGGCAAGACCAAAGAGAGTAAGACAATGGAATCACTTCTATTGCAACCAAGTTCTCATACAAGCTCAAACTACATGAAGCTAGCCCAAAAATGAGCTCTCTAGCTCTATTTATAGTTTTTGACTAGCTTTGGCCCTGTCCAGACCTAGTGTCCGGCCTAGTTAAAAATTAGGTTCCAGGGCTTATTTGAGGGCTCAAACGAGATCTAAAAATTATGAAAATTGGCAGGCAACTACTTCTAAGGCTCCCCAAGCTCGAGGACTCCTCGGCTTGTACAAAATGGAGCTACAAAAAGGTGAAATGATATTTACAAGGGTTTTTAGTGATGAGAATCACTTAAAAATGATGTAAGGGTTTTGAAAAAAATGAAGGGTTGCCTTAGTGCTAGATCTGCATGTGTGTCCGTACTTGCTTCTTCCCGTATACTGTCAACACTCTCCCCCCCTTAGCGTCTGTCGCCTCTGACAGACCTCTGCTCCACCGTTTGATCAATGTACTCTTGCAAGAGGTTGGTTGCCACTTCTTGTTCCTTGATGCGTAGTCCCCGAACCAAGTCTCTCTGGAGGGTCTCCCAATTGACTGGGCCCGGTATGTCCGGCTGTGGCGTTGTGTAGAGTTCTGAGTGCATCGTTTGTTCGCATGCAAAGAGGTGTAACAAATGGGTGGGCCGTGGCGCGAACACCTCTGAGTGTGCTTCCCAGAACCCCGTGGTGAACATTTCATCGAAAGTTTGCTTGTAGCAGGCAGGGAGATATCTGATGCGTGCGTGCCATGCATAAGCAACTCGTATGCTCGGGGTGGTGCTCATGTCATATAGCAGGTCATAATTACCATTCACAAACTCGGGAATCGGAGGTTGAATATGACAGACATGGAAAGTTTTGAGCACAACCTGCATCATATCGAAGATCTTGAGCATCATCTGGGCAGCCACATCTGGCATAGGGTGGAGGCGTGGAAGCCAATGTCTGATGGTAGCCATCATGTAGGCTACAGTAGGCGTGCCGTTTGGGGGTGCAATGGCAGGGTAATTGAGCCATTCTTTGCAATTGGCGTTGTTCTTGACTTTGATGGCGAATGACTTCCATGTTCTCCTCCGTTGCACTGGTCCATAGCAATTGTTATACTTCAAATGCATGGGTGCGTGGTCCCATGTCCGTAGCATCTCGGGATAGGTTTCCAATAGCTTTTGCCTCCAGATGGGTTGGTGTATTTTCCCTTTGCGCGCCTCCTCTGGAATGTCCTCAGGTTCAAATTGTGTTGCGAAAGTTGGGTACTTGTTGGTCTTACGTTTGATCTCGGCGTTGTAGTCTGCCAACAGTACAAAGTATGGCTTATATTGTAATTTTGAGCTGGTTATTAGTCTTCTAGGGGCCAGATGTCTGAAGTAGTCTGATTGAAGTATGGTTTCTTCAATGGTCTTCATGGCCAACATCTGGTAGGAGATACGTTCTTCATGAGTCTGCCCCATTTCTTCTACCTGTTTCATCCATGCCGATGGGGGTTCCTCATAAGTGTCCTGTCCCTCCTCAGTGATTGTGCCTCCGGGAAAAGGTTGAGGCTCATAGTTCTCTTCAAATGCTTCCTCCACTGGAATGATAACTGCTTCTTCTTCTATGGGTTGCTCATGTGGGGAAGGGGGTCGTTCATATTGTACCAACTTAATTTTTAACTCGGCCACCTGCTGACGTAGCTCTAGTACTTCACTGGCTACTGATAATTCCGGCTCTGGTGAGGTTGCAGCGTTGGCCATCTATTTGGGTTCTTGTTGGTGTGGTGCAAGCACTTGGGCTTTCTGTAGGTCTTTGACTTGGTCAGCAAGCTGATCATGAGCTTCTAGGAGAGTGGCATAGGTTTCTAATATTTGTTGTATATTCTCTGAGGGGATGGCTTGGAATTTAGCCAGGTCGATGGGTGCCCCTGGAGTATTTTCCATAGCTGCTTCGAGGTTGTCTTGATTTTGTTGTTGTAGTCTTTTGTTTTCTTCTTGAGCAGCCGCTAAATGGCGTCGGAGTAGAGCCATGTTTCGTTGTAGTCTAGCGTTACGGGCTAGCTGATCTCTAAGTTGTTCTTCAGTTACCCTACTCTTCTCTGCATGTGTGGACTCGAGCTCCACCTGATATTGTTGGAGGGTAGTCACCTCCTGCTGTAATTCCATATTAGATAACTCCAGGGCAGTGACACATGCCTGGAGATGGGCTGACAAAGTACAGAGTTCTTTATTGTTTTCTTCTAGTAACCTGTATTCCTGTTTAAGTTGGGCAGCAGCTTCGAGCATGGTGTTGAGTGCATGACTAAATGAAGTGGGTGCAGGGGTAAAGGTGGAAGATGTAAGGGTTCGGGAGATGGGAAAGGGAAAAGTGGATGTTGTGCCTACAGTGCTTGGAAATGGCGACGTGAGTGAAATGATACGTGGTGATGTTGGAATAACAGTGGTGGTGGGTGATCCTGTGGATGGTGAGATGTCCATGGGATCAGACGTGAGAGTGTGTGATTCGTGCACTGTGAATACAGGAATGGTGGGTGGTGTGATAGTGGTGGCAGTGAATGTGGGGGAGTGGGGTTGGGAAAGGGGCTTTTTATTATAATTATCCACCTGTTGGAGTATATTTACAAGGTTTGTCCAGAATGAGGGTTGTGTGACTTGGGTTGAGTGTGAGGCAGTTGCTAGGGGAGTGGTGGATATGGTTTGGGTGTGGGTGAATGGAAAAGGATGGGATGAGGTCTGGCTATTGGCAAGTGGTTGTCCAAGGGCGGGGAGATAGGAAGGGTGACCTATTATGGTTTGATCGGTGGCCGGATGACCGGTGTGGGGTTCAAAAATTTGGGTGGAAGTGCTGGATGCGGGTAAAGGGGAGGATGTAAAAATGGAGGTGTGTACAATGGTTTCATGATGGGTGGATATCGGTTGTTCCGAAAGGATTGTGGAGAAGGGTTCTGAAGGGTGGATGGAAGGTGGCGGTGGAGATGGTACGTGAGTAATTACCTCTTGTTCGTCAGTGGGACTTGGGCTCGTCATGTGAACATCCTCTGAAAGGGTGGTAGGCAGGGCAGTAGAGACTTCCATTTGAATCATTTTCCCTCGTCGTGGCCGTGTATCAATCCTTCGTTGATCATAGATAGGGTTTTCCTGATAGACCATTGTCCTCAATGCTTCCCCGATCCCACATGTCTCTGCCAATAGATTCAATGATTCCACAAAATGTGAGTCGACATTCTCGGTTTGAAGCATCTGGTTCACTAGAGCTCTATTCGCCTCTTCTGTCATCTTATGTCTTCTCTGTACCTGCTTGATGGTCTTGTATAGCCGTCTGAGTTGTGCCGTGTAGGCAGGGGCCTCTTCTCCACTGTCTTCTGGTTCATTTCTTTGTGCACCTTCCTGAACTTGTGTATTTGGGTCCTGAGGATGTTGTGCCACTTCTTCCCCATGTACTCTGCTGGTCTCGCCCCATGGCTGTTCTCTTTGGACTGATGCACCCGGATCAACATTGTCAGGGGAATCTTCACTGTCGGATAGGGGGACCGTCTGCAGGAATCTTTCAAAATCAAAGTTTGGATCTTCTGTGAAGGTGGCCATAGATGCAAACTCTGCATCGGTAGGTAGTGGAGGGGTGGATGGAACGGGTTGTACCACCTCCCCAGCTTGAACTCCTTGAAGGTGGATCGTGAAAGGTGTGACCTTAGCTTCTGGTCGGGGAGAAGCTTCGGTCGTGGCTTCTTGAGGAATCGTTACCTGGGACAGCGATCCACGCATTCGTTTTGCAGGCTGGCTCCCTGACTTCCGCCCTTTGAACAGCTCCAGTTGTGCATATTTTAGGGCTCGGGCAACTGGCACATCATATGCAAGACATCTGTAGATGATTCTTGTAAGCGCACAACAGCCATGTAGAGTAGGCTTCCTCACACCCCGCTTGCCTACCTCATACACTTGGTCCAAGATCCATACAGGCATCTTAATCGGCAAGCTTCCAGTCTCTGCTAGATATAACCCATACCATATCTTCTTGTGAGGTTGGGTGAAACGGTCCTGAGCTGGGAATGCGAAGTGTTGGAGACACATCCGCAAAGGTATGGCGATGTTGGGGGTACACATTTCTTTTAGCTTCTTGATTCTATTGCTTTTCATCGACTCGGGTATCAAGGGGTCACGGTCAGAAGGTACATGCGTGCCATACATCTGAAGTGCTTCCCTTATTAAAGTAACATTCAATTCAAACTTCCTCATTTCCTCCAGATTTGACAAGGAGGGCACCCAGAATGTGCCTGAATGATCCTTATCCCCTGTCGGCTTCAGCGTGGCAATTAGGTAGTAGCACCTGAGGAAATCTGGTTTAGGCAGAGCTGCACTGAAGTAAGTTTGTAATCCTGCTTTTTGCCAGATATCTTGAAGTGGAGCTGCATTTTGCAATGCTTCGAATTCTCGTGAGAAAAACTGGAAGGTCCACCACACTCCTCCACATTCCATCTTGGATTCCCAGATGTGATCCGCGTCTCCCAAATCTCCTGGCATCTCATTGAACCAGTGAGAATGCCCCTTTACTCTTTCGGTTAGGCCATTTGGTGGATCTGGAATAGGAATCCTCCGCACATTCACGAACTCCTCAGGCCGGGCTGTTGGTGGGGCCTCCACCGGCATGGCATCCCAATTGATTGGAGCACCAGATCCTGCCTGAGAGCTTGTGCCTGCCGCTGTTGCCATGAGAGTAGGTTGCTTATCTGCTGGAAGACGAAAGGCACATTAGTGTTGCATAGGAAACAAGATGTAATGGTGTTCCCTTCACAATACTAACATGACACTCCCGGAGGTCAGTGGTTAGTGGTGAAGTGTTTGTGATAGATGTGAGTGGTGATTAAAGGTCAGTGTCATCCTAGATGCATACTTTGGTTATGCAATGGGCTCGGAATGCTCCTGTGTTAGTGTGGACGGATTTACAGAATAGGGTCAGGGGGTTTAGTACACAGTTTAATTCTCCACACTTTGATAGAGGAGTCGTAGCTCTTAGAGCTAAAGACAGGTGAAGATTTCTGTATGAGAGTGTGATGTATTTGGGACCTTTTGGGTACCCATTTCCAGACATTCCTAGGGTTGATGGGAGTGGGGATAGTGAGAGGTGTAGGTATCTTTTCATTTTCTGAGGTGTTGGCCACGAGTGCTTGTGAAAGTTGCTTCATCCTAGTGCCTGAAGGTGAAGTAATTTGGGCTTGTAAGCAAGCCTTGGGCACCCATATCTGTCTAGCATTTGGGGTAGCCTTCATTGACCGCTTAGGGACCCAAATAGAAATGGTATGCCTAGGGGTTATCCTAGGGGGCTTCTTCACTTCGTTCCTTGACGGTGAGGCTCGTTTCTTGTCTTCTTGAGAGTCTTCTATTAGAGTTGTGGGTTTTCCATCCTTGCGTATCCAGATCTGCTTCGCGCCCCGAGGTGCTCTGTGTTGCACGGGTTGGCGCTCCTGCCTCTTGATCAGCAGCCTCCTGCGTGTAGAGTGATGTTCGGTCTGCTCGTTTAGAATCTTCTTTGGATAAGTTAGGAACTCCTTATTGGCTCCTGAACCTTCAGTAAGATTGACATTCCTCTGCACCATAGAAGTTTGGACAAGCACAACATTGTTATCTTCATGTGGATTCCTGGAGGGACCAGGAGTTGGTGCCTGTTCTATTGGTTTGAGTGCTTGATTTTCTAATTCAATCGTGAGACGGCTTTGGCCTACCCAAGCCTGAAGAAGTCCACTTCTTAGGTTGAGGTTGACTGCGTGATCATAGATCGAGTCTTGGCCTAAGACAAGAGGTTCGGTCAGATCCTCGTCTTCACACACTAGCACTTTTGCTGGCCTGAGGACCTCTTGTATGTAGAGGGGAAGATCCACCTCTCCCATGCAAGGGGTTTCAACACCTCCTAATCCTATCAGATATGCTTCTAGGGGTTTTACCTCCAATTGCAGCTGCTGGCAATAAGAAAGCCGAACTGCACTTGTGGCTGCTCCTGAATCAATTAATGCTCTCACGCTTGTGCTGCGGTCTCTTTGTCCTATTTCTAGGGTCACAAAAGGTCGCCGGTCCACTATCTTATGGGTACGTTCACCTGCAGTCTCACACATGGCCATGTGATAGCCTGGAGACTCTTGAGTGTCAGTCATAGACTGATCCCTCCCTTGTCTCCTCAACTTCATTCGTCTGATACGCTCTAAGGCCTCTGCCTGTGCTTCTTCTCGAATTCGTTTTTCCTCCTCTTTACGTTGCTTAGCAGTATTGAGTCGGCTTAGCATTTCCTCCGTGAGGGGTTCCTGATAAAGCTTGACTCTGCATCCGCTAATATAGTTTGGGAGGACATCCCCCTCTAAAGTGGCTAGTTGTACTGCTCCACTCGTGGAGATCCTATTAATGATCATAGGTCCGTAGCCTCTCTTTTCTAGCTTTCTTGCGTGTTGTTTCAATGTGTAGACTAAAACTAGATCTCCTGCTTTCAAGCCCTTATCCTTCACATGGGCATCAAAGTATGCCTTTTGCCGTTTCTTTGCAGCATAGATGCCTGCTGCTGCTCGTAGCCTCGTCTCACCTAAACGCTCTAGATCCAAGATCCTAGAGGACAACTCATGTCCATTCCACTCATGCTCTTGTGCTACTCTTAAAGCTGGGATTAGGAAATCTAGTGGTAGCAACGCATTCTGTCCGAAGACCATCTGAAATGGGGTGGCATTGAGTACTGTTTTGTAGGCAACTCGGTATGCCCAAACAGCATGATGAAGTTGTTTGTCCCAATCAGAGCGTTTATTATTTACAAGTTTCGTCAATACGTTACACAGGATCTTATTCGTGCTCTCGGCTTGTCCGTTAGCTTGTGGGTGATAGGGTGCAGACTTCTTATGTGTCACCATGAATTCTTGAAGGAGATTTTCAATGATCTCATTCAGGAAGTGCGTACCTCTATCACTAACCAACTCTATTGGTAACCCATATCTAGTGAACACATTTTCGAATAAGAACTTAGCCGTCGTTTGAGCATCATTCTTTGTCGTGGCTTTTACTTCCACCCACTTTGTGAGGTAATCTATGGCTACAATAATGTATTCTGCATGGGAGTTTCTAGCTGGGGGGTTGATGGGACCTACAAAGTCTATACCCCACTTTGAAAATGCACGTCCTCCCATCATTGGCCTTAAAGGCATTTCATCTTTTCTTATCGGATATTGGGCACGTTGGCATGTGTCACAACTCTTCACATAAGTATGTGCATCCCTATGAAGAGTGGGCCACCAAAGTCCTGAGAATAGAATGGTCTTAATTACTCTGTCAGGCCCAAAGTGTCCACCTGCAGCACCGCTGTGTGCAGTTTCTAAGACTTTCAAATAGTCTGATTCATGAATGCACAGTCTTAGGTAACCATCCTTGCCTCTTCGATATAGGTTGTCTCCTACTAAGGCATAGTCTTGAGCCTCTTGCTCCATGCTCCGTTTTCTTGCAAGACTAGCCTGATTGGGTAATGTTCCCGATCTCATGAACTCGACCAATGGAGCACTCCTATCTGGGATTAATGACACGTGATAAAGAGTGGCATGTTCCACTGGGGGTCCCTTGTGGCACACTGGACAATTGTGGATCCACTCTTGTATTTCTTTGTCCATGCTAGGCCAATACACTCCTAAACGTTTTAGATTCTGCAATGTTCGTTGTTTAGGGTAGTGATTTCCTAGCAGTCCCTCATGGGCTTGTTGCAACCAACTAGCATGTTCATCATCCTCGACACAACAAGCTAATACGCCCTCAGTATCTTGCTTGTACATACTTCCGACCAATATTTGATACTTTAGTGATTTTACAATTTCCTCTTTGCTTGTTTTGACATTTTTATTTGCAGGCCCGAAGGTTAGGACTGGTACCAACTTATTTGCCCATTTAGGAACAACTTCTAAATTGAACAGATAAGCATCGGGCAATTCATCAGACACTCCTTGCGGTGGCTCTCCGGAAGTGATGCGAGAAAGATGGTCTGCCCTAAGATGGGTTCTACCTTTCCTGACAACAACTTCAAAGTCGTATTCCATTAGTAAGAGGAACCATCTTACTAAGCGGCCTGTATTGCAAGGTTTATTGACCAAATATAGTAAAGCTTGATGATCAGTGAAAAACTTGAATTTATTGGCCAATAGATAGTGTCTAAACTTCTTCACAGCATATACCATACCTAAGCCTTCTCTTTCCGTTGTGGTATAATTTCGTTCAGCTGCATTTAATTGCCTACTAGCATATGCTATCGGCAAATCCAGGTTTCCCTCACCTGTGGGTTGTGCTAGTACACATCCTATTGCATGATTGGAGGCATCTACATGGACATGGAAGGGTTTGCTCCAATCCGGAGTAGTCAATATTGGTGCTGTGCACAAACGTCTCTTCAGCTCGTTGAAGGAAGTCTCGCATTCCTCGTTCCACTCAAAATTTGTTAACAACCCATAAAGAGGTTTAGCTATGATGGCATACATGTGGATAAACCTACGGTAATATCCACAATGGCCCATAAAGGCTTGTACCTCTTTAACATTCCTTGGTCTGGGCAACTCTGCTATTGCTCTTACTTTGTCTTCATCTGTTGAAATTCCATTCTTAGAAACAATGTGACCTAAGATCTTACCTTGTCGTACCATGAACACACACTTCTCTGGATTCAGACACACTCGATAATCTCTACACTTGTTGAAGATTTGTCTGAGCTCAGGGATGTGGTAACTTCTTTCTTGGGAATGAGCGCATAAATCATCCACATATACTTCTAAGTTCTTCCGCAAGAACTCTTTGAAGACATGACACATGAGTCTTTGGAATGTTGCAGGTGCATTGGTGAGCCCAAATGGCATCACACGAAATGCAAAGATTCCCCATTCTGTGGCAAAGGCCGTTTTGTGTTGATCTTCGGGGGCAATGGCTACTTGGTTGTAACCTGAAAATCCATCAAGGAAGCTATAAACTTCCTTGCCTGCCACACGCTCCAAAAGATGTTCGGTGATTGGGAGTGGATAACTATCTCTGATCGTAGCGGCATTAACTTTTTTAAGGTTAATGCACACTCGCAATTTCCCATTCTTCTTGGGCACCACTACAATGGGGGACACCCATTCAGTGTGCTCAATCTCATAGATGAATCCAGCTTCAATCAGCCTGTCAATTTCCTCCTTTATTTTGGCTGCATAATTGTCATTATATGTGTAGGGCTTTTGTTTGGTGGGCTTGGCATCAGCGGTCATCGGAATCGTATGAGAGCAAATCTCTGGATCTACTCCTTTCAAGTCTCTATAGTGCCATGCGAACACATCCCTATATTCCCTTAATAGAGCTACCAGCTCTAATTCTTCTTTTGCACTTAGGTCGTCTCCTATGTACGTACATCGCTCTTCGTTCCCTTCAATGGTCACTACAATTTTTTTGGTCTTTTCTTTATTGTCATATGCTTCTCCTATAATGGCCTCTCTCTTAGGCATTCGTACCAAAATTTTTCGGTCTTCCACTTCATATTTCTTGAAATTTTCTGGTACTTCAAACAATGATTCTTCCTCTTCTTGTTTCACTGCTTTCCTTTTCTTTTTCTTTTGACCTCCATCACTTCCTTTCTTTGAATTTATCGTTTTAATACTCGCAAGGGGTTCTTCTTCTTTTTGGGTTAACACTCCTATGTCTTCTAAGTAGTGTTCCTCTGAGTCAAAGTAAGTATCCATCACAATGGATTCTAGATCATCGTCATTCTCTTCTTCTTCTATGAACTCACTAGGATCACACTCTTCCAACAAGGGCTGACACATGAACACTGAAATATCATAACCCTCCTCATCACAATGGGGTGTCCATTGTTCCTCATTGACTGCAATGTCCATGGTAGCTAAGATTTCTGCCCAACCATGAGGCTCAAATTCCTCATTTGGAAATATCATCGGTGTATAGGCTGGGTCTTTTATTGGTCTATCTCCTGGGGGAGTTCCTTCTTCTCTCGCTTTTAGGCGCTTTTCCTCTTCCTCCGCGACCTTGCACATCCACAAGTGAGTATCTTCATGCAGCCAGGATGGTTCAGGTGATCTTCCTGAATGCACGGAGATAGAATCTTCTTTCGCTTTGTGGATAGGATTCCACTGTAGGGGTGGTACATCTCTGAAGGTGTAATCCTTCAGATTGACCTTGGTGGTGACCCCTAAGTGCTGTAAGTACAAGGAGTTGGTTCCCCAATCCTGTACTATTTGCAATTGTCGTAGGAAAGGTCTTCCTAGGATCATCTCGTAAACATTATTCTTCTCAAAGTCACATATAGCAAATGTATGTTCAAACTCTACGCCACAAGTGGTTAGAGTTATCCCTTCAAGCAATC
The DNA here is from genome assembly GCA_020310875.1 of Ceratopteris richardii. Lineage (NCBI taxonomy): Eukaryota > Viridiplantae > Streptophyta > Polypodiopsida > Polypodiales > Pteridaceae > Ceratopteris > Ceratopteris richardii. The sequence goes on from CM035406.1 coordinate 250,087,024, forward strand.
CGAGAGGTCTTTCAAAATGACCATCTGCCATTTGAAGTTTCATTCTCGTTGGTCTTAAGGTGGGTTTGCCCCATCGCTTCCACAAGGAGGTGGTCGCAATAGCAACACCAGCACCCGAATCCACAATTGCTTTGGTTGTGTAACTTTGATAGGTGATTGGAAGATAAGTGTTACCTTCTTCACCTTCGCTCATGTCTCCTATCTTGTCGAGAGGTATCTCTGGAACTTTTTGCTTAGAGCCTACTTTTGGTGTATTGGATTCAAGTTCTGGAACCTGATCCTTCACATGATTCCAGAGCTCCAATTTTGCCTTGAGCAGCTCCTCTACAGTGAGATGACATTGAACCTTAGTGTTCTTCACAACATCAGTGTTTCTTGGAATCACTGAGTCTTCATTTCTCACCAATATTGTGGGAGCTCTGATCTGGAGAGATTCAGATTCCCATGGGCCTGTGAAATGAGGCAACTCTTGTAAAGAATTAGATTCAAAATCTAATCTCTCATCCTCTTGTTGCTCTGTTTGATCTCCATAGATAGACGGAATGTCTTGGGGAAATTGATCATGAAGATCATCAATCTCAGGAATAGGAGGGGAATTACCCTTCTCCTTGGCCCATTTCTCTTCTTGTATTTCCCGCAAGAACTCTTGAGAGTACCGTTGAATGGAAGGAGGTATTCCAGCATCCGTGGAATTAGGAACATAAGCTCCCATTGGTGGTGAGCTTCCTCTTTCAACAACTGGTTGAGCCTGTGGAGGTAAAGAAACTTGTGATTTGTTTACCAACTGCTCTAATCTTTCTAGTAAGCCTTGGAAATGCAAATCCGGCTTGACAGAGTTTGTCTGATTGAACTTTTGACTAGTCTCAAGTATAGCTTGAGCTTGTTCTACCATTTTCATGCACATTTTCATCCGTTCAATCTCTAAATCTGCTCTAGGGTAACTCTTGTCTAGGTTTGCAGCTGTTGGCCCTTCTTGAAGTCGAGCCTGATAGGCCTTGAACATCATGTCCAAGCCTTTAGGAGTGGGGTCAGCTAATACTGATCCTACTCGGGGTGGTGGGTGGGTTACGTGGGGTGTATTAGAGGGTGGAGAAATGGAGGGTGATGGGGATGGTAGTGGTGGAAGTGTGTGGGAGTGCGGTTGAGATGTGATCTCTGTGATTTTTGCCTTGGTTTCTCTCAAGCTTTCTTCAAGTTCGTTTATCTTTTTTGCCCATTGCCTCTTCATTCTTTCACGACTATCCTTCCAAGCTCTAGTCCTCTTTTTGGTTATGCTCTCTGTTTCACTCACCTCGGGGCTCTTTTCGGGACCAACACCTTGGTGTTGTTGAAGTGCCTGGGCTCTTGTGATCACGTGCACAGGTGCAGTGGAAGTCACACTCCCTGTGGAGTCTACAACTAACCCAACAACATTGATAGGAGTGATTTTAGGCATGTTATTAGGGTTCTTTGGGCAATCCCGTAGGAGATGTTCTTTCCCACAATCTTGATAGAAACCCTGGATGGTTACTGGTTGAGGTTGTGTAGGGGCAGGCAGTGGACAATCACGTATAAGGTGATCTCCCTGACATCTGAAGCATGGTCCTCTAGGAAATGGGGGTCGTACCTACCTAGGTTGAGGTCTAGAGTTGGGGTTTGTGTACATGACATTAGCATACTCAAGTTCCCCACTATTTGCACTTGGGTCCTCATAATAGTATGACTCGATATGCTCGGGTGACTGCATGTAGTAAGCCTGTGGGCTATCAATATGTGTGGAGTCAAAACTATGGTCACTTGGATCACTGTCTGATAGCAATGGGGTGACTGGGACTATGGCTCTATTCGGATTTTCTTCAGCAGACGCATATTTCACTGGGATTGCATTGGTTGGAGCAGGGGGTTGCTGCACCAGGACTGGTTGAGGTCTCTGCTGCCCTTGATAAGGTGGCTGATGAGTTTGCTGTGGTCTGTTGTATTGTTGTGATGGGTACTGATTCTGGTATCTACCATGTTGTGGGTATGGCTGAGGGTAATTTTGCCTAACAGTTTGTTTGTTATATGGGCAGTCTTGTGCAGTGTGGTTGGTGTACCTGCGCTCTATGGTGCAGTACTGGCTACTAGGATTCGCCTGGGGTTGGGTCATAATGGGACATACACTTGCCATATGTTCACCGCCACAATTGTAACACCGCTTAACTGGGGCAAATCTCGGAATTTGCTTGCTAGAGACACCTAGTTTTTGGGCTACCTTCTCTGCAAGTTCCTCGATGGATGTGGATTGACCAGATGTCATGTTACTAGAGCTATCAGAATCCTTATAGATTTTTGATAGTTCTAATTCCTCACCTAGATTGTCCTCAATGTCTATGCACATGCGCACGCACTCTTCTATCGTTCTGGGGTCCTTCAGGTACACATATGACCTGAGCTTAGTGCTCAACAATCCATCTAGGAACAAGGCCACTTGTTTGGCTGGTGTGGGTAACTCCGACATCGGGCATCTCTCCAGGTACTGTCTAAATCTTCTTCGAGCTAGTCTGACCGTCTCTTGAGGTGTTTGTTTGAAGCTATGAATTAGTGAGGAGGTGTTATGCCTGATTCCACTCTTAGAAAACTCAACAATAAATGCCTCTAAGAGCTGGTCTATGTTTCTGAAACGCCTCTCATTTAGTGGTTGAAACCACGTAAGGGCAGTGTTCCTAAGGGTTAGACCGAAAGCATTATATTGTGTGAATAGGTCCTCTACCTGTTCAGCTTTCAATACTTGCCGAAATTCTGCCACATGGTCATAAGGGTCTCCCATGCCATCGAAGTAATTCTTCATGGACTTCACCAGTTGAGTTGGTCGCAGGGTCCTAGTGTGTTCTCTCGGCCTTGGCAAAGGAAAATCATCAATATTCCTTTGATTCCATGGGGTTCTATGTCTCTCAGGTTCCACTCTATTCCTTTCTGTTCCTGTCCTTTCTCTTCCCAGGGAGTTGGCAAAACTTACCTCAGGTTTGTCTCTACTTCTATCTCTTTGAGCCCCTTGAGCTTGGGAGGTCCCAGCTCCTTGGTGACCAAAGGACACATTAGACCTTGGTTGGGGAAAAACAAATTCACCCTTCCATGTGTAGGCATGTCTGCCATGCTCAGTGACCACGAAGATTCTCTCTGATGCATTGTCTAGGTAGGTTACTTGGCCTGGGCTATCAGGGTCTTTAAACTCATAGATTGTGAGGGCACTCACTTCCTGAGGTTGAGAAGATTTATATCTCCAAAAAGCCTCATCGGTTTCTCGGTTTAAAAGCAGATCTATGCTTTTATTATCCTGTGGAATCCACTCTGGAGTCATGATTCTGGTCAAGACAGATTTACCACGGGGAGTTCTTGGCTCTCTCTCTAAGTTCCCTTGCTCTACATCACCCATGTCGGTCTCCGCAATCACATTTCCAAACTCATCAGTTCTATCAGGAAGAGTGGTGACTACATATATAGTCCCCTCTTTATCTAGGTATGCTCCATTCTCAAACTTGACTACCGGGTGGTCTAATCCATGGGGTTGATCGGGGTTCTTAATCTGGACCACCGATCTTCTCAGTCCGTCTTCGTAGATGCGAGCACCTAGACGATTCGTCCTGATGTATTCCAGCTGAGTCTTGTATGGTCCTTCTGGCTTTTCTAGATAAGCCAACCCTGAACTACCTACTGGTCTCTCCATGTGATAGGACATCTCAGAATCACTTGTTTCTGATCTGGGAGTGTATGGGTAATCACTCAACTGTTGGGCCCAAGACCTGGCAGTGTGATTGACACTAGCTTCAGAAGATCTGAGGCTTTGTCTATCTCGGCCTAAGTGTCTGCCTGATCTAAGGTTCATATGCCTGATTTATCTACCCCCTAGGACTCAAGCACACTCTCGTTGCAAGTTAATTTGCACCAATCACTTTGTTCTTTTGGGTTGAATATTATGTTTATGGTCTTGTCTGAAATCGCGTCGTCAGGAGTACTTAAGTGAATTTCCGCACTTGATAAGTGATCGATTCCCGTTTACCTTTTGTCCCTTAGGGTTTTCGCACTTAAGACCTATTTACTTCTTGCACTTGGTTGATTAATACTCTTGGATTTGATTCGTGCCTAACGTTGCCCTAATTAATTACCACACCTAAGTCGTACTTAGCCTAGGCTAGGAATTGACAAAGGAGGGTTGAGAGATCTTCCAACCTCAATTAGCTGGTTGACCAGACTGCTACACAAGCCCAGGAAGCCTTCTCCCAAGCTTGGTACTCACCCTTGCTAGCTTGCTTTGGATTGCCTTGAGTGCACACAAAGTTCCTGCAAAAGCTCACCCGTTAGTATAGCTCTATTGCCACAAGTAATTGAAAGACACACATCAATAATTTTAGTCCCCCTGGAGTAGTTCACTGTACCCCTTGAATCTGAGGACCACTTAGTTCCACCTAAAGGTCAACTTAAAAATGCATGTTCTAAAACTCCGCGTATGATTCTTACAAAAACCAGTCGAGGTCCACGTAGGATTCTCAACGAGCTTTCCAACAAGACCAAAATCTCATCAATCGGAGTTCGTATGGTCAAGTTATGACCATTCAGGCACTAAAGGGTCAAAACAGGCTCTCAGGATTCAGGAGATCCCTCTCTGGTTTCTAGGCCTTTTGCCCACTTCCAAGGTTCTAAAGTTATACCAAGGTGCCTAAAATTAAGCTCAACTACCCTTCAATTCACTCAAAATTAACCCTAACTTTTCATGCGTTAAAGGCCGTGTATCGCGATAGGTCGGGTCGAGGTGTCGCGATAGGTGGGAAGTGTCGCGATAGCTCGTGAGGTGTCGCGATAGGTCGAGGTGTCGCGATAGCTCGTGAGGTGTCGCGATAGGTCGAGGTGTCGCGATAGGTCGTGAGGTGTCGCGATAGGTCGAGGTGTCGCGATAGGTCGCGAGGTGTCGCGATAGGTCGAGGTGTCGCGGTAGGTCGAGGTGTCACGGTAGGTCGCGAGGTGTCGCGATAGGTCGAGGTGTCGCGATAGGTCGAGGTGTCACGATAGGTCGCGAGGTGTCGCGATAGGTCACGGTGTCGCGATAGGTCGCGAGGTGTCGCGATAGGTCGCGAGGTGTCACGATAGGTCGCGAGGTGTCGCGATAGGTCGAGGTGTCGCGATAGGTCGCGAGGTGTCGCGATAGGTCGGGATATGGTGAATTTTTCTATTCTGTCTAGTGATCCTGGGAGCTCTAGGCCTGCGCAGTGTCGTGGTGCACTCAGAATCGTGATTGGGTGAAATTTTCGGAGTGTCGCGATAGCTCGAGCTCAATGCCTCGGGGACTGTGCAGACAAATTCTGTACCTGCTGAGCTTGCTGGAGATGATGATGGAGCTGCCACCTGCAAGAAACATGCAAAAAACACACAAAGACAAGCACACACACTTGCTCTCTCTCAAACTCGCACACAACAAATGAGGGAATGATAAGGAAGAGGGAATATGTAGTGGAGAAGGAGGTGGAGGTGGAGATGGAGAAGGAGGTGAAGATGAAGATGGAGATGGAGAAAAATCAGAAATTTACCTACTACTTACCATTCCAACGCGTCCTCTCTACGTCTTACCATCACACGCTTGTCCTCAAAGCTCGATCCCCGGCAACGGCGCCAAAATTTGGTGTAGCTCAGTGATGAGTAGCACCTCCTTTAATGTCAATCCGGGGAGACGTGAGGATGGTATGAAGACCACGAGCAAGTGGAAGCACAAGTGCGTGAGTGAGAAGCACACAAGCATGCACACACATACACGCACACGCGCACACACGGCAAGACCAAAGAGAGTAAGACAATGGAATCACTTCTATTGCAACCAAGTTCTCATACAAGCTCAAACTACATGAAGCTAGCCCAAAAATGAGCTCTCTAGCTCTATTTATAGTTTTTGACTAGCTTTGGCCCTGTCCAGACCTAGTGTCCGGCCTAGTTAAAAATTAGGTTCCAGGGCTTATTTGAGGGCTCAAACGAGATCTAAAAATTATGAAAATTGGCAGGCAACTACTTCTAAGGCTCCCCAAGCTCGAGGACTCCTCGGCTTGTACAAAATGGAGCTACAAAAAGGTGAAATGATATTTACAAGGGTTTTTAGTGATGAGAATCACTTAAAAATGATGTAAGGGTTTTGAAAAAAATGAAGGGTTGCCTTAGTGCTAGATCTGCATGTGTGTCCGTACTTGCTTCTTCCCGTATACTATCAACAATGAGGATTGTTCTTCCCTTTGCCATTCTTGCCCTTCCTTGAAGATGATGCCTTCCTATCTCCTTTTGAATTTGAATCTTCTTCCTTGGACTGCTTCCACTTGCTTTTTCCTCCTTTCCCCTTCTTGCCACTCTTGCCTTTGCCTTTGCTAGCATATAGGACCTGTGAGTGACCATCCTTCTTGGACGTGTCTCCTATGGCAACTTCTTCTGCCACTAGGTGTGGGATCAACTCCTCAAGAGTTGGTAGAGGATCTCTATAAAAGATGGTAGTAATGAGGGGTTTCCGCTTGTCTTCCCATCTCAGCCCATCGAGAGTAATCTGCACAAGGTCTTCCTCATCTACGTTACAGCCAATGGATGCCAATTGCTCCCTCAAATCCTTCACACTCAAGGTGTGGTCAACAATAGATTGATCACTACCCTTCTTCAAGGAATGGAGTTCATTCTTAAGCTGCATCTTTTTTCTTCTTGTGGAAATGGCGTATATCTTCTCTAAGGCCTCCCAAACATCTCTAACATGATCAAACTCTGATTTATGACCAATCATAGTGTTAGTGATTACCTATGATATGTAGAGCATAGCTCTCCTATTTCGTTCCTCCCAATCCTTCAACATCTTCAATTCTTGATTGGTGACCTTTGGATCTTTGGGATCCACATCAGTCTTATCTTCATCTCCACACACAATAAGCCATAAACCTGTACTCATGAGGTAGTTCTTGTTAAAAATAAAGAAGTAAGCTCGTATATATTTTTGCAAAAAGGATTTTCTTCAAGTAGAAGGAAAATACAAAAATGAAAAATAGAAGCATTTACTTCAGCAAGTAGTGGAGGCCAAAAGAGAATCATTCAAAAGAGAATCAAATCCAAAATCTGAATTGTAAGAGGAGTGGCTGTCCAAAGTAGTGGAGAAATGATGGAGAAGAGCTCTCAAACTCATCATGAGAGTTTTTGGTCACTTGGCTATAAAAGAAGCAAGGGAGGACACTCAATGAGAGAGCAAGAAGGCGTGGAAGCCCCCTTGTATCTACTTCATTTGGTTTGAGTCATTTCGTTCAGTTCACTCTCATAGAGTGTGTCCAGCCGCACACCCATTTTTGGGTAGTCTACTTGTGAGAGTCATATCTCTCAACATATGTATCCAAATTTAGTGTTTAAACATTTGTTGGAAAGCTTATCTTGAGTAATTCCTGTCTATAACAGTTTTATGAAATTCTTTATGCTCTCTGAGTTATTCAGGTTTTAGTGAAGTCCAGTTTTCAGCTATGACCAGCCGCACATCCATTTTTGGGTAGTCTACTTGTGAGAGTCATATCTCTCAACATATGTATCCAAATTTAGTGTTTAAACATTCGTTGGAAAGCTTATCTTGAGTAATTCCTCTGTCTAGAACAGTTTTATGAAATTCTTTATGCTCTCTGAGTTATTCAGGTTTTAGTGAAGTCTAGTTTTCAGCCTAACTGAGTGGACAGGTAGTCTGTTTTGAATCAAATAGTTGACAACTCAAATCTACTCCAAATTGAGTGTTTGATATCTCATTTGAAAGCTCTAGGTGTCTAGTTTGAGTGACCAAAGTTTCAAGTTCATTGGATATTTCAGTTGGTACCAGTTTTCATTTGAAGGTTCTGCTGTTGGCAAGAGTCTTCATCCTGAGAAGGTCTTCTACACTTTCCGCTGCGATTAGGAGAGAAATTCTCCAACATTTGGTATCAGAGCCTTGGAGGTTGAAGAGGCAAAGCATTGGAACTAAACTGAAGCAAAGGGAAAGCTACAAATCAAGGGGGAGCTTCGTGAATTCAAGAGAGAGCGCCACAACATACTTGAGGTAAACTTCAATCTTGGAAGTTTTCAATGGCTGATTTAGGACAACAAGTTGAGAAGTTAGACAAAGACAATTTTCAGTCTTGGAGGTATAGAATGATAAATTACCTTAAAGGTAAAGGTTTATGGGGTTTAGTTAGTGGAGATGATCCACAACCGGTAGACCTTGAAGATCCCAACATTACTCCGGCACAAAGGAGACAATTTGCTGATTGGGAAGAGAGGAATCGAAGGGTGATGTTCCTCATCTCACAAGCTATTTCTAACACTATGATTGGTCATGTGCAAAGCTTAGAAACAGCCAAAGAAGTTTGGGAAGCATTGGAGAAGGTGTATGCTACCTCAACAAGGTCTCGGAGGATGCAAATCAAGAACGAGCTCAACAACATGAAGAAAAGCTCAAACCAAAGCATTAGTGAGTATACATTGAGGATTAAGGAGCTTCGAGATCAACTAGCATCAGTTGGATGCAAGATAGAAGAGGAAGACATCGTCCAAACAGCCCTCAATGGCTTGAGGAGTGAAGAAAAGTGGAAGCCCCTCATCACAAACATCCTTTATAGAGATCCTCTACCAACATTCGACGAAATTATACCAAATCTTGTGGCTGAAGAGGTTGCTCAACAAGGAGAAGGCAACAAAGGTAAGGACAACCATAGTCAAATGTTATATGCAGGAAGAGGTAGAGGAAGGAACTCAAGAGGAGGCTCGAGAGGAAGAGGAAGAATGCTACAACAATACAAATTTCAGCCAACACAACTCGAACGACAACAAGGACAACTCAAATGACAACACACATGGAAGAGGTCGAGGAAGAAATAGAGGAAGAGGTCGAGGTTCATACAATCCTCATAAAGGTATAACATGTTATCATTGTGGTAAACTAGGACATTATGCAAATGATTGTTGGCAAAAGAATGGAAGGCTGAATGGAGGCAACCAAAGGAGCCAAAATAACTATGCGAGTACATCAAGTGAAGGAGACAAGCAAACCATGCTTGCCATGAAGCATGACTACAACAACTCGAGAAGTGATGACCAAAAATGGTTCATAGATTCAGGTTGCAGCAACCATATGACATGCCAAGGAGATTTGTTCACAAAGCTACAAGCTCCAAGTGGAAAAGGATGTGTAGAGACCGGCGATGAAACTCAACACGCAATTGAGCATGTTGGAGATATCAAGCTTGGAGACAAGAAGGTATTGGATGATGTTCTTCATGTTCCTACTATTGCAAAGAATTTGATTTCAGTAGGACAAATGGTAGAGAAAGGATATCATGTTATCTTCATTGAAAAAGGCTGCTTTATAAAGAATCCAAAAGAAGGATTCAAGGTCATTGCTCAAGGAAGGAAAGAAGGAAGGATGTTCACTTTGGACATTCAACAACCGCATGGAAAGGTGATGTATATTCAGTTTGGAAACAAGAGGATAGCTGAAATCGATTTGTGGCACAAAAGGTTTGGACATATCAACATTCCCAAGCTCAAGGACATGAGCAACCATGAAGTGGTAAGAGGTCTTCCAAGATTCAATGATGCCGGACTACATGAGTTTTGTGAAGCATGCCAACTAGGAAAGCAAACTCGACAACCATTCAAGAAAAGCAACTATGTGGCAAGGAATGTCCTCGACTTGATACACACGGATGTATGGGGACCATCACAACAACCATCAGTGGCTGGTAATAGATATTTTGTCACTTTTATTGATGATCATTCAAGGAAAGTATGGATGTTTTGCATAAAACAAAAATCAGATGTGTTCTCCATGTTCAAGAGATTTAAAGCACAGGTAGAAAAGGAAACAGGACGCTACATAAAGACCTTGAGGTCCGATGGAGGAGGAGAATATTTCTCCAAAGAATTTTCAGACTTTCTTTATGAAAATGGAATCAAGAGACAATTTACATGTAGGTACACACCTCAACAAAATGGAATAGCTGAAAGGAAAAATCGACATATCACAGAAGTTGCAAGATGCATGCTCAACGAGATGAAGATGCCACTAAACTATTGGGCTGAAGCAACTAGTACGGCCGTTTATTTGATGAACAAGTGCACAACGGCTGGAGTGCATAATCTAACTCCCGAGGAGGTTTATTCCGGTAAGAAGCCTGACCTTACACATCTCAAAGTTTTTGGATGTGTGTGTTATGTTCACATCCCTCAAGAACTAAGGACAAAGATGGAGGCAAAGTCCGAAAAATGTATTTTTATTGGATATTCATCGGAGCAAAAGGGATGTAGGTGCTACAATCCGGTGACAAAGGAGCTACGAGTCTCACGAGATGTGGTATTTGATGAGCTAAGACCATGGTTTGGAGACAAATGGAAAGAGAAGACTCTTGAAGAAGATTGCGAAGATGATGAAGGTGCTGTCCAAGAAGAATTTCAGCAAACAAGCACTCAAATGTCAGGTCCAGAAGCTTCTACATCACTTGGAGAAAGCTCAACATGGAAGGGGAGGCTAAGGAGTCATTCCTCATCACCAACATCAGCTTATGAAAGATCTAAAGCTGAAAGTGCTGCCCAAAATAGTGATTCAAATACAAGTGAAGAAGAGTATGAAGAGGTGATCACATCGAAGGTAAAGTTGAACCGATTGAAGAAGCAATGTTCAAAAGGAAATGAAAGGAGGTCTTCAAGAGCAAGGTATCCAATTGAAAGGCTGAGCTATGATAGTTTTATTGCAAAACATTTTGCATATATGACACAGGTGGTCAAAGATAAAGAACCGGATGCATATGAAGAAGCATGTACACAAAAAGAATGGCAAGAAGCTATGCAAGAAGAGATGAAAGCTCTCAAAGACAATCACACATGGGAGCTAGTTCCAAAGGCTGAAGGTATAAAGATTGTTCCAAATAAATGGGTGTTTAAAATAAAGAGAAATGCTGACGGCTCTCTAGCAAGGCATAAAGCTAGATTAGTAGCAAAAGGATTCAAGCAAACTCACGGCATCGATTATGAAGAGACTTTCAGCCCGGTTGCAAAGATGGGAACAATTAGAACCTTGATTGGAGTGAGTGCAGCAAGGCGATGGCCATTGTACCAACTCGACATAAAAAATGCTTTTCTCAATGGTGAACTTCAAGAAGAGGTATACATGAGTCAACCGATTGGATTTGAAGACAAAAAACATCCAAATTTTGTTTGTAGATTGAAGAAAGCTTTGTATGGGCTGAAGCAAGCACCACGTGCTTGGAATCAAAGATTGGTCGAGTACCTCACAAGGTGTGGGTATAGTCCAAGTAATGCAGATCCCTCTCTCTACATGAAGAAAGAAGAAGGCAAGCAGGTATATATTTGCATATACGTTGATGATCTCATCATAACAGGAAATAATGTTACAGGAATACAAGAGATCAAAAGGAAACTCGGTAAGGAGTTTAAAATTTCAGATCTTGGTGAGCTGAAATACTTTTTAGGCATTGAGATAGTCTATGGGAAAGATGGCATTTACTTAATGCAAAGAAAGTACCTATTGGATGTTCTTTTCAGATTTGGAATGAGTGAATGCAAACCACTCACTCAACCTATGGACACAAATGTGAAGCTATGCTCAAATGATGGAGAGAAGTTACATGATGTAACTACATACAGGAGTATTATAGGTTCATTGATCTATGCTACGATCACAAGACTAGATTTGTGTTATATTGTTGGAGTTCTTTCTCAATTTATGCAAGCTCCAACAAGTGAACATTTAAATTCAGCCAAACGAGTGCTAAGATATGTGAAGCACACTGTCAATCATTCATTGTTTTATAGATATGATGAAGAATTGCAGGTAAAGGGCTTCAATGATGCTGATTGGGCTGGTTCCAAGGAGGATAGAAGATCCACTTCAGGTTATGTGTTCATGATAGGTAGCAAACCTATCACATGGAGCTCAAAGAAGCAACCTACTGTTGCACTATCATCTACAGAAGCTAAATATAGAGGTTTAGCCTTTGCAATTTGTGAAGCTATGTGGATTAAGAAGCTCTTGGCTGATCTTGATGTGCAGGTGGAGACCATTCCAATTTATGGTGACAACATGTCAAGCATTCACTTGACAAACAATCCAATGTTTCATGCACGAAGCAAGCACATAGAAGTGCATTATCATTATGTTCGAGAAAAAGTTTTGAGCAAGGATGTGGATATAAAGTTCATTGGAACTAATGACCAGGTTGCAGACATGCTTACAAAGTCCCTCGATGCTTCTAAGCTCAAGAGGTTCAAGGACGACATCAACTTACAAGATATGGTTGAAGGTGCAAGCTCACATGTGAGCTTGAGGGGGAGTGTTAAAAATAAAGAAGTAAGCTCGTATATATTTTTGCAAAAAGGATTTTCTTCAAGTAGAAGGAAAATACAAAAATGAAAAATAGAAGCATTTACTTCAGCAAGTAGTGGAGGCCAAAAGAGAATCATTCAAAAGAGAATCAAATCCAAAATCTGAATTGTAAGAGGAGTGGCTGTCCAAAGTAGTGGAGAAATGATGGAGAAGAGCTCTCAAACTCATCATGAGAGTTTTTGGTCACTTGGCTATAAAAGAAGCAAGGGAGGACACTCAATGAGAGAGCAAGAAGGCGTGGAAGCCCCCTTGTATCTACTTCATTTGGTTTGAGTCATTTCGTTCAGTTCACTCTCATAGAGTGTGTCCAGCCGCACACCCATTTTTGGGTAGTCTACTTGTGAGAGTCATATCTCTCAACATATGTATCCAAATTTAGTGTTTAAACATTCGTTGGAAAGCTTATCTTGAGTAATTCCTGTCTAGAACAGTTTTATGAAATTCTTTATGCTCTCTGAGTTATTCAGGTTTTAGTGAAGTCCAGTTTTCAGCTATGACCAGCCGCACACCCATTTTTGGGTAGTCTACTTGTGAGAGTCATATCTCTCAACATATGTATCCAAATTTAGTGTTTAAACATTCGTTGGAAAGCTTGTCTTGAGTACTTCCTCTTAGAACAGTTTTATGAAATTCTTTATGCTCTCTGAGTTATCCAGGTTTTAGTGAAGTCCAGTTTTCAGCCTAACTGAGTGGACAGGTAGTCTGTTTTGAATCAAATAGTTGACAACTCAAATCTACTCCAAATTGAGTGTTTGATATCTCATTTGAAAGCTCTAGGTGTCTAGTTTGAGTGACCAAAGTTTCAAGTTCATTGGATATTTCAGTTGGTACCAGTTTTCATTTGAAGGTTCTGCTGTTGGCAAGAGTCTTCATCCCGAGAAGGTCTTCTACACTTTCCGCTGCGATTAGGAGAGAAATTCTCCAACAGTTCTCACATTAGGCTTATCTTCATCTCCACACACAACAAGCCATAAACCTTTACTCATGAGGTAGTTCATGACTCTAACCTCAATGGCTGGTAGTTGTCATTATCAAACAACTCAACTTTTTGACCTAGATCTACCATAATGAATGGGCAATTAGGGTTGCACTAAAGTGTACCTCTTATCCTTGATTTCCAAGATTTTTTCTCCTCCTCCTAGAGTCTTCAAAGGATGTTTCCTACTTTCATACCAACTGATGGAATTTAATCCCTTATATTTGCACGCTAGAAGTGAAATGAACCCAATAACTAGGTCCCTTCATATACCTTTTCTGCTACCCTATAACAAAAATCTGATTCACTTGCCTCACACTGATCCAAATCACCTAGGCTTTTACCCACACTTAGGGTTTCTATTCTTTCCAACAAGCTATAGAACAACTCAAATGGATCTGTTTAGGTTAGTCAACTATGTACAAAATAGACTATGCAGAGATGTAGGATATTTAGAAATTAGACTTACAGAGATACACCAATTTCTCTGCACATAAACTCATTTCAAGAAGTCATCTTAGGGAAAGTTATATATATATATATATATATATATATATAAGCTACAAAATGCACCTTAAATCTCTTGAATTGGATATGTACACAAAGAGTTGCAACTGTTATAAGCAGACTATGTCTATACCTACAAGAGACTAGAGGGGGTGTGGGCTTGATGGCTCCTTGTTACTCCTCCTTTCTGCATGTCACACCCTCCTCTACATTTTTCCAAGCTTGGAAAGCTGAATTTGAGCTCCTTAAGGCTTGGATGGCTCTCTCCTTGAGCCTCCTTGAGTATGGTTCTCTTGGTCTTCAATGACCTACAAGAGTTCCATGCATTTGATGTCTCTTCACCTCCTTTTATAGTTTTTGGTCCCTCAGTAGAGGTGGTGCTCTAGCACACATGGGGCAGCCATGGTGCACTCTAGGAGCATGTTGAGGAATAGCTATGGAGTTCTTCTTGGAGAAGAGTGTGCTCACACTCTTGCTTTTGGAGAGGACTTACCTATCAGCAGCTTGGCGGTGTGGATCATCCATCTACATGATGTATTTGAAGATTGTCTTCTACATGAAGATTTCGATGTACTTCAAAGATATTGGATGGAGGTCAACATAAGATTTGCATCTTATGTTAAGAATTCAGGTACATATTCTCTTTATGCACACATGTACTACTTGTTGAAAGTTTTTGGAGCTCAAGAGTGTGGGAACATGCCCCAAATTGAACCTTCCACATCATCCACAATCAAAGGAGGCTGATTTCCATGAGTTGGAGGCATCCAATCATGCCCATAATGGAAAGAAGTTGATTAGAGAAGATTTAGCTCACCTCTTGATGTGATTGGACCTCACTTTTGACATGTATATGCTTTTGATTGGTTAAAGAGATTAGTATATGGTCTTTAAAACCTCTAATGAGTTGTATTATGACTTAGAGTCGTGGAAATACGTGCCCAAGCTGTCCCTTTGCTTAAGCACACCCCCTACTAGCTGTTCTCTGCATATTTTGTAGAAATTTCACTTTTACACACTCTATCTATCTAGATGTTTTTGGCAGACCCCCCGGTCTTGTAATTGTTGTTTCTCCTTCATCCGGAATCCATTTGAAATGATTTTTGTCTTGTTGGAAAGATTATAAGTTCTACTTTGTCTAGTATAAGTCTCAGGTTCAGTGCCTGCACATGTGCAGAGAAATGTCCAGAACAGTGTCTGTCTAGTTAGCTCATATTCTGTGAAGAGATCAAGTTATCTGTTTTGTTGCAGCTGGTTGAGGCATCATCCAATATCCAAATGGAGTGATTTTACTCTCATTTGAAAGCTCTTAAAGTCTAGTTTGTGCCTGAAAAATTTCATTTTCAGTCTCTGCATATAATCAGAGAAACTCAGAAAATACAGAACCTATGTCTAAAAAATTTCAGGATCCTAGGAGGGCTCATTTGCTTTTGTTGTGCACATAGGAGTGTTTATCCTCCAACAGTGGTATTAGAGCTATAAGTGGAGTATCAAAGAGAGAAGAAGGAGCTACTGAAGTGAAGTAAAGACTTCATCAAAGTTTGAAGGAAGGAAGCAAAGAACGGGCACATCAACAACAAGGGGAAGCAAATACATCATCAAATCAAAGACGAAGCTTCATCAAGAGGAGTACTCTATTTTTTGAGGTAAAATACATCCTTTTCAACTTCATTGCATCAAGGGGGAGGTTCAAAAGAGTTAGGAGGCACCATGGCTGATCTCAATGCTCAGATTGAGAAGCTCAAAAAAGGAAACTACCAATCGTGGCGATTTAGAATAAGCAGTTTTTTGATGGGGAAAGGTTTGTGGGGACTTGTGAGTGGTGGAGAGCCAAAACCCTACATAGATGAGGTAAATCCAACCAATGACCAGAGAAGAGCAGTAAGAGAGTGGGATGAAAGGGACAAAAGGGTCATTTTCATTTTATCTCAACATATTAGCAACTCTATGGTAGGGCATATTCAAGATTTGGATACATCGAAGAAGGTGTGGGAGTGCTTGGAGAGATTGTATTCAACCTCCACAAAAGCTAGAAAAATTCAACTCAAGAATGAGCTAAATAATCTTAGGAAAAGCCCCTCTCAAGGTGCTAATGATTACATATTAAAGGTTAAAGAGCTTGTAGATGCACTAGGGTCAATCGGTTGTGCCCTAGATGATGACGATCTTGTCGCCCACACCCTAAATGGATTTAGGGATGATGAAAAATGGAGGGCTTTCACAACTTCAGTGTATGTAAGGGACTCTCTTCCTGCTTTTGATCAACTAATCACTCTCATGGTGACAGAGGAGATGAACCTTGGTGGTCATAATGCCAAGGATAGCCAAGGGCAATTGTTGTATGCAGGTAGAGGAAGAGGAAGACACAACCGAGGTGCTACAAGAGGAAGAGGAAGATATCAAAGCAACCAAGGAGGTCAAGGACAACAAGAAAATGCAGGTCAAAGAGGTGGAAGAGCCACAAATAGAGGGAGAGGTGGAAGATTTGGTGGAAGAGGACAAGCCACTTCAAATGGATGCTTTGTATGTGGTAAGCCCGGTCATTTTGCAAATGAATGCTATCATAGAGCTCAAAGACAAGGGAATCAAAGCAACAACAACAATTATAGAGGGCAAGGTAATTATGCAAACACATCATCCAGCCAAGGGAATGATTATTTACTTGCCATGAGGTATGGTGAAGATACAACTCAAGCTAGTGAAGATGTATGGTATGTAGACAGTGGATGTAGCAATCATATGTGTAGCTCAATGATGAGTAGCACCTCCTTTAATGTCAATCCGGGAAGACGTGAGGATGGTATGAAGACCTCGAGCAAGTGGCGGCACAAGTGCGTGAGTGAGAAGCACACTAGCATGCACACACATACACACACACGCGCACACACGGCAAGACAAAGAGCGAGAATCAATGGAGCTTTTAGATTACTTTCAAAATGCCCTTACAAGTTCGTTTTAATTACAATCTAACCCCAAAAATGAGCTCTCTAGCTCTTTTTATAGTTTTTGACTAGCTTTTGGCCCTGTCCAGACCTAGTGTCCGGCCTAGTTAAAAATTAGGTTCCAGGGCTTATTTGGGGGATCAAACGAGGTCTAAAAAATACGAAAATTGGTACGCAACTACTGCTAAGGCTCCTCAAGCTCAAGGACTCCTTGGCTTGCACAAAATGGAGCTACAAAAATGTGAAATGATATTTACAATGATTGTTAGTGATAAAAATCACTGTTGTTGTAGGGGTTTCTTCTAGTGATTTGCCATACATATCTTCGAGCTCCCTACTTGCTCTTCCTCCCTGCATGTCCATCTCTTTGATTCGCCTTAATGTCTTGAAAAAATATTGGCCTACTTGCCAGATCTTCTTTGACTGCCCTGTTTGCTTGTACTGTCCCTTCGCTCTGACTCCCCTCTTTGGCTTTCACGTCTTGTACGTCCTGGTGTACCAAGGCTACTGCCAACACCCCCCCCACTCTCGCGTCTGTCGCCCCTGACAGACCCTTGTCTAGCTGCTTTTTGGACGTAGTATTGTACAACATCGGCGGCGAGGTGGTGTTCTTCTAACCTGAGTCCCCTTGCTAGATCTGTCAGCAATGCATCCCAATTGACTGGCCCTGGGACATCTGAATGTGGCACCCGTAACTGTTCTGAGTGAATGGTTCGCTCCACAGCAAATAAATGGAGGAGATGTGAGGGTCTGGGTACAAATATTTCTGAGTGGTATTCCCAGAACCCTGTTATGAACATCTCTTCAAATGTTTGTTTAAAGCAGGCTGGGAGGTATTTTATTCTGGCGTGCCAAGCATATATCACCTCTATGGAAGGAGTGGTGCTCATGTCATAAACTAAATCTTGGTTTCCTGTAAGGAATCAGACGCCTGAGAAGTGTGGGTCCTTGATATTCTTGAATGTCCTGAATGTAATAAGCATTAACTCAAAAATTTTCATGCACATCTGGGCCATTACATCAGGGGTATTCCTTAATCGGATGCTCCAGTGCCGTATAGTGGAAATCATGTAATTGACGGTGGGAGGCCCTTGAGGAGGTGCTAGATAGACGTAGTTTAACCATTTGGCGCATCCCTTGATATTCTTGACTGCAATGGTGAACTCTGGCCATGTGCGTCTGCGGAGTACAGGAACATAACAAGGGTTATATTTAATAAAAAGAGGCATATTCGTCCAGGTGCGAACCATCTCCGGGTAGGTTTCGAGGAGTCGGATCCTCCAAGTGGGTTGATGAATGGATCCTTTTTTGGCGCTCTCTGGGATATCATCTCGCCCAAATTGTGTAGCAAACGTTGGAGGTTTGCCACATCTATGTTGGATTTCTGCATTGTAGTCCGCCAGGAGTATACAATATGGGACGTATTGATCATCATTGGTTCCGATCCATCTATGGTGGGACATGCTGCGGAAGTATTCTGATTTAATAATGGTGTCCTCTATCTTTGCCATAGATTGGATCTGAACTGCCACTCGATCTTCATGAGTTGATGCCATTTTCTCTAGTGTTTGGAGCCACTCAGGTACTTCGATTTCTAACGTATCCATTCCTTCTGCGGTTTGCTCACCACCTGGCATTGGCATAGGAACGTAAGGTTCCTCATACGTCTCATCTACCTCGATGGGTACCAAATCCTCGGGTTCTGGTTCGACAACTGGAGAGGGTTGCCTTTCATGTGTGAGTAATCTTGCCTGTAATTCGGCCACCTGCTCTTTCAATGCCTTGACTTCCTCTGAAGTCGTGGTCGTTTCTGTGACTTTGGGTGCTGTCTGTTGCTCTTGGAGTTGATTGCGCAGCGCATCACGTTCCCTTTCCAAGTCATCATGAGCTTCTAATAGATCCGCATAGCTGTCCAAGATGGTCTTCATTGTCTCTGAGGGCACAGCTTTAAACTGCTCTGGATCAATTTCGTGTGGAGAGCCTTCCATTGCTGCTTCTAGATTTGCTTCATTCTGCTGCTGCAGTCTCTTGTTTTCCTCAAGGGCAGCCGCCATGTGTTTTCTGAGAAGTGCCAGGTTACGCCGGACTTTGAGATTATCGGCTTGGTATACCTCGAGCAAAGCTTCTAGTTGTTTGGCACCTGATTCGGTCGATGGTTGGGGTGCCGCCAATAATGTTTGGTGAGCCTGCTCAAGCGTCGTGTAGCGTTGATTCAGTTCTGCATTTTCTGTTTGTAGAATGTGAAATTGTCTTTGTAAGTTTTGATGGTGCGTTTCCAGTTGCTGATACCGGTTGTCCAGAGCTTTGTACTCATTCTGGAGCTGGTATACACATTGGTTTAATGCTAAAAATATGTTATTTACATTAAATAATGATGGGAGGGGTGAAGATGCAGGGGGAATGGGGGCGGGAATGGGAGAGGTGAATGATGTGGATGTAAGCGGAGATGTGGGTGGAGGGGGTATGGGTGATGAAGGTGGCATGGGGGGAGGAAGCGGTGCTGTGGCTGGTGATGTTTCCATCGTGTCAACTGTTTGCGTGACGGTGTAGATGGGAATCGTGGGTGGAGTGGATGTGACATCGGTGAACAGGGTGGTGAAGGTGGGCATGGTGACTCCCCCGTATTGGATTCCCGGAGAGAGTGGGATGCCCATGACGATGGTAGTGGTAGTGGATGTGGTAGTGTTAGTGTCCTGTGGTGGAGTGAATTGTGTAGTGTGAGGTGGGGATGGTGGTGACAACGGAGCTTCCTGATATTCTTCTGCTTGTGCTGCCTCGCCTGGTGCTGATGTATTGATGTGAATTTGCTTCCCGGACCTCCTGGGACGAACGGGAACTCTTTTTTCAAACCTATGGATGTAGGCCATTGCCTCATGAATGGCCTCGTCCAGTCCTACAGCGTCGGCATGAAGGTTCATGGACTCAATGAACAACTCGTCCACACCTTCCTCAGCTAGCAAGTCGTTCATGAGTCTTTTGCCCTGTTCTAGAGACATCTGATGCTGTTCCTGAACCAGTCGCATGGTTCGATATAGTCTCTTGATTTGTGCCGAATATGCTGGGGCACTTGCTAACTCGGAGAGTTCGTCATATTCTTGATGTTGTTCTTCGTCGGCTTCTTCTTCGTCTCCTCCTGCCTCTTGTTCATCTACATCGACTTCTACAACTTGTGGTTGGGTGGGGGCCGATGTTGTTTGGGGTCGCGGTTCCTGAGCTCGCGCTGCTTCGGCTTCGAGGTTAGAGTCATAGATTAATCTGGCAATTTCTTCATCCGTGAGGTCCTCAAGAGTAAATCCCTGCGGAAATTCCAAATCGGATGGAATGGGTGGAAACACCAGATTAGGCCCCTCGGTGCTTGGTCTTGGTAACCGGATTGTGAATGGCCTAACTCGTCGTGTCTGGGGAGGAGTGATTTCTGGTGTAGCGGTAGCTCCCCTTGGTTGAGCACAGGGTAGTTGGACTCCCCCCCTCATCTTCTTTGATGGGGGACCTGCTGCTGATAGTCTTCTCTGGAATTCTTGGACTCGGGACCATACGAGTGCCCGCTGAACAGGCACGTCATAAGCCAAGCATCTATAGATTATTCTGGTCAAAGCACAACACCCGTGGAGCACATTCTTCTGTTTTTTGTTCCACCTTTGATGCGCTAGGTGGATCTGATCTATGATCCAGTGTGGCACATTGATGGGCAGGCTTTCGGTTTTTGCTAGATATAAACTGAACCATATTTTTTTCGGGGGCATTGTGAAGCGTTCTTGGGCGGGAAAAGCAAAATGTTGCATGATGGTTCGCAGGTGAAGCGCAATGGTAGGTGTCATCGCAACCATGTCCTTCAGCTTATTAAGATCTTTGTGCTTCATTCGACCTGGAACCATGGTTTCCTTTTCTGTTGGGATGTGCATGCCATACATACCCAATGCTTCTCTTACCAGATTGAGGGTCAACTTGAATCTTTTAAGCTCATTACCCGGCAGCAATGATGGCAACACAAAGGTGCTGTCGCCGCCCTTGGCTCTGCTTGGCGTGATGGTACTGATCAGATAAGAACATCGTAAAAAATCCGGCTTTGGTAAGTGAGTCCTGAAATAACTTTCCACACCTGCTTTGACCCAAACTGATCTCATGACTTCGGCATTTTGATAGCTTTCAAACTTGCGTGCGAAAAAGTGGTATCGACCCCATTTGCCATTGAATTCCAATTCTGCTTCCCAGAAATAGGTTCCATCGCCCAGTGGTCCAGCAACATCACTGAACCAATGCGCATGCTTACCTACTTGAGAAGTGTGTCCTTGAGGAGGATCCTGGATGGGGAGCACATGCACTGCTTGAAGCTCTTGCGGTCTTGCGGTGAGACGTGGCTCAAGGAGAAGTGTTTCTATGTCCACAATCTGGGCACCAGATCCGGTTTGAGAACTGGTACCTGCTTCTGCCATGGCCCTGTTTGCTGGTTGGTTCTGTGAGAATATAGAACCAAGTGTTAACATCGTAATGGACAGAATAAATTTGTGTTGTCCTTGTTACAACATTAACATGAGGTGGATGGTGAGTTAGTGATCAGTAAGTGCATGAAGACAGTGTGTGTAGTTAGTGCTTGTGTTGTCCTAGGAGACTACTGCAGTTAGTAAGTGGGCATGAATTTACAATTTGGGGTCGGGGGGTTTATTACAGGCCCTAGGCTGCCAAATGCAGTGGATGGGCTTTGCTTTCGGTTTCGGAGAGTCTCTACAGAGCTTTCTCGGTGTCGTGGTTTGAAAACGAGGCCTTTTTGGGACCCATTTACAATTGATTACATGCACGCTCTTGGGTCTTGGTGTGTTCATGAGCGTTGAGAACGAGTGAATACTGGCAGTATGCGTAGCTGCGTTATGCTGTTTAGGTTGTGGCCTCAGCGTAGCGACTTGTGCCATCAAGCAAGCCTTAGGCACCCAAATTTGTCTTGATTGTGGGCTTGCCTTCATCGACTTCTTGGGCACCCAAATAGATTTTACTTTAGCAAAAGAATTTCTGAAAGACTTCTTATTAGCGTCGTGTTGTTGGTCACTAATAAGAGGCTTTGCTCCTGTAGTTGACGGTAGTGCAACCGGTTGTTCGCCTTTCCGCACCCACACCTGGTTTATTTTCTGGGCCATTCTGCTGCGCAGGTACTTTTGTTCTCGGACATAGGTAGTACTCTGCTTCTTCTGCCTGTGATCTACCTTGGGTTGCTGCTTCCTTCTAGCCTTTGGAAAAGAAGGGAGTTCCGTTGCATTCCTGACTTCTTTTTTGCGAATATCATTCCTCTGCAACACATAGTTTTGGACAAGAACAGCATGGTCATCTTCATGTGTACCCCTGGAAGGACCAGGAGTCTGTGCCTTTCCTAGTTCCTTGAGTGCTCCATTGTCTAATTCTACTGTAACTCGACTATGATTGATCCAAACCTGGAGAAGTCCACTTCTTAGGTTTAAATTGACTGCTTGGTCATAAATCCAATCTTGACCCAAGACAAGAGGTTCAGTGAGATCCTCATCCTGACACACTAGTACCTTAACTGTCATTGCTTCATCATGAATGTAGAGGGGAAGTTCCACCTCGCCCATACAAGGGGTTTCCACGCCTCCCAATCCTATAAGATATGCCTCCACAGGATTGACAGTTAACTGTAACTCTTGACAATAAGACATTCTAACAACACTAGTGGCTGCACCTGAGTCAATCAAGGCTCTTACAGTCCTTGCACTTTTTCCTTGTCCTATATCTAGGGTTACGAAAGGACGTCGATCAGTTATCCTAGGTGAGCTGGTTCCTGCGACTTCACACATTGCCATATGATATCCTTGATCTGCATAGTCATTTGTCCTAGGCTGCTCTCTACCTTGCCTACGTAATTTCATCCTTCTAATGCGTTCTAAAGCTTCTGCTTGAGCTTCTTCTCGCACTCGCTTTTCTTCCTCTTTGCGTTTCTTAGCAGTGTTGAGTCGGCTAAGCATTTCCTCCGTGAGGGGTTCCTGATACAACTTGACTCTGCAACCGCTAATATAATTTGGGAGAACATCACCCTCTAATGTGGCCAATTGTACCGCTCCGCTTGTGGAGATCCTATTGATGATCATAGGTCCGTAGCCTCTCTTTTCTAGCTTCCTCGCGTGTTGTTTGAGTGTATAGACTAGGACTAGATCTCCTGCTTTCAAGCCTTTATCCTTCACGTGGGCATCGAAATATGCCTTCTGTCTCTTCTTGGCGGCATATATTCCTGCAGCGGCTCTTAGTCTTGTTTCCCCTAATCGTTCAAGGTCAAAGATCCTAGAAGAGAGTTCATGACCTGTCTATTCATACTCTTGTGCTACTCTCAATGTAGGAATCAGGAAGTCCAAGGGTAGCACGGCGTTTTGGCCGAATACCATCTGAAAGGGGGTGGCTTGGAGTACCGTTTTGTAGGCAACTCGGTATGCCCAAACAGCATGGTGCAGCTGTTTGTCCCAATCAGAGCGTTTTGTGTTCACCAATTTTGTCAGTACATTGCATAAAATCTTATTAGTGCTCTCAGCTTGTCCATTAGCTTGAGGGTGATAAGGGGCAGACTTCTTGTGTATTACCAAGAATTCTTGGAGCAGATTTTCAATCACTTCGTTCAAGAAATGAGTGCCTCTATCGCTTACAAGCTCTATAGGTAGCCCATATCTCGTGAATACATTCTCAAACAAGAATTTGGCAGTTGTTTGAGCATCGTTCTTGGTTGTAGCTTTTACCTCTACCCACTTGGTGAGATAATCTGTTGCCACAATGATGTATTCCGCATGAGAACCCTTAGCTGGGGGATTAATAGGACCTACGAAGTCTATTCCCCACTTAGAGAATGCACGTCCACCCATCATAGGTTTCAGTGGCATCTCATCCTTGCGTATAGGATACTGAGTCCTCTGACAGACATCACACCGTTTCACATAGGTATGTGCATCCATGTGAAGTGTAGGCCACCAAAAGCCCGCAAATAGTATTGCCTTGATTACCCGATCTGGTCCAAAGTGTCCTCCTGCTACACCTTGGTGAGCAGTTTCTAAGATCTTAAGATACTCACTTTCATGGACACACAGTCTCAGGTAACCATTTTTACCGCGCTTATATAGATTATCACCTATGAGTGAATAATCCAGGGCTTCTTGTTCTAAACTCCTTTTCCTAGCTAGAGTCATGTCTGGGGGGAATATGTTTGTCCGCAAGAATGATACTAGAGGTTCACTCCAATCTGGCACAATGGATACTTGATAGAGAGTGGCATGTTCCACAGGTGGTTTAGTGCAACAGATTGGGCATTCCTTGCACAACTTTTGGACATCCGCTTCCATAGTTGGCCAATGCACTCCGAATCTTTTTAGAGTCTGCAACGTTCGTTGTTTTGAATGGTGTTGCTCTAACGCACCTACATGTGCTAATTGCAACCATTTAGCATACTCATCCTCTTCTACGCAACAAGCCAGGATCCCTTGATCTGTGTGCTTGTACATGCTGCCTGCCATGATATGGTACTTTTGGGCCTTTACTATCTCTCTATTACGTGTGTTCACCACTGGATGATTAGGCCCGTATGTCAATACTGGTACTATTGGCTTGGCCCACTGCGGCACAACTTCCAAATTAAACAAGTAAGCATCAGGAAGGTCATCTGACACTCCCTGTGGGGCTTCTCCCGATGTGAGCCTAGAGAGGTGATCTGCTCGTAAGTGAGTCCTACCTTTTCTTACCACGACCTCAAAGTCATATTCCATTAGCAAGAGAAACCATCTCACTAATCTTCCTGTATTGCATGGCTTGTTTACGAGATATAATAATGCCTGATGATCAGTAAAAAATTTAAACTTGTTTGCAAGCAAATAGTGTCTAAATTTCTTGACTGCATATACCATGCCTAATCCTTCGCGCTCTGTAGTGGTGTAATTCCGTTCAGCCGCATTCAATTGTCTACTGGCATAGGCAATTGGAAGATCCATATTTCCTTCACCAGTAGGTTGTGCGAGTACACATCCAATAGCATAATTGGATGCATCAACATGAACATGGAATGGCTTATTCCAATCTGGTGTGGTCAAGATTGGTGCTGAACATAATCTTCGTTTAAGCTCTTGGAAGGAATTCTCACATTCATCCGTCCACTCAAAGTTTGTCAGAAGTCCGTACATGGGCTTTGCAATGACAGCATACATGTGTATAAATCGTCGATAATAACCACAATGCCCCATGAAAGCTTGTACTTCCTTGACATTCTTTGGCCTAGGTAGCTCTGCTATGGCTCTCACTTTCTCTTCGTCAGTAGATATGCCATTCTTTGACACTATATGTCCTAGGATCTTGCCTTGCCTGACCATAAAAACACACTTTTCGGGGTTCAGGCAGACTTGATATTCTCTACATTTGTCAAAGATTTGTTTGAGTTCAGGAATATGGGTTTGTCTAACATTGGAATGAGCACAGAGATCATCAACATAGACTTCTAAACTCTTCCTCAGGAACTCCTTAAACACATGGCACATCAGCCTCTGGAAGGTAGCTGGTGCATTGGTAAGCCCAAATGGCATTACTCTAAAAGCAAAAATGCCCCATTCTGTGGCAAAGGCTGTCTTATGCTGATCCTCTGGAGCTATGGCTACTTGATTGTAGCCCGAAAACCCATCAAGGAAGCTGTACACTTCCTTGCCTGCCACTCTTTCTAAGAGATGTTCTGTGATGGGAAGCGGATAGTTATCTCGAATCGTGGCGGCATTAACCTTTTTCAAGTTAATGCACACACGCAGTTTACCATTCTTTTTAGGCACCACTACGATGGGGGATACCCATTCAGTGTGCTCAATTTCATAGATAAATCCAGCTTTAACCAGTCTATCTATCTCTTCCTTGATCTTAGCAGCATAGTTATCGTTATATGTATAAGGCTTTTGCTTAGAGGGTTTGGCATCTGAGGTCATGGGGATGGTGTGTGAGCATATGTCAGGGTCAACACCTTTCAAATCCTTGTAACTCCAAGCGAATACATCTCTGTATTCTCTTAGCAAGGTAATCAATTCGTACTCTTCCTCTTCTGTCAGGTCATGGCCTATATACGTGCATCTCTCCTCTCCTTCTTCTATGGCCACTACTATTTTCTTGGTGGTTTCTTTGTTATCATAGGCCTCTCCTGATTGTGCCTCTCGTTTAGGCATTCTTATCATGACTCTCCTGTCATCTATCTCGTACTTCTTAAAATTTTCTGGGACCTCAAACAAAGATTCTTCCTCTTCTGGTAAGGCTTCTCTCTTCTTTCGTTTCTTTCCTTCTTCCTTAGGGGTCATATGCGTCGCCAATCTTACATCATTTGTAACCTCTCCATGCCTCTGGGGTTGAAATTCTACCTCATGGAAGTATTCTTCATCTGATGCAAATGGTGGGTCCATAATGATTGACTCTAGATCGGAGTCACTTGCATCCTCAAATGCATCAGGGCTAGGTTCGCATTCTTCTAGAACTGCCTCTCCCATGATTGGCTCTATGGAGAAGACTGAAATATCATAGCCATCCTCATCACAGTGAGGTGTCCATTGTTCTTCATTGATGGCTACGTCCATTGTTGCTAAAATTTCTGCCCAGCCATGGGGTTCAAATTCCTCGTCTGGAAAAACTACAGGTGCATAGGCTGGGTCTTGAATGGGTCTATGGGTTTTGTTTGCACCTATTTCTCTGGCCTTTTCTCTCTTCTCTTCCTCCACTGCTACCTTGCACATCCATAATGAGTATCTTCATGCATCCATGAGGATCCCGACCCTATGGAATGCACCGATTCTGTATCATCTTTGGCTCTATGGATGGGATTCCATTGGATAGGAGGGACATCTCTATGGGAATAATCCTTGAGATTGACCTTGGTCGTGACACCTAAGTGTTGCAGGTACAAAGAATTGGTCCCCCAATCCTGTACCACTTGCAACTGTCGCATGAATGGTCTTCCCAAAATCATCTCATAGGCATGATTTTTGCTGAAGTCACATATAGCAAAGCTATGCTCAAACTCGACACCACAAGTGGTGAGGGTTATTCCTTCTAGCAATCCTAGGGGTCTCTCTATGTGACCATCGGCCATCTGCAATTTCATTCTCGTCGGCCTGAGTGCCGGCTTGCCCCAACGCTTCCATAAGGAGGTGGTGGCAATTGCAACTCCTGCACCTGAGTCCAAAATTGCCTTGGTGGTGTACTCCTGGTAGGTAATGGGAAGATAGGTGTTCCCTTCTTCACCTTCGCACATATCTCCTATCTTATCCAAGGGAATTTCTGGCACTGTCCTATGGGATCCTACCCGGGAACGAGGTTTTGCAGTTTCAGTTACTTGACTAGCTACATATTTCCGCGCGTTTGGTCTATCCTCAGGCAGCTCTTCCAAAGTGAGATCGCGTTGCACCTTGGTGTTCGTTACTACCTCTGTGTTCCTCGGTATGACTGAGTCGTCGTTCCTTACCATGACTGTGGGTGCTCTCATACACGTGGATTTTGCTTCCCATGGGCCTGTGAAGTGGGGTAACTCTTGTATGGAATTAGATTCAAAGTCCAATCTCTCGTGAGATTGAGTACTCTCATGTTCCCCGTAGATGGATGGGATGTCTTGTGGGAATTGGTCGTGTGCATCGTCCACAAGTTCAAAAGGAGGGGCGACCTAGCTTTCGTTTTCCCATTTGTCTTCTTGAATCTCCCGTAGGAAGTCTGGTGCAAACCGATTCATAGAAGAAGAAGTGTCCGGCTCCGTAGAATTGGGCACATAAGCAACCTGGGAAGGAGGGCTTATTCTTCCGTTGGCTCTCTCCTTGCTCTCATAAATGGCTGGAGCACAAGCTTCTTGGGGAGGCTTGCTTATCTGTTCTCTCGCCCTTTCCTTTCTTTGAGGGACAGGTTCCTTTTCTGATTGTGCAATTAGCCTTTCTATTCTTTCTAAGGAGGGGAAGTTGTCTGGTTTAGTGGAATTGGCTGCATAAACTTCCGATGGGGAATGGCTCAGGTTTTTGCTTGCTTTTCCTTTCTCCTGATTTTTTTCTTCCTTGTCAGATCTTGCAATTATCCTCTCTAACTTTTCTAGGAATCCATCCAAGTGTAATTGCGTCTTGGCTGAGCCCGAGTAATTGAAAAGGCGACTGGCCTCAAACATAGTCTGAGCCAATGCGACCATTTTCGCGCACAGTTTGGTTCTTTCTATCTCTAGGTCAGCTCTAGGATAGCACTTGTCATGATCCGTGACGTTTGGCCCTTCTTGGATTCTGGCCTGATATGCTTTAAGCATCATGTTTAGGTCTTCAGGAGTGGGATCTGCTAGGACTGATCCTACTCTAGGGGGTGGTGGGATTTGATGAGGCGGTGGGGAAGGTGGTGAGTCGGATGGAGATGGGAGTGGTGGAGGCGGGGTGATGTGAGAGGGAGTTTGAGCTGTGAGTTCAGTTATCCTCGCTTTGGTTTCTCTTATGCTTTCCTCAAGCTCACTCATCTTTTTGGCCCATTGTCGTTTCATTCTTTCTCGACTATCTTTCCATGCTCTAGTCCTTTTCTTTGTTACGCTCTCGGTTTCACTAGCCTCTGGGCCCTTTTCCTTGCTTGTCTCTTGGTTTTGCTGCAATGCCTGAGCTCTAGTGACTACCTGCACTGGTGCAGTGGAAGTGACGCTTCCTGAGGGATCTACAACCAAACCGATCACATTGATAGGAGTGATTTTTGGCATATTATTGGGGTTCTTAGGGCAATCTCGTAAGAGATGTTCTTTTCCACAATCTTGGCAGAAACCTTGGATAGTCACTGACTGGGGTTGTGTAGGTGGAGGCAAGGGACAATCACGAATGAGATGATCTCCTTGGCATCTGTAGCACGGTCCTCTTGGGAATGGAGGTCTTACTTGCCTAGGTTGAGGCCTGGGGTTGGGGTTTGCATACATGACATTCGTGTAATCTGACTCCCAACTAGGTTCACTTGGTTCTTCACTATAGTAAGACTCACCATGTTCTGGAGACTGCATGTAGTAAGCCTGGGGGCTATCGACATGTGTAGAATCAAAGCTATGGTCACTGAGGTCATTTTCAGAAAGCAAGGATGTTACCGGGACTAAGGCTCTATTCATGTTCTCTTCTGCGGCAGTATACTTTACCGGGATCACATTGGTTGGGGCAGGGGGTTGTTGTGCTAGCACCGGTTGGGGTCTCTGTTGGGCCTGATATTGTGGTTGGTAGGTTTGTTGGGGTCTAGCATATTGTGGTGGTGGAGGATACTGGTTCTGGTATCTGCCTTGTTCGTAGGGTTGAGGGTAGGGTTGCCTAACTGCCTGCTTGTTGTATGGGCAATCTTGCGCAGTGTGGTTTGTGTACTTCCGTTCTATGGTGCAGTATTGGCTACTAGGGTTAACTTGGGGTTGGGCCATAATGGGACACACATTTGCCATGTGGTCGCCACTGCATGTATAGCACCTTTTCACAGGGGCAAACCTTGGGATTTGTTTGCTAGTTACACCTAATTTCTGAGCTACCTTCTCGGCAAGTTCCTCAATTGATGTGGATTGCGTGGAAGAGTGACTAGATGCACTATCTGAATCTTTGTAGATTTTGAAGAGCTCTAGTTCTTCCCCTAGGTTATCTTCAATGTCAATGCACATGCGTACACATTCTTCTATGGTCCTAGGGTCTTTTAGATACACATAGGATCTCAATTTCGTACTCAGCAATCCGTCAAGGAATAAGGCTACTTGTTTAGCAGATGTGGGTAGCTCCGAAATAGGACATCTTTCAAGGTATTGCCTAAATCTTCTTCCTGCAAGTCTTACAGTCTCTTGAGGGGTTTGCTTGAAGCTGTGAATCAGTGAGGAGGTATTGTGTCTTATGCCGCTCTTAGAGAACTCTACAATGAATGCCTCTAGGAGTTGGTCTATGCTCCTGAACTGACGCTCATCTAATGGCTGAAACCATGTAAGGGCCGTGTTCCTAAGGGTTAGACCGAAGGCATTGTACTGCGTGAACAGGTCCTCAACCTGTTCAGCTCTCAAGACTTGCCTGAACTCCGCCACATGATCATAGGGATCTCCTGTGCCGTCAAAGTAATTCTTCATGGACTTAACTAGCTGGGTGGGTCTCAAAGTTCTTGTGTGCTCTCTATGTCTCGGCAGAGGGAATCCATCTACATTTCTTTGGTTCCTGTGGGCTCTATGCATCTCAGGTTCTACCCTATTCGTCTCTGTTCTCGTTCTTTCTCTGCCCACTGGGTTGGCAAAACTTACTTCCGGTCTATCTCTACTTCTGTCTCTTTGCGTACCATGAGCTTGGGAAGTTCCAGCCCCCGGGTGACCATAGGATACATTTGATCTTGGTTGGGGGAAAATGAATTCACCCTTCCAAGTGTAGGCATGCCTATCATTTTCTGTCACCACGAAGATCCGTTCTGAAGTATGATCTAAATAGGTCACTCTGCCTGGGCTATCCGGATCCTTAAACTCATAGATCATGATATTTCCTATGTCTGTCGGCTGATTAGACTTATACCTCCAAAAGGCTTCATCAGTTTCTCGATTGAGGAGCAATTCTATGCTCTTGTTGTCTTGGGGGACCCATTCAGGCGTGATAATCCTAGTGAGAACTGATTTACCTCGAGGGGTTCTAGGTTCCGCACCCATGTTCCCTTGCTCCAGGTCACCTAAGTCCGCTTCTGAGATTACATTCCCAAAGTCATCGGTCCTATCAGGGTGACTAGTGACTACATATATAGTTCCTTCTTTGTCCAGGTATGCACCATTTTCAAACTTGACAGCTGGGTGCTCTAGTCCAATGGATTGATCAGGGTTTTTAATCTGGACCACAGATCTTCCTAAGCCGTCCTCATAGATGCTAGCACCTAATCGGTTGGTCCTAAGGTACTCCAGCTGCGTTTTGTAAGGGCCTTCTACCCTGTATAGGTAAGGCACTCCTGAACTTCCCGTAGGTCTGTCCATGCCTTGGGACATTTCTGACTCACTGGTCTCAGAGCTAGGGTAGTTTGAGCGATGGCTCAACTGCTGGGCCCAAGACCTTGCAGTGTGATTGACGCTAGCCTCTAAGACCTAAGGCTTTGTCTCTCTCGTGCTAGGTGTCGTCCTGATCTAAGGTTCATATGCCTAACTGATTAGCCCAATTTTTTTTCAGAGTACAGCCCCGTTGCCGATCAATTGGCACCAGTCACTTGATTCTTTTTAGTTAATTATTGTGTTTGTGGTCTTGTCTGATATCACGTCGTCAGGAACGCTTGACTGTTCTTCGTACTTTAGGTTGATCGTTCCACGTTAGATTCTTTTCCTTTAGGTTATCGACAGTACAGAGATTATGTTTTTAACTTGAACTTGAGTTTTTTAGGTAGTCTTCAACTTGATAACTGCCTATCGTCAACCTGACTTACTCCTACCTCTACCCGTTCTTAGCTTGAGCTAGGAAATGACAGAGGGAGTTGAGAATATCCCAACCTTACTTGTTGATCCCTTGCTTTATGGTGCTCAAGAACCCGGTTCTCAAGCTTGCAAAGAAACCTTGCTTTGTACGCTCTCTGTTGCTCTCAATGGACCTATAAAAGTCCCACGGTTAGCTCAATGCTTAGATTCAAAGGACACAACCAACAACTTTCATTCATGTAACATAAACACACATGTGCATTCTGACTTTTAGGAAAATAATTCTAAAGACCCCTGACTTTGATCCCCCTGGGTATGGTCAACTTCCAAATACCCTCTCTGAAAATCAACGCATTATCTTTATAAAAAACAGTTGAGGGCGTGTAGTATATGTCACGAGCTTTCCAACAAGCCCAAGAGCTCAAAAATTGGATTTCGTATGAAAAAGTTTTGACTGTTCAGGGTTTAGGGAGTTAAATCAGGATTCAATACAAGCTAACAGTCAAACAGGAATACTCGAGTGGCTTGTGGCACGGCCTCGCGATGCAATACTACACCCTAGTGTTTGTCCCACACTCAATCAAATTTTAGACCAATAATTTTGCCTTGAAAATTTGACCTAATTTGCCCTTCTAACGCGTTCGCAAAGTCTGTCGGTCGCGATTGACAGGTCCGTCGCGATCGACGTGTCGATCGCGATTGACAGGTCCGTCGTGGCTGTCAGTCGCGATTGACTGGTCAGTCGCGATTGACACGTGGCCGAAAAGTCAATCAATCGTGGTCAAAGCGTCGTTGACTCTGTCGGTCGCGATTGATGAGTCGATCGCGATTGACAGGTCGGTCGCGAGGGTCTGTCGATCGTGGTCAAACAGTCGTTGACTGTGTCGGTCGCGATTGATGAGTCGATCGCGATTGACACGTGTCACGCGTATGGTCAGTCGGTCGTGGTCAATCGGTCGTTGACTCTGTCGGTCGCGATTGACAGAGCCGTCGTGGGCTGTCGGTCGCGATTGACGTGTCGATCGCGATTGACAGGTCTGTCCGTCGTGGTTTGTCGATCGCGATTGACAAAGCGATCGCGATTGACAGAAATCTGTGGAATTTCAAAAACCTAAACACATTTTTGGGGAGCTCTAGGCCTGTAGGTCATGGATATGCACTTTGTTTAGCAATTAGAGCAAATTTTCAGTCGGTCGCGATTGACAGAGCTCGGCGACACACAGACAGTTACTCAGAATTCCGTACCTGCGCAGAGTGCTGGGGATGATGATGCGGCCTGTACCTACAGAATGCTCACAAAACATGCAAAAAACAGCACATGCAAATTCGCTCTCTCGCTCTCTCTCACAAGTGAAATGAGGGAAATGAGGTGGAGATGGGGATATAGTCAAAAAACTGAAATTTTCGCGATGATGGAGATGGATGTGGGAGATGGTGGTGATGAAGATGGTGAAGAAAGTAAAAGAAAATCGATGAGAGTGAAGAAAATACCTACAACTCCAACGCGTCAACTCTACGTCTTACCATCACACGCTCGTCCTCAAAGCTCGATCCCCGGCAACGGCGCCAAAATTTGGTGTAGCTCAATGATGAGTAGCACCTCCTTTAATGTCAATCCGGGAAGACGTGAGGATGGTATGAAGACCTCGAGCAAGTGGCGGCACAAGTGCGTGAGTGAGAAGCACACTAGCATGCACACACATACACACACACGCGCACACACGGCAAGACAAAGAGCGAGAATCAATGGAGCTTTTAGATTACTTTCAAAATGCCCTTACAAGTTCGTTTTAATTACAATCTAACCCCAAAAATGAGCTCTCTAGCTCTTTTTATAGTTTTTGACTAGCTTTTGGCCCTGTCCAGACCTAGTGTCCGGCCTAGTTAAAAATTAGGTTCCAGGGCTTATTTGGGGGATCAAACGAGGTCTAAAAAATACGAAAATTGGTACGCAACTACTGCTAAGGCTCCTCAAGCTCAAGGACTCCTTGGCTTGCACAAAATGGAGCTACAAAAATGTGAAATGATATTTACAATGATTGTTAGTGATAAAAATCACTGTTGTTGTAGGGGTTTCTTCTAGTGATTTGCCATACATATCTTCGAGCTCCCTACTTGCTCTTCCTCCCTGCATGTCCATCTCTTTGATTCGCCTTAATGTCTTGAAAAAATATTGGCCTACTTGCCAGATCTTCTTTGACTGCCCTGTTTGCTTGTACTGTCCCTTCGCTCTGACTCCCCTCTTTGGCTTTCACGTCTTGTACGTCCTGGTGTACCAAGGCTACTGCCAACAATATGTCATGTCGAAAGGAGTTTTTTAGTAATTTGCAGGTCCCAAAGCATCAAGGGCATGTGGAAACAGGTGATAACTCAGAGCATATCATTCAACATGTGGGAGATATCAGTTTGGAAGGAAATCAAAGAGCAAAGTGCTTATCAGAGGTATTACATGTCCCTACTATTACCAAAAACTTGATTTCGGTAGGCCAAATGGTAGAAAAAGGCTATCAAGTTAGATTCAATGAAAGAGGATGTTTTGTTGAGGATCCAAGGGCAGGTTTCAAGCTCATAGCAAAAGGAAAAAAGCAAGGGAGAATGTTCACAATGGACATAAATCAGCCACACCATTCAATGTATGTCACATATGGAGACAAGAGGATAGCAGATTTGGATCTATGGCATAAGCGAATAGGTCACATCAACCTACAAAAGCTCAAGGACATGCAAAGGAGGAGCTTGGTAAGAGGCCTATCAAATTTTACATCTAAAATGTTGCATGAAATTTGTGTAGCTTGCCAACAAGGAAAACAATCAAGGCTGCCCTTCAAGAAGAGTACCTATTTAAGTGCAAATGTTTTAGACCTCATTCACACGGATGTTTGGGGTCCAACAAGAGAAGCATCCCTTGCTGGAAATAGGTATTTTGTAACCTTCATTGATGACTTTTCAAGAAAAGTGTGGTTGTATTGCATTAGAAACAAATCAGATGTGTTCCACTACTTCAAGAAATTCAAAGCACAGGTGGAGAAGGAATCTTGCAAGTTTATCAAAACTTTGAGATCCGATGGAGGGGGAGAGTATTTCTCCCATGGATTTTCTGAATTTTTGCAGGTCAATGGCATCAAAAGACAATTTACATGCAGGTATACCCCTCAACAAAATGGGGTAGCAGAGAGAAAGAACAGACACATAGCAGAGGTAGCAAGGTGTATGCTCAATGAAATGAATATGCCGCATTGTTATTGTGGAGAGGCTACATATACAGCCACATACATCATGAATAGATGTCCTACATCAGGTATACATCATCTAACCCCTGAGGAAGCATGGAGTGGAAGAAAACCTTGCATTTCACATCTTAGAATCTTTGGTTGTATATGCTATGTACATGTACCTCAAGAGTTGAGGTCAAAGTTAGATGCCGAATCTGAAAGGTGTATTTTTTTGGGATATTCTATAGAACAAAAGGGGTATAAATGCTATAATCCCATCACCAAGGAGCTGAAGGTAAGTAGGGATGTTGTCTTTGATGAGTTGAAGCCTTGGTATGCATGCACAAGTCCATTGCAGGTTGAAGACATAGGTGAGACAAATTTGAAGAATGATGATAGAGTTCAAGAAAGCATGGATTTAGGTGGTCCAAGCAACTCATGCAACACAAGGACACCCTCACCATGGAGTGGAAGGCTTAGGGAAAGAGAGACTAGCTCTGAAGAAAGCAAAGTCAAAGGCAAAGAGAATATTTTAGTTGAAGAAGGAAGCTATGTGGACGAGAGCATGTTGGAAGATGAAGAGATAGAAGAAATTCAAACTCCAGGAGTGGCAAAACAAAGAAAGAAGATGGCAACCACACCAAAAGGAAGTGAAAGAAGGTCTTCAAGAGTAAGATATCTAGTACAAAGGTTAACATATGATAATTTCATTGCAAAGCATTATGCATACATGACTCAGGTAATCAAGGACAGAGAACCAGCTAGTTATGAAGAAGCTAAGGATTGCAAGGAATGGCAAGAGGCAATGAAGGAAGAGCTCAAAGCACTTGATGAGAACCATACTTGGAGCTTGGTACCAGCTCAAGAAGGCATGAAGGTGATAGGTAATAAGTGGGTTTACAAAATTAAAAGAAATTCAGATGGTTCCATTGCTAGGTACAAAGCAAGGTTGGTGGCGAAAGGCTTCTCCCAAAGCTACGGGATAGATTATGATGAAACTTTCAGCCCCGTAGCCAAGATGCCAACAATTAGGACTTTGATTGTAGTGGCCACATCAAGGAAATGGAGCTTATATCAGTTGGATGTGAAGAATGCCTTCCTCAATGGAGAGCTTGAAGAAGTAGTCTACATGAGCCAACCTCAAGGATTTGCTAGTATGAGGTACCCAAATCATGTTTGCAAGCTAAGGAAAGCACTATATGGACTAAAGCAAGCCCCAAGGGCCTGGAATCAGAGGTTAGTGGATTATTTATCAAGTTGTGGATACAAAGAAAGTGTTGCAGATCCATCACTTTACATGAAGAAGCAAGGAGACAAGACGGTATACATATGCATCTATGTGGACGATTTGATCATCACAGGAAGTGATATTGCAGGTATTAAAGATATCAAATCAAAGCTAGGGAAGGAGTTCAAGATATCTGATCTTGGAACACTAAAGTACTTCTTGGGAATAAAGGTAATCTATGCACACAATGACATCTTCTTGATTCAAAGAAAATACTTGTTGGATGTACTATACAAGTTTGGTATGAGTGGTTGTAAGCCACTTTCTCAGCCCATGGAGCCCAATACAAAGTTGGTTGCAGGTCAAGGAGAGGCTATACAAGATATTACACTATATAGAAGCATGATTGGTTCATTAATTTATGCTACATTCACTAGACCTGATCTTGCATATGTAGTAGGTGTTCTCTCTCAATTTTTGCATGCACCTACTCATGATCATCTTATGGCGGCTAGAAAGGTGCTTCGTTACATCAAGCACACCATCAACCAAGGTCTATTTTACTCATATGATGCTGATCTAAGTGTCAAAGGATATAGTGATGTTGATTGGGCAGGTAGCAAGGATGATCGAAGGAGTACATCGGGTTATGTTTTCATGATAGGTACAAAAGTGATCTCTTGGAGCTCTAAGAAGCAACCCACTGTTGCTCTTTCATCCACAGAGGCTGAGTACAGAGGTTTAGCATTGGCTACATGTGAGCTATTATGGCTTAAGAAGCTACTTAAGGACTTGGAAGTAGAAGTGGAGGAGTTTCCTCTTTATGGAGACAACATTTCAAGCATCTATCTAGCTAACAATCCCATGTTTCATGCAAGGAGCAAGCACATAGAGGTTCATTACCACTTCGTTAGAGAAAAGGTGATGGCAAAAGAGCTAGATATAAGGTATGTGAATAATAAAATGCAGGTTGCAGACATGATGACAAAGTTTCTTGAAGGTACAAAGCTTGGAGGATTCAAGGAAGCTATCAACATAAGAGAAATAGGCTGAAGCAACGAAAGGAAAAGACTTGAGCTTGAGGGGGAGTGTTGAAAGTTTTTCAAGCTCAAGAGTGTGGGAACATGCCCCAAATTGAACCTTCCACATCATCCACAATCAAAGGAGGCTGATTTCCATGAGTTGGAGGCATCCAATTATGCCCATAATGGAAAGAAGTTGATTAGAGAAGATTTAGCTCACCTCTTGATGTGATTGGACCTCACTTTTGACATGTATATGCTTTTGATTGGTTAAAGAGGTTAGTATGTGGTCTTTAAAACCTCTAATGAGTTGTATTATGCCTTAGAGTCGTGGACATACGTGCCCAATCTTTCCCTTTGCTTAAGCACACCCCCCTAATAGCTGTTCTCTGCATATTTTGCAGAAATTTCACTTTTACACACTCTATCTATTTAGATGTTTTTGGCAAACCCCCCGGTCTTGTAATTGTTGTTTCTCCTTCATCCGGAATCCATTTGCAATGATTTTTGTCTTGTTGGAAAGCTTATAAGTTCTACTTTGTCTGAGGTTCAGTGCCTGCACATGTGCAGAGAAATGTCCAGAACAGTGTCTGTCTAGTTAGCTCATACTCTATGAAGAGATCAAGTTATCTGTTTTGTTGCAGCTGGTTGAGGCATCATCCAGTATCCAAATGGAGTGATTTTACTCTCTTTTGAAAGCTCTTAAAGTCTAGTTTATGCTTGAAAAATTTCATTTTCAGTCTCTGCATATACTCAGAGAAACTCAAAAAATACAGAACCTATGTCTGAAAAATTTCAGGATCCTAGGAGGGTTCATTTGCTTTTGTTGTGCACATAGGAGTGTTTATCCTCCAACACTACTTGAAGTTTATGGAGGTAGTGGCATCCATATCAGGAGGAATCCTATTCAGCATATCTAAAGGAGAATCAATAAATGCATGCTACATGCATTCAGATGAGGTGTTAGAGAAGGTGTCTTCACATGAATATGAGGATTTCTGTGAGCAACATGTTAGCATTCTTTGCTAATTTTGTAAGTATGTGATCTTTCACACACACATCTGATTTAGGGTCTACCATATGTTCATGTTTTGTCAATATTGGAAGATTGTTGACATGTGTGTTGTAGATCATGGACCTATGGAACTATGGACTTGTGGTATTAGTTATGGGCCTACTAAATAATGAACACATGTCTATAAAGAGTGCACAAACTATGTCAAAGAGGTTGAAACAAACTTTGATGGACAACAAAGTGCACATTTCCTCCGTAGAACAAGATCAAGCTCTCACCATGCATCAAGTAATTTTGTGGATTATTCTCTTATTGCAACAACATGTAATGAAGAGCCACTTACTTTTGAAGATGCATATGACAATCCACGATGGATCAGTGCTATGCAATCAACAATGGATTCCATACATACGAATGTTACGTGGGAGTTATGTGAATTGCCAAAAAGAAAAAATGCCATTCGTACAAGGTGGGTTTACAAGATTAAGAGAAAGTCAGATGGTAGCATTGATTACTACAAAGTTAGATTGGTTGCCAAAGGATATCCGCAGCAATATGGCATTGACTATGAGGAAACTTTTGCACCTACTTCACACATGACTACCATTCATACCATGGTTACATTGGCTTCCCAATGAAGTTGGAAAGTACATTAGTTGGGCATAAAAACATATTTCTTGAATGCCGATTTGCAAGAAGAGATTTATGTGAAGCAACCTCCTAGATTTGCCATGAAAGGGCAAGAGCATATGGTTTGTCACTTGTATAAAGCCTTGTATGGTCTCAAGCAAGTTCCACATGCATGGAATGACAAAATCCATAAGCACTTGATTCTTGGCTTTCTATGTAGTCCAATTGAAAGCACACTCTATGTACGCAATGATGAGAATGATCTTACAATGCTTGTTCTTTATGTTGATGATATAATCTTGAGTGGGTCATGTGATGAAAAACTTGATATCTTTATTGTTGATTTGTAGCATACTTTTGATGTCACTTATCTTGGTCTTTTGAGCTACTATCTTGGCATCCAGTTTGTATCCGTTGAGTGGGGAATTGTTATGCATCAAGCAAAGAATGTTGAAAAACTACTTCAACATTTCAACTTTGGGGAATGCAAGCCAGTTTCCACACTAATGGAGACATGATTTAGGTTCCAATTGAATATTCCAGTGATGCATTTGACACTTCTCTTTATCATCAAGTTGTGGGATTATATATGCATGCAACACAAGGCCGGATATACAAGAGAAGGGGACTAGTGCCCACGGGACCCCCCAAATCCCACAGAGCAGGGGAAGCTTTTACAGAGCTTAGATGACATTACAAAGAAGGTTAATTCAAGTCCGGGATAGTAGGCTAATGCCGAACTTCCTTTATATTAAAAAAAACACAAGGCCGGATATACTGTATGTCATTTCCTAGTTGATTCGATTCATGCATAGCCCTAGCACTAAGAATTGGCAATAGGTGAAACATTTGTTTAAGTATTAAAGTGACTCCTGAATTATGAGCATGCATTGGACTTTGTCTATTTGAATCTCTTCAATTGATTTATGCATTATGCTCAAATCTTCATGAGCTTACTTCAATCTTAAGTTCATCACCTTCCTACACTCAAATGTTCTCTCATAATCACAGATGTATTATGGTAGAGATCTCATATTAGAGATACTCTCACACATAGACCTATGGTGCATAACATCATCTAGTTACAAAACCTCCTTGTACTATCTTGTGGAAGATCCAATCCATGAAAAGAATCTTTTGATCTTCCTCTTTGAGCCAACATGGTTGTTGGACACTTTCCCAAGTCTTTAGGTCTTATTGACTCGACTTGTAGTTTATTCATTCTGAGCTTGCCTTATGGTTTTTCTAGCTTCACAACTTTCTTTACCACCTTCTAGCCTTCTTCTCTCTTTGGGACTTCCATATGTGTCTCTCTTGCATAGAGAGAGGAAGTTTGCTTTGAGGTTCCCTAGACTTTCTTGGCTTTGTGGCTCATTGTGTGTCTCAGTTGACACTTCTTGAGTGTATTTTTGAGTAGCTTGAACGTTTTCTTGTGTGTGAGTAACTACCACGAATTGAGGTTCCTCTTTCATTCTACTTCTAGAAGGGATAGTACTTAGCATGTTAATGTGTGTTGTTTTCCTACTTTATCTGTAGCATGGTCCTTTAGATTGACTAGGTCGATAGAAAGATCTAGCCATGGCTTGGTATCTTGGATTTGTATAATAGGCTTGGATATAATCCACATCACCATACCAATAGCCATCATATCTTGAAGGATATTAATGTGAAGAGAGATGGTGGATGCAATCCAAAGATGAGTTGGTGCTGCTACAACCAGCTTCACACCAGCCAACTGAGACTTCAGAGTTGATTAGTAGACCCTTTAAGATTCCTAAATCCACCAAAATATCAGCCAAGTACTTTGGAACATGTATCCCAAAAGTTTAAGTCAAGACAGACTAGTTGCGAAATGACTAGCTCCCAAAACTTGCTATTTTTGGACATACACCTGCTGGAAAAAATGAACAGTGCTCTCAACCTGGTAGGAATTAGAAAAATTCCTTTTGGTCATAGCAAATAGACTTAGCAAGCTTCCCAATCCAAGTTAAAACACTTCAAATGATGGACTGAGCACTGAGAACAAGTTTCAACAATTTCTGGAACCTCCCCACAATTCTCGGGGCTCTGCAGAGATAGACCAGTAAGCAGTAAAATGCCGATATCTCCAAAAGTATTAATCCAATGACTTGAAAATTTATATGCACAAAGTATACAGTACAAGCTAACCAACACAAGTTAAATCATTGAAAAAGGTTCAGTAAAACTCGAGATATGACCTTCTGAAGGTACTACTCTAAGTGAGTATAGCAGAGAACAAAACAGAGAAGTAGATGATAATAAATGTATAGATTCACATATGATTACAACCACATTGGCAATGAATCTTTGCACAATGGGAGTAGAACGATAGAGCTATGGAGTAAGCTCTTCAATCTCTACAAAATGACATGAAGTGGTCACGTACAAGGCTTGCTAATCGCCTCTTCCTTCTTGCTCTTTTTATAGCTATTCTTTGAGGGAGTTTTGAATTCGAATTCGAATGGCTCCACCTAAAAGTGATCCCCAAAGTTAGGAGAGATTCCCTCAGCTCTAAATTTTGTGGTTTTGGTAGTTAGCCCACGAATTTGCTTTTACATCATGCATGAGGTAAGCCATTCTTTTCCTTTTTTCTTTTTCCATTTACAAGAGATAAAATGAACTCTTTTACAAGAGGTGTTCACATGACTACTCATGTGACTTACAAATGAGGGTAATATCAAACATATCAAGCATGTAGGCTTGGGTAAAATGCACAAACAGCTCCCCCTCAAGCCGAACATGCTTGGCCTCCAAATAAGTTCAATTGTCCTTGATTTCCTGCAAGCCAATCATCAACTTGAATCTACTTAACTTTGTACCATCAAGAGCTTTAGTCAACATGTCGGCACATTGCATATCTGTAGAGACATAGGATAGTTGAATATCCTTGCTCATTAGCTTCTCCCTTACGTAATGGTAGTGGACTTCAATATGCTTGGTTCTAGCATGGTATACCGGATTAGCTGCTAGATGTAGTGAGCTTGTGTTGTCACCAAAAATGTGAGGTGTTGAAGAATGAAGCCAAGATCTGTGTACAAAGACTTTAACCACATGATTTCTTGAGTTGCATTAGCCAAACCTCTATATTCTGCTTCGGTAGAAGATAATGCCACGGTTGGTTGCTTCTTCGATGACCAAGAAATGATTTTTGAACCTGCAAATGATATATACCCGAATGTGCTTCTTCTATCATCTCTAGATCCGGCCCAATCTGCATCTGAGTAGACCTTTAGCTCAATATCTAAAGTAAATGAATAAAACAAACCTTCATTCATGGTCCCCTTTAGGTACTTGAGGACTCTCTTGGCGGCTTCCATATGTGGTCTTCTCGGCTTATGCATAAACTGACTCAATATGCTAACACTATAGCATATATCCACCCTTGTGAGTGTTGCATAGTTCAAACTTCCAACCAAGCTTTGATAGCTTCTGATGTCTTCAATTGGCTCTCCTTCATAAGCACTAAGCTTATGATTTTGCTCCATAAGTGTACCTGCACACTTGGTATTTTCCATCTTGAACTTGACGAGCATGTCATGGACATACTTCCTTTGTGTGATGTATATACCTGAATCTGTGTAGATCAACTCCAATCCAAGAAAATAAGTGAGTGGTCCGAGGTCACTTATTTTGAACTCCTCCTTCATTTGAGCCTTTACTTGTTTGATTCCTTCAAGATCATTGCCTGTGATAATAATATCATCAACATACACACATAAATAGATCACTTCAGATCCATTCCTCTTTATGAACAAAGAGGTATCCGCCTTGCTAGCTTTGAATCCTTGGTCCTGCAAATAAGTCACCAATCTGAAATTCCAAGCTCTTGGAGCTTGCTTCAATCCATACAAAGCTTTCTTTAGTTTGCATACATAGTTAGGATGATGTGCATCCTCATATCCAGGAGGTTGTGCCATATACACTTCCTCAGAAATCCATCCATTCAAT
The DNA here is from genome assembly GCA_020310875.1 of Ceratopteris richardii. NCBI lineage: Eukaryota > Viridiplantae > Streptophyta > Polypodiopsida > Polypodiales > Pteridaceae > Ceratopteris > Ceratopteris richardii. The sequence continues at coordinate 250,129,281 of CM035406.1, forward strand.
AAAGCATTCTTTACATCAAGTTGATAAAGATTCCAATTTCTAGATGCAGCAAGACTAATGAGAACCCTGATTGTAGGCATTTTTGCAACAGGAGAGAAAGTCTCCTCATAATCAATACCATGGGTTTGAGCAAACCCTTTAGCAACTAACCTTGCTTTATGTCTATTTATACTTCCATCTGGATTCCTCTTGATTTTGTATATCCATTGAGATCCGATTATCTTCATAGATGGCTTGTTAGGTACAAGCTCCCAAGTGTCATTCTCCTTCAAGGCTTCTATTTCTTCATCCATTGCATCTCTCCAAGCTTTCTTGCTTTGTGCTTCTTCAAATGTGGTAGGTTCTTCATTGGTTGAATCCTTTGCAATGTAGATTGAGTGCTTGGTGACCAAAGAAGTATCATAACCAAACCTCTCTGGTTTCTTCTTCTCCCTTGAAGACCTTCTAAGTGGTTGATGTGAGCTCTCAGGTCCATATGTAGCATCCTGCATCTTTGCTTTTCCTTTGTTTTCCATAGCTTTAGTCTTTCCAAGTCTTCTAGATCAATCTCCGAATCACTTTCTTCAATCTGCTTTGGCTCCTTTGGTTGAAGTGATGGAAAATCTTCATCCAAGTCATACGGCAGCTTCACTTTCCTGTCATCATCAAACCATGATTTGTTTTCATAAAAAATTACATCTCTACTCACAGAAAATCCTTTATTGGTTGGATTGTACAATCTATATCCTTTTTGGTTTAGATCATAACCAATGAATACACACTTCTCTGCCTTGGGATCCAATTTCCCTCTTACTTGAGAAGGAATGTGAGCATAGGCTAAGCATCCAAAGATTTTGCAATGCTCTAGACTAGGTCTTCTTCCATTCCACACTTCATATGGAGTGGTTCCATCTAGTGACTTAGATGGAAGTTTATTTATGAGATATGTGGCTGTAGACACAGCCTCTGCCCATAGGTAGTTTGGCAATCCCTTTTCGTTGAGCATGGACCTTGCAGCTTCGACAATAGCTCTGTTCCTCCTTTCTGCTACACCATTGAGTTCGGGTGTATACCTTGTAGTGACTTCCCTTTTAATGCCTCTTTCATGCAAGAAGGCATCAAATTCAGAAGAGAAGTATTCTCCTCCACCATCTGATCTGAGTCGTTTCAAAGTCCTACCTGTTTGGTTTTCAACAAGAGCAATATACTTCTTAAAGCAATTAAACACTTCATCCTTGTGCTTCATGAAAAACAGAATGGTCCACCTGCTACAATCATCTATGAAAGACACATAATATCTTGAGCCTGATATAGATGGCTCCTTACTTGGACCCCACACATCCGTGTGCACTAGATCCAAAGAATTTTGATACATATATCCTTTCTTATTGAAAGGTTGTCTATGAGCCTTGCCGAGTTGACAAGCTTCACACTTATAAATCATGTGTTGCCTTGTGATATTAGGCAAACCAAGTACACTTTGGTCCCTGCAAATCTGTTTGAGTGTCCTCTCACCAATGTGAGCAAGCCTTTTGTGCCATATCTCCAACTCTGTAAGAGTTTGAGATCCATAGCTAAACAAAGCTATGTTCTTTGTATCTTCCACTTCAAAAGTGAAAAGCCTTCCTGTCTTTTCTCCTTTGGCAATCCTTCAAAAGCCTTGCCTTGGGTCTTCAACATATGCTCCAAAGAATCTAACCTGCAATCCTTTTTCAACAATCTGTCCAACACTTATTAAATTTTTGGTAATTGTAGGGACATACAAGACTTTGCTTAAGAGGTTCATATTCCCATCTGATGTCTTCACATTACCTATCTTCTCCACTGAGTGCTTTGTGTCATCTCCTGTCTGCACTTCATGCTTGTTATGAGGATCTTCCAAATCAGAAAGTAAAGCCACATTTCCTGCTACATGGTTCGAGCATCCCGAATCAATGTAAAATATGTGATCATCATCCTTACCCTTCTTTGCTGATAGATTCATAATCAATAATGAATCTTCTTGATTGTCCTCTGCATAGTTATTGTAATCTCTTCTTCCTCTATGGCCACTTTGATAGTTGTTGTTGTTGTAATTGTTGTTGTAGTAGTTGTTGTTGTTGTAGCCTCCATTGTATCTACCTATATTTGATCCATAGCCACCTCTATTGAATCCTCTTCCTCTTGAGTTCCTTGGGTTCCTGAAACATTCTTCAGTAGTATGGTTAGATAAGCCACATATGTTGCAAGGTTGAGATGATTGGAATCTCCCCCTGCCTTGCTTTCCACCTCTGCCTCTTGCTCTAGCTCTTCCTCTACCTGCAAAGTTTGCTTGGAAAGAGCTTCCTTCATGTTCATTCTTCCTATTCTTTGACTTGTCCTTGACCTTAGATTTATCAGAATATAAGGCAGAAGTTTGATTACCTCTTGAGGACTCACCACCTTTGCTAATCTTTGCTTCATGAGTGAAGAGTTGGCCCATGAGTGTGTTGAGGTCGGGTACATGCATATCCATGTATAAATCCATGGCTGTTGTGAATGACTCCCACTTGTCGTCTGCTTTGATTCCATTCATGATTTGTCTTATGATTTGCTCCTCTTCAATTACCTCTCCAATGCTTCCAAGTTGGTCGGAAATCTCCTTCATCTTTGTGACATAATCAGTCACATTTTGCTTTGGGCTTTTCTTCATTGTTGTGAACTCCATCCACAATTGGTTATTCCTTGCTCGAGTGTTGGAAGAGAAGAAAGAAGCAAGTGCATTCCAGGTCTCTCTTGATGTCTTGCATCCCTTGACATGAGGTAAAAGAAAATCAGAGATTGAGTTTAGTATATAGGACCTTGCAAGTGCATCCTTCGAGCACCAATTCGAAAGTCCTTCCACTTCTTCATGTGATGGTTGCCCTTTGTTCCTCATGGTTGGCATTGCTTCATCTCCGGATATGAATCCATATAGATTCCTCCCTTGAAGGTAAGCCTCCATCCTTAAAGACCATGCCGGGTAGTTGTTTCGATCCAATTTGTCAATTGTTGATGGAAATCCATCTCCCATGTTGCTTGACTGTGCTTTGATACCACTTTGAAGAGAGATGGTGGATGCAATCCAAAGATGAGTTGGTGCTGCTACAACCAGCTTCACACCAGCCAACTTGTTGATTAGTAGACCCTTTAAGCTTCCTAAATCCACCAAAATATCAGCCAAGTACTTTGTAACATGTATCCCAAAAGTTTAAGTCAAGACAGACTAGTTGCGAAATGACTAGCTCCCAAAACTTGCTATTTTTGGACATACACCTGCTAGAAAAAATGAACAGTGCTCTCAACCTGGTAGGAATTAGAAAAATTCCTTTTGGGCATAGCAAATAGACTTAGCAAGCTTCCCAATCCAAGTTAAAACACTTCAAATGATGGACTGAGCACTGAGAACAAGTTTCAACAATTTCTAGAACCTCCCCACAATTCTCGGGGCTCTATAGAGATAGACCAGTAAGCAGTAAAATGATGATATCTCCAAAAGTATTAATCCAATGACCTTGAAAATTTATATGCACAAATTATACAGTACAAGCTATCCAACGAAAGTTAAATCACTGAAAAAGGTTCAGTAAAACTCGAGATATGACCTTCTGAAGGTACTGCTCTGAGTGAGTATAGCAGAGAACAAAACAGAGAAGTAGATGATAATAAATGTATAGATTCACATATGATTACAACCACATTGGCAATGAATATTTGCACAATGGGAGTATAATGATAGAGCTATGGAGTAAGCTCTTCAATCTCTACAAAATGACATGAAGTGGTCACGTACAAGGCTTGCTAATCGCCTCTTCCTTCTTGCTCTTTTTATAGCTATTCTTGGAGGGAGTTTTGAATTCGAATTCGAATGGCTCCACCTAAAAGTGATCCCCAAAGTTAGGAGAGATTCCCTCAGCTCTAAATTTCATGGTTTTGGTAGTTAGAGCCACGAATTTGCTTTTACATCATGCATGAGGTAAGCCATTCTTTTCCTTTTTTCTTTTTCCATTTACAAGAGATAAAATGAACTCTTTTACAAGAGGTGTTCACATGACTACTCATGTGACTTACAAATGAGGGTAATATCAAACATATCAAGCATGTAGGCTTGGGTAAAATGCACCAACAATTAATAATTATTTGGTGTCTCATGTGGCTCTTCATAATATTGTGGCTATGACCCCATTTTCAACTTTTCAGTATCTTCAAGAATACTTACTTCAATGATAATTGGCATAGAAGTTGATGAGCAAGTGCTTTGGGTTCTCTTCAATATGCTCATACTTAACTAGAACCATGTGTTGAGGACCAAGAAACTACAAACCTAACATGGGTACTCCACCCTTGGCATTAGTTGTTGATTATACATGTAAAAAAAGTTGAGGCCTAAGTGTATATCCATAATTCAGATTATAGTATGAATATGCATTTGGATTGGGTATTTGGGTTGTTGAGTAGGAGGATATTTTCTAGCATATTTTTTATTGTAGAAACAAACTTTTCTAGCATGATTTCTAATATTCTTCTCAATCTCATAGTATTGCATATTGTCATCAGTGGATTTGTCAATATGTGGAGGTTTAACATGCCTATGAGTACATACATACATGGGATGCTCTCCTCCAAACTGCAAGCACTACCTAGAGAGTATGCTAGGTTGGCTTAAATTAATTATGTTCAAAAATAATTTTTTAGTGGTCACTTCTAGAATATTGTCTACCTAAGAAGATTTAATAGAAGTTGTTGGGTGCATAATAACATATGTGGTGCATATAACTTTATGTTCTTTCCCAAGTTATCCTTGATGCTTATGCATTTCTGGAAACTTTTAGCTAATGAGATTAGTTGCATTTAGAATGTGGTTGTTCTCATTTTTTACTATTCAAACCATTTAGGAAGTGTGCCACTATATTTTCATCACCAAGGAAATATTTTTGCCTACATCTAGCCATATACTACTTGAAGTGTCAAGCTATTACTCTCACAATTTCATTAGCCTCTTGGTTGAAAATCATGATCATAGAAAAAGTATCATGTCTTTCTCCTATACACATGAATTCAACAATAAGAACTTCTAGGAGTTTGTCTAGACTCATGAAGTACTCAATCTTAAGAGATGGAAACCAAGAAAGTTGTTGTGCCACATAGAGTCAAGCCAAAGGCATTGATTATTGTGAAGAAATCATCAACATTCTTAGACATCAATGTTTTCCTAAATTTTGCATCATGTTTGCATGGATGACATAGTACTAATGCATGCATTTTGAAACTTGGGAAGGGTGAGCCTTCTTCCTAATCTTGATCTAGGTACTAGGTATCTTGTTTCTAGTAATATAGGTGGTAAAAATCGATGAACTACAAGATTTTCCAGCACTATAGTCTCATAGATTGCACCATAGGATTAAATGGTGGCTTGATGGGTGAGGCTTCTATGATAGGCACTCTAATTGGTGGGGCTTGCATGGGTTGAGTTAAAGGATTTCTAGGAGAAAAATGCACAACTAGATGAGCTAGCATGACTATAGTGGAAAGAGGTGTCTGGGCATCGGTTGTACCATGGGCATGAATGATGGCTAGATGGTGAGAATTCTATGATAGCCACTCTAATTGGTGGGGCTTCCATGGGTTGAATTAAAGGATTTGTAGGAGAAATATGCACAACTAGATGGGTTGGCATGACTATAATGGCAAGAGGTGTCTGGGGCTTAGGATTGGGACTACCCTAAACCACCCACCCACCTAAGGCTTTCACCAAGGCTTATGACTAAAGTGGTGGCCAAGGCATAGACCTTGGCATACCTTGTCATCCAAGTCACTAAGGTTTAGTATTGGTGCCATTGGTTGTGCATGATGGAGGACCTCAATGATCAAGGAAGACAAGGTTCTTGGTACTTCCCCAAAGGTCACCCATCTGAGTACCATTCTCCTTGGAGCTTGCTTAACTGAAAATCTCTTGTCACTAAGCTACACTCTTGTGGTGTTAGAGGATGGGGAAAGAATACGGTTCACATTACCTTGAACACACTTTGGGCCCTCAAAGCTTCATTCTTTGCTTTCAAAGCATGTTTTGAAGCATTTTTGGGGTGATTCTTGGAGCCATCTTAGAGTACTTTCACACTTAGTTCTCTTTACACAAGTTCAAGAACATCAAGAAGAGTGTTCTTTGTACTTCTTCGACAACGAATATTTAACTTTGGGGCTATGTTTTCAGCCACATAAGTAAATCTATAGGTTTCTTGAAAGGTTTTTAGTTGTGGTGGGAGCAACCATTGCAAGCTTATGCAAGGTTTTTGACCCTAAATAATAGAGTTGATATACAATTGCAAGTCTTGTTGGCTTAGTGTTTGAGCTATAAATTCAGCCTTTTTAGTGCCATTTTAGTACATGTATTGAGGACATGCACACTATGCATGCTTCTCTAGATACCACCTAGCCTCCCCATAAGACATGTATGCTTGTTATTCATAGGTGCTCGATAAGCCTAGTTGGCTTCTTTCAGTTTTGTTATATGTACTAGAGTCAGTGCTTCACTATGCAAATTTACATGTTAGGACTCATAATTTTATGAGTCTTTGACACTTGTCATATGCTCATTTTATAGAGGAATTTTTCAAATATATGGTGGTTGATTTTACTCCTTGACACACTTACTGGTGTGAGCACATACATTCTCATATAATCCTTTTAGTTGGTCATTGATATTCATTAATCCATTTTTTGGGGAGATTCTATCAAAATTTTCCCAAAATTTGATATCTGTTCATCCTTTTTTGAGCCTTAGTAGTGTCTTGGGCTATTCTAGTTCTAGTATCATCTAATCAATTCTCGATCACCATGGCATCAGAAATCTCATGCACATTTGGTGGATTTGGGTCTAGCACCAGTGTTCCTTGAAATGAAAGCATTCTTATTGCTATGCACCTTGCCATCATCATGTTATACACTTTGCACAACCATTAGCAATAGTGCACGTGGTGGTAAACTTATCTATGATGACATATGTAGAGCATTGTTGAGTGAGGAGATACATAGAAAATGTATGGTTGGAACTCTGATTGGAGATGCATATAATGTTTGTGATTCTTACCAAGGAAAAAAATTAGCAACATGGTAGGAGCAAGAACAAGGAAAAGAATAGTCAATGGAATAAGAGTAGAAGTAAATAAAAGAAGAGGGATATCAAATGCCATTATTTTCATAATAAAGGACACATGAAGAAAGACTACTATGCATCAAAGAATTCTAAAGGTAAACATATCTCGTAGTGGAATGGAAAATCTTTCTTGCTCTAACTACTTATCTATGTTATCTTTCTTTGATTTTTCATTTTTTGAGCATTGTAATTATGGAAAGCAAACTAGGAATGTGCATAAGATGCACATTGACTCTTCAATTCAGCCTTTAGATCCGGTTCATATAGATGTCTGTGGTCCTATGCCTAGAAGGTCATTAAGGTGGTTCTCTTTACATTGTCACTTTCATAGATGATGCTACTAGAAAAGTCTCCGTATATCCTATCAAATCAAAGGATGAGGTATTCCCTACTTTCCAAAAATGGCTTGCTTTAGTTGGGACTAAAGAAGCAAATAAGCTCAAGTATTTACGTTCAGATAATGGCAATGAGTATACCTCAGATGAATTCAACCTTTTCTATCAGTCTAGAGGAATTTTAGAGAGTTTCCAAATCCTTACAACCCAATATAGAATTGTGTAGCTCAAAGAATGAATAGAATTATTCAAGATAGAGTAGTTTCTATGTTGCATCATGCAAACCTTTCACAAGGCTTTTAGGTAGAAGCAGTATTGACTACATTTCATGTGATTAATCTTTCATGTAGTACTGCCAAATGTCTGAAAGTGGCATGAGTTATGGACAAGTAAACCACCATATTATGCTCATCTTCATGTTTTTGGGTGTGAAGCATACATTCATATACCCAAGAATCTTAGACAAAAGCTAGACCATAAGTCAAAGAAATGCATTTTTCTTGGATATGGTTGAGAAGGTCAATTTGGATATCGCTTATGGATCTTGAAACATGGTCAGTGATCAAAAGTAGTGATGTCATTTTCAATGAGTCTAAGATGCATAAACATCCCATTAAGGAGGTTGAAGTGAGAAGATTAGTGTTTGAGGGATACTAGTCCTCTAGTTAGCATGTATAAAAATGCTACACATAGGGATGTTTAGGAGAATGTCCAATCAAGTCAGCCTGCAAATGTTCCTATACAACAACCATTGAGATGTTTTGCATGCATCTCACATCCAGGTGATATATATGTTCCATGTTTGGATTTTGTTATGCTAATAGATGCTAGTGAGCCTTCTTGCTACAAAGAGCCTATGTAGATAGAGGATCATGTCAAGTAGGAGCATGCCATGAAGAGTGAATTGGATTCTACTCACAAGAATGGTACTTGAGATTTAGTACCTGTTTCGGAGGTTAAGAAAGCTTTACCATGTAAATGGGTATATGGATCCTGCATGTGCCTTCTCAGGTAAATCATCTTGCTTGAATTGAGTAGCAAATGTGGGTTCTTTTCCTGTATGCCTCTTTATTTTTGCATTATAATGCGCCAATAATACAAAGTATGGCATGTACTACTGTTATGATGTGGTGATGAGGTGTTGATGTGATAAGTTTTGGAAATAAGCAGACTTGAGAACCGTTTCTTCCATATTGGACATTGATTGGATTTGTACCGCTAACCTATCATCATGAGTCTGGCCTATTTGTTCTCTCACTTGAGCCAATATGGTGCTTCAATTTCAAAAGTATCTCTGCTCTCTTCAATGATGCACCCTCTTGGTACTGGCATGGGTTCATATGGTTCTTCAAAGGATTTTTCGATAGGGATTTCCACTATCATGTCTGGCTCCAGTTCTTCAATTGGAGAAGGTGACCTCTCATATTGTAATAGCCTTGTTTGGAGTTATTCAACCTATTTCCTGAGGGTTTCCACTTCCTCTATAGTCTGTGAGAGGGTTGCAGCCTCTGGCCTAGATGTGCTCACTGTGTTTAATTGCTTCTATTGGCACTCAAGGTCAAGCACAAGGAGTGGAAGCGTGCCAAAGAAGTGGACACAAGAAGAGGGAGCATGTAGGGAGCTCCAAGAAATGCAAGTCAAAATTTCAGAAGAAATCCCTATAAAGACAATGATTTTCATCACTAAAAACCATTGTAAATATCATTTCACATTTTTACAACTCCATTTTAATAGAAAGAATTCCATTGTTCCTCTCTTCGTTCTTGCCTTGTGTGCACGTGTGTGTATGTGTGTGCATGTTGGTATGCTTTTGACTCACACACGATTCAAAAATGTCTTTTATTATGGAAAGAGTTACAAGTAGCTTAGGCATTACCTATTTGTAGACATCAGAAGGTCCCTATAAAACACAATTGGAATATATTAGAACCAAACGATTAGGTGCTTGCATCTATGAGGATGGTCTGAGGCGATCAGTTGTCCAACTCAAAAATCCTGATTATCCCTTTGGACTTGAACACCCAATGGTCAAATTCAAAGAGGGTTCATATATTGATAAATAAGGAACCATGTATGTGGTCAACAACTTACCAGACATGACATATGAGTTTGGAAACATCATTCTTGAGAACGAGATAGAAGACCTAAAGCAAGGAGACCTAGGACAAGAACCCAAGACTCCTAGAGGTAAGTGAGTCTTGACTAGGGTCATCACTCCATATTGGATTCCCCAAGACAACAAAAGCATAGAACTATGCTTGAATAGAGAAACAGAAGAAGCCTTCTAGAGATTCAAGCGAGATCAACTTAGCAAAATAGGCAGAGTCATCATCTATGAGTTTAAAGATCTCGGGATACCAGGAAAAGTTGTCTATCTGGACAACACATCAGAGAGAATGTTCTTGGTAACACTTCATGGCAAGCATACATACACTTGGCAAGGTGAATTGATTTTCCCTCCACTAAGATCTAATGTTTCCCATGGCCCCCAAGGAGCAAGATTATCCCAAGCTCATGAAACCCAGAGGGAAAGAGTTAGAGAGAGTCTTGAGGTAAGCTTTACACACACTGCGTGCAGAGACATATCAAGACTTGAAAGGGAAAAACCTGAAAGAGAGAGACAAAGATCACATAGACATCAAAGAGATGAACATGATTTTCCATTGCCTAGACCCCGAGAGTACATAAGGACCCTTAGACCCTCTCAAGTAGTCAAGACAATGAAAAACTCCTTATGATCATGTGGCTAAGTTCAAATAGGTGTTAAGACCCAAACATGTAGAGGATTTGTTCACCCAGTTTGAGGCATTTGGTTTGATCCTCAAAGTTAATGCCTTAGCTTGGTTTCAGCCCCTAAATAGTTGCAATTACCAAAATATAGGTCAACTGCTAGAAGAATTTATCCTTCGTAAATAATAAACACTCTGATTGGGATAAAAAATTTGACCATGTTGTTTGGGCTGATCGGGTTGCCTACAAAATGGTACTCAATGCCACCCCATTTCAGATGGTCTTTGGATAGAATGCTGTGTTACCATTAGACTTCTTGATACCAACTTTAAAAGTAGCACAAGAGCATGAGTGGAATGGACATGAGTTGTCCTCTAGGATCTTTGATCTAGAATGCTTAGGTGAGATGAGGCTATGACCTGCCGCATGCATCTATGCTTCAAAGAGAAGACAAAAGGCACACTTTGATGCACACATGAAGGATAAAGGATTGAAAGAGGGAGACCTAGTGTTGGTTTATACACTAAAGTAGCATGCCCATAAATTGGAAAAACGAGGATATGGACCCATGATCCTTAATAGAATTTCCACTAGTGGTGCGGTTCAATTGGCCACCCTAGAAGGTGACATCTTGCCAAATTATGTTAGTGGATGTAGAGTCAAGCTATATCAACAACCTCTCACAGAGGATATGCTAATGAGACTCAACACTGCTAAGAAGTGAAAACAAGAAGAGTTAAGGTTTAGAGAAGAAACACAGATAGAGGCTAGAGAGCGCATTAGGCAAAATAAGTTAAGGCTACTAGCCTTAGATGTCAATCTCGAAGCCCCACGATATCACATGGCCATGTGCCAAACATCTGGTGCAATTAATTTTTAGATCTTGTTTAGACCTCCAAATGACCCCTAGAACCTATTTTTTAATTATGGTGGTCACTAGATGTGAAACCAATCAAAACTAGTCTAGAATCTATAAAAAGAGCTAGAGAGCTCATTTTTGAGGTTAGCTTGTATGAGTTGAGGAGAAATTAGGGCTAAATTGAGCTTGTAATAGTGTTCTTGAGCAATAGAGTCTACTTTTTACCTTCCATTGTGTCTCGCTTGTCTCTTCTATGTGTGTGTGCATCTTCATGCTTCTCACCTTCACTCTCACTACTTCTTGTGTTCACGATCTTCATATCACTCTTATCTCTTTTGCAGATTGACATTAAGGAGGTGGAGCTTCTTAACGTGGTACTTACCATTGTACTAAAGCAACACCAAATTTGGCACCGTTGCTGGGGATCGAGTTCTATGACGAGCGCTTGATAGTAAGAGTATAGCGAGAATCGGCATTGGAAGGTAAATAATTTCCATTTTTGTTGTTTTTGCATAGTTTTTAGTGTTTTTCATCTCCCCTATACTTCCCCTTCACCCCCGGATCATCTTCTTCCACTCCAAAAAAATAAAAAAACTCACCATATCCGCCTATTCTCCCCATTTTATTTGCGCATGAGAGAGAGATAGAGCTATTGAGCAAGCATATGTGTGTGTGTGTGTTTTTGAGTTTTCTTGCAAGTAAAGCACTCTAGTACAACAGAAAGACTCCAAAAAGGTAAAAGCTCAGACTTTTTGCCATATCTACCGAAGCTCTCGGACCATCGTGATGGTGTGAGAAAGTTGGAATTTTTGGATTGCATTTATAGCATGGTGGAGTCGACACTTGCGCTTGCACGAATCCACAGACGCATCTTGGAAATCATCACTTTGGTGGACCATTGCGATGGGCTCATGCCATCATGATTGTGTCGCACCATCGCGATTGGCGTGACGATGCAATCAAGCAATCACGATGGTTCACTCAGAGCATCGTGATGATTCATGACCATCATGATGGCTCAACCGAGCTATCGCGATGATCTTGTCGACTCCACACCATCGCGATGCTCCACTGCCACATGTCATTTTGGACCATTGCAACGATCCAGGTATGCCATCGTGATGCTTCAATTCCACACCATCATGATTGTCTCAAGCCATCGTGATGCTTCGTGACCGTCACGATGGGCTCATGCCATCGTGACGGTTCTGTTGACCATTGACCATCACGACGAGCTCATGCCATTGCGATTGTTCGCCAGACAAACCATCATGACGACTCAATTTTGGACCATCGTGATGCTTCACACCTTTGGACCATCACGATTATGTCACACCATCATGACGGTTCATCTGGACCATCACGACGGTCATAGATCATCGTGATTGTTGCAGACCATCACGATTGTTCACCTAAAATGCCAAATTAGGGTTTTGATTTTTTGAGCTATTTTAAGGCCTATTTTGAGTAATTTTTGAGTGATTAGGCATATTGGAGGCCCCTTAGCTCACATTGGGAGAAAAACTTGTCCACCTATTTTAACCCCCCAGAGCCTGAATGTCCATAACTTTCTCATATAAAACTCGTTTTTTGAGCTTTAGAGCTTGTTGGAAAGCTCGTTTCAAATCCTACATGGCTCAACTATTATTCTTTAGAATACTGCATTGATATTTAGATAAGATACATTGAGGTTGACCCATCTATGGAATTAGGAAAGTAAGGGGGCATTTGAGAACTTTGCCAAAGGAAAAAGGACCCTTAAAGGTATATACATCGAAGTGTCTGTCCATTAGCTTAAAGATTGATCTAAACATTGGATTTTTACAGGTCTATTTAGAGCCATCCAAGGGCATTCAAAGCAAGGCGAACGGTGAAGCAAGCAAAGCTTGCGAAGCATGAATTCTTGGGCACCAGAGTGATCAAAGAAGCTGACTCAAGGTTGGAAGAATACTCAACCCCTTCAATCAATTATTAGCTTAGCCTAGTGCATGTAGCATTGTTGATTGAATTAGGACTGCGATAGGAATGCATCAAGTCCAAGAGACTTAATTTCTCAAGTCCAAGTGTAAGCTAAAAGTTTGCGATATGAAAACCCTAAAGGAAGGAACATAATCTTGATGGAACGAGAAAAAGTACAATGAAAAGTCGATTCCTAACATGTACCTTGAGACAAGACAAGAGTTTAAAAAGAAATAAAAATGAAACAAGTGACTAAGAACAAAGAAGCATTGACGATCAAAACGTGTATTGAGTGATCAAGGTAAGTCAAATCGATGAAGCCTTATATCATCGAAAGCAAGTGTAGGAACTACTGCACATTTGTGGCCACAACAATTGAATAGCTATCCTTACGATTTGGGCTCAGATACCAGTGAGTTAGAAATGGCTTATAGCACAGAGAGACCGGAAGGAGGGTTAAGTGTAACTTATTTGGAAAGACCATAAGGACCCTATAGGACCCAATTAGAATATGTTCAAACCAACCATCTAGGTGCTCGCATCTAGGAGGATGGTTTGTGAAGATCAGTGGTGCAATTGCACAATCCTAACCAACTGATTGGATTGGAACATGGTGAAATGTAAAAATCCCTTGTACTCTGACGTTGGAAGAACTCTTGAAGGTAAAACCGCAATTGAAGGAGAAGCTCACTAGCCAATTAGAGACAAAGTCAGATGAAAATGAGATGTCAGATGAAGTTACCACAGTTAAAATCCCTGTCGATAAGGTTGGAGATTTCAGTGAGGGAGATGAAGGAAACACATGCCTGCCCATCACTTACAGAGGTTACACCACTAAAGCCATCTTAGATTTGGGAGCTGGAGTAGGAATCGCTACCAAGGAAATTTCGGAAAAATGGGGAAAACCAGCTTTACGACCAACTAGGATGAAGATCCAAATGGCAGACAGACACACTGAACAACCCCTAGGATTATTGGAAAAGGTAACTTTTACAACCTATGGAGTTGAATTCGAGCACACCTTAGCAATCTGTCTATTTGAAAAGGCTAGCAATTATGAGATGATACTTGTAAGACCTTTCATAAGATAGCTTAAGGTAGTGCAAGACTAGGGAAAGGACGTTGTATATTTGGAGCATGAGGGAACCACGACCAGGATAAATATCCATACCTATACGTATCAAGATGTTCCTCCCTTGCAATGGAACCTGATACATAAGGAGGACAATGACCAATCGATTCACAGTATAGGTTCGAGTGACCAAACACTCATCTATGGATATGCCAGGCAGCTAAAAGGGAAGAAGAAAGGAAGAGAGGATGGCAGCAAAAGCAGGGAGTATCTAGATCTATAGAAGATCCGGCTTACATGCCCCAAATATTCTGAGATGAAGAATTCGAACCTCATGGTTGGATGGAGATTCTAGCTACTCTTGATGTATGTGTAAATGAAGAAGTAATGACCATGAATGAATGCATTGATGAGGAAGGATATGATGTAAGTTTATACGTGGTTTTTCTTCAAGAAGCCGAAGAAGGAGAAGTAATCGAAAAAGAATGGAAGGAAGATTATGAGAGTATCGAAATGGAACATGAACAAATTGAGATAGAAGGTGAAAATCAAAGAGCAAGTGTCATAACCAATGAGTTAAATCAAGGAACGACACAAAGGGAAGAACTTGCTCTAGATAAAGAAAATGAAGAGGGAGAAAACAAGCCTCAAGATCAATTTGAAGTACCTGCTCACTTCAAGAGATATGAGGTAGAAGAGAGGAAAATTGCTATCCAAATGCCAAAACGGTAAGCACAACTAGGAATAGCATATGACAATGAAGAATAGACCAAGAAAATAATAGTAGCTTTGGAAGAAGGAGAAGAGAGATGCACTTTTATAGGACAGGATGTCTCAATGGAGGAAGAACAAGAGTTAGTACGACTCATAAGAGAATATAGGGACATCTTTACTTGGACATATAAGGATTTAAAAGGGGTAGATCCCTCTATCTGTGCCCATAGAATCCCTATGACATCAAAAGCCAAACCTTCCAAACAAAGACCATACACTTATAATGATGTTTACTCAGCAAAATTAAGGAAGAATAGATAAGTTGTTGGACGCGGGCTTCATTTATGAGATCAAACACACGGAATGGGTAACACCTTTAGTGGTCATGCCAAAAAAGAATGGCAAGTTAAGGGTATGCCTTAATTTGAAAAAAGTAAATGCGGCCACCATAAGAGATAGTTACCCACTGCCTATCACTGATCATCTTTTGGAAATGGTTGTAGGAAAGGAAGTCTATAGTTTTCTAGACGGCTTTTCAAGGTATAATCAGGTAGCAATTGCTCCTGAAGACCAACATAATACAGCCTTTGCAACCGAATGGGGAGTGTATGCATTTAGGGTTATGCCTTTTGGTCTAACTAATGCCCCAGCTACTTTCCAAAGGTTGATGTGCCACGTGTTCAAGGAATTCTTAAGGAAGAGTATGAAGGTATACGTGGACGATTTGTGCACCTATTCAGCTATATGATCGGAACATATTCCAGAACTAAGGAAGATTTTTGCTAAATGTCGATAATATAGAGTCTGCCTTAATCTAGAAAAATGTGTTTTCATGGTTTAACAAGGGAAGATATCAAGACACATTGTCTCTAAAAAATGGAATTTCCACGGATGAAGACAAAATCAAAGTGATTCTAGATTTGCCGAGACCAAAGACTGTTAAGGAAGTGCAAGCATTTATGGGACATTGCAGATACTACCATAGATTTATCCGTATGTATGCCATGATTGCCAGACCCCTTTATGCATTATTGTCTCAGTTCACTTGGACAAAGGAATGTGAAAAGGCTTTCAACGAATTAAAGAGTCGGTTGAGTTTAGCACCAATCCTTAGAGTGCTTGATTGGAATAAACCATTTCATATTCATATAGATGCTTCCAAGTTTGCCATTGGATGCATCTTAGCGCAACCAGCAGATACAGGAAAGTTAGATCATTCTATAGCCTATGCCAGTAGACAATTAAATCAAGCAGAGCGTAATTACACCACTATGGAGCAAGAGGGTTTAGGGATGGTGTATGCAGTAAAGAAGTTTCAACACTAAATATTGGCAAACAAATTCAAATTCTTCATCGATCATCAAGCACTACTATACTTAGTTAATAAGCCTTGTAATATAGGACAACTAGTGCGATGGTTTCTATTGCTGATGGAATTTGAGTTTGAAGTAGTAGTTAAGAAGGGGAATACACACATCAGAGCATATCACCTATCGATAATGACACATGGAGAGCCCCCCCACAGGAGTACTAGATGATCTACCAGATACTTATCTTTTCAATCTCGAGGTATGTCCCCAATGGGCAGAAAAATTGATCCCTTTCCTCACATATGGACCTAAACATGGGATCACTACAAACAAAAGTCAGGAGTTATGGAAGACTAAAAATCTCCACATCATTGCTGGAAGCTTATACCACCAAGATCCAAGTGGGTTACTCTTGAGATGTGTGGAGGAAGAGGAACAAGAGATGTGGCTTCAAAAAGCACATGTAAATCAATGGAAAACTCATCTAAATGTGAATGGAACATGGCAGACACTGAAGAGATTAGGCATATACTGGCCAACCATGCAGAGGGATACATATAAGTATGTATCTACCTACCCAACTTGTCAAGAATGAAGGCCAGAAGAGAACTCTACTCTATGTTACTCCATTGTAGCACCTAGGTGGAGGTATGCCTCTGGTAAAATTCTTGAAAACCAAGGAGTACCCAGAAGGAGCTACTTTAGCAAGAAAATGTGCCCTCTCATAGCAAAGCAAGGATTATGTTCTTATAGGAAAACAGCTCTTCAAGAGAGGAAGAGACAATCATCTACGAATGTGCATTCATGAAGACAAGTACCTTTCGGTCTTAGAGATGGCGCATACGAGAGCTGCAGGAGGACATTTTTCTGCAGATAAAACTACAAAAATGATTCTCTTCGCAGGAATGTGGTGGCCAACTCTACATCAAGATGCAGCCACTTACGTCCAAAGATGCGATACATGTCAACGAACGAAGTATCCTATTAGAAGAGATGAAATGCCACTGAAGCCCATGATGAGTGCCAGAGCATTCAGTAAATGGGGTATAGATTTTGTAGGACCTATTAGTCCACCAGCTAAAGGTTCCCATGCTGAGTACATAATAGTAGCAACGGATTATTTGACCAAATGGGTAGAGGCCAAAGCAACCAAGAAAAACGATGCGAGGACTACAACTAAGTTTCTCTTTGAGAACATATTCACTAGGTTTGGGTTTCCTATTGAAATTCTGAGTGACAGGGGCACACACTTTGTCAATGAAGTGATAGAAGCCCTAATGAATGAATTCTTAGTGATAAATTAGCCCCTATCACCCACAAGCCAACAGACAGGCTGAAAGTTCGAAAAAAATCTTATGCACCCTTTCAAATGGTTTTTGGTCAAAACGCTATGCTCCCTTTGGACTTTTTGATACCCACCCTTAAGGTTGCACAAGAACATCAGTGGACTGGCCATGAATTATCATCAAGGATAATGGACTTGGAACGATCAGGAGAAATTAGGCTGAAAGCAACAGCAAGGATATATGCAACAAAGAAGCGACATAAAGCCTATTTTGACGCACATGTGAAAGATAAAGGCTTAAAAAAAGGTGACTTAGTCCGAGTATATATGTTGAAACAACACACATGGAAGCTAGAGAAATGTGGTTATGGACCTATGATTATTAACAAACTATCGACAAGTGCAACAATTCAATTAGCCAAACTAGAAGGAGAAATAATGCCTAACTACATTAGTGGTTGTAGAGTCAAGCTTTACTAGGAACCGCTTATGGAGGATATGCTTAGACGACTCACATTGTCAAAGAAATGTAAGGAGCAAGAAAAGAGAATACACGAGGAAGCTCAGGCAAAAGTGCTAGAATGCATTAAACACATGAAACTAAGATGACAAGGACTAGAGAGAGAACATTATAACCAAACTACGATTAGGTGGTCTCACTATAAGGACTCAAGGCTAGAAATGCGGTCAATTGAGGCGTACCTCATAGGGCTAGGAGGCATGGAAAACCCTTGCATCGGTGAAGTGGACCTTCCCATCCTCATACATGAAGCAACCATGATTGTGAAACTCCTTGTGTGCCATGATGATGACCTAATAGAACCGTTAATCCTTGGCCAGGATTGGTTATACGATCACTCAGTGGACCTAAAGTTTACACAAGACTCCTTATACATTGGAACCTTAGACTAGAGCAAGTGATACTGCTTGACTTCCCTAATAATACCCCACCTGAGGAATGTAACCCCAAACCATACAAAATGATTGCGAAGAAGGATCGAAAGATTTTTGGACAAATCCTCAGATAAGCTAGATACATCCAAGGTCAACCCAAGAGGGCTTGGTGATGGATAGTTGCCACTCAGGAGGATTTCAAGAGATCTTCCCCTAGTCTTCCTTTGCAGAGGAAGGGGACTACATCAATGGTCAAGTGGGTTACATGAGCGGATAGATGGGCACGATAACCTCTTCAAGCCCTTCCTCTGCACTTCCCACAGACCAGCTTAGATTTGTTGTACAAAATGCCTCACTTCTTGATGGGTAGGTCACATAAGTGTTGGACCTCCCTTCTTTTCAAAGCAAAGTGTCAACCAGACCTCTCAACCAAGACCTCCAAGAAGTCCACCACGACTTAAGAACCCAAAGTGACAACCATACCAAACAACCCAAAGATGGAAGCTATATCAGCAACCAAAGGCAAGTGGAACAAAGCAAGTATGGATGCCAAAAGGTCAAAAAGCACCAACAATTTTCAACAATGCAGACAATGACAAGAAGAAGTCAAAGCAAAATCAGAGTCAGCATCCAACCTACCCTCGACTTTCTTCTCCATTAATGAGAACCAGATAGATTTGGATTGCTAAGAAGTACTTAACAAACCAACCCACACCCACACAAAGTTGGGTACCCACGAATTGTATTTTAGCTAAAAAACTAAGCCATGTAACATACATTCCTTCAAAGTCACCCCACCCATTGAGAACACTACTATCCAATTCACTTATTGTACATCAGTAGAAGAACACCACCCATACACCAACTCTTAGGAAATGGATACGGAAACGTGTCCAAAAACCTTCACATGACCCTTTGTATGACATAACACCTATCCTGACTAACCCCTACCCTTGTATTAATTTATCCACGACTAAACTTTGTATGAATTCACCCACACTAACCCACTATCACTTGTAATCAAATATAATCAAAGAATGTATGCAATATCTAAAGCATGTAGGTGTCTAATGACCTGCACTAGTTTAAGAAATCACTCCATAAACTACCTCACAACACTCAGCTACACGATTTACACATCGACTATGGAAGGGATTGCGGTCTCACTTTATTGGGATCATAATTAATTTCCATACTAATGTGTTATCCTTTTGTAGCAAATCATCTACGCACTCATTTTGATCATCATGCAAGCTTAAGGAACTTTCGAGGCTGGCCCTAGTGCATCAGTGGTCAATTTTGGTAGTTTTTTAGCTGAGTCTTATCCTACATCGCAACCACCAGAATTTCAAGGATTCATGGGACCGATGCCCATCGATGATCCTCCTCTGGGATGCACTGAAAAAGTTCATAGCAACTCACACTGGTTCCAAGTCTTAGTAGGACCCGTAGCCGACACAAACTATATCTATGACTTGATGTTTTGTTTTGATGGTAACACATGGGACAGATATCAGTTTTTCTCTAGGGAATTTGAAGACCTTCAGAATTCGGAAGAGCTATGAACCATTTGGGCTAGGGCCGATTTCACCAAGTACTTTAGTGAACCTTTGCAAAAACTTGATTTCTATCGATGCTCTATTTGGTAACCACTCTTGAAGCCCCTAAGAGGAAGGAATTGCCAAGAACTTTTGGGAAGAGATGGATATGTATGTGCTTGAAGATGAAGAGGTGTTGCAAAATCCTTGATCTACACCTGCCAAATGAACTCTAGGAGTATGCGGCGGGCCCTTTAAGCTTGCCAATGGATGTATTAGACACCCTATGTACCTTGGAAGATCACTCTCAAAAAGATAGATCAAAATAGATAAGTTGGAGTTAGCTCAGAGGTGAAGAACTTGCTATTTTGGTTCATACACCTGTCCAGTGTTTTGCATAATTCTTTGAGCACAACAGTAATTAGCTTAATTCCTTATGAGGAAGTCTAGTTAACTTAAATATCTAACTTTCAAGAGTAATCTCATAAAAAATAATGAACCACACACTGAGAATGATGTTTAACAAGTGATGACATCATCCCGATTTTCACGGGCTGCTACAATAATGAGACTATTGAGCAGAAAAATGAACATAACTCAAGATTTAAGAATTCAATGATTATGAAAATTTGTATTCTTATACTAGACAGTATGCTGAATCAAAAAAGCTTTAAATAATTGAATTTGGGAAATTATACATTGAGCAACAGCTCTGACAAGATGAGTAAAAAAGTCGGGTACTTGACAGAGAAGTGAAAATGAACAGATAGGGTTGACTTCAACTGAACATAAATGAAGATTGAAACACCCAAATGAAATGAAAATTGGTGAGAATATAGTAGGCTTCTAGAGCTAGCTTTAACAAATTAAATCACTAAAAATGATGCACCAAGCTCAGAGAAACCATCTCTGCAATCTGACTGAGAAAACTGAGAGATATGACAGTGAATAGTACACTTCACAAGAACATGGAAATATGAACTCAAATGATCATGAAAATGAAAGTATATTGATTTTACAACACAATGGACTTATTGATATATATGTGTGCCTTGAAACCACACCTTGATATGGCATAAAGCTCAGCTCTTCGAGGTCTTCTCTGAGGTATCTCTAACCACGACTAAAGCTATCATCTATTTATAGTTGAGCTTGAGAGGCTAACTTCCCTCAATAACTCTCCAGTCAATTAGTGATTGATTTGACTCTCTATCTACCACAAATCACGAATTCGTGGCTCCTCTTTCCCTTTTTGATCAAGTGGACTCAACCACTTAAGTAGGTAAGTGATCCTAAATCACTTATCTTGAACTCTTCTCTCATCTGATCTTTGATCTTCTTCATACCATCTGCATCATTCCCTGTCAATATAATATCATCTACATATACACATAAGTAGATGACCTCAAAATTACTCTTTTTTATAAAGAATGAAGGATCTGCCTTGCTTGGTTGAAAACCTTGTCCTGCAAGAATGAAACAAGCCTGAAATTCCAAGCTCTTGGAGCTTGCTTGAGACCATTCAATGCCTCTTTAAGTTTACACACATAATCAGGATAAACTTTATTCTTAAAACCAGGTGGTTGTGCCATATATACCTCTTCTGTTATCCAACCATTCAAGGATGCATTCTTTACATCTAGTTGAAGTATCTTCCAATTCTTGAAGAGGCAATACTAAGCAAAACCCTGATAGTAGGCATCTTTGCCACAGGAGAGAAGGTCTCCTCATAATCAATTCCCTGAGTTTGTGCAAAGCCTTTTGCTAGGTACATGCATGTCCATGTACAAATCCATAGCTGTGGTGAATGCTTCCCACTTGTCATCTGCCTTCAACCCATTGATGACCTGCCTTACAATTTTCTCTTCATATATTACCTCTCCAATGCTTCCCAACTGATCTGCTATGTCCTTGAGATTTGTGACAAAATCAGTCACATTTTGTTTGAGAGCCTTCTTGAGAGTTGTGAAATCCAGCCATAGTTGATGCTTCCTAGCTTTAGTACTTGAGGAGAAGAAAGCTCACCCCACACTTCCTAAGATGTCTTACAACTTCTAATATGAGGCAACAAAAAATCTGAGATAGAGTTGAGGAGATAAGACCTTGCAAGTGCATCCTTGGAGCACCATGTGCTCAATCTTTCTTGCTCTTCTTGTATTGGTTGACTTTTGTTCCTGAAACTTGGCATAACTTCATTTCCAGCCACATAACCCTATAAACTTCTACCTTGGAGATAAGCTTCCATTCTTAATGACCAAGCTGAGTAGTTACCTCTGTCCAATTTGTCAATTGATGAAGGAAATCCATCTGCCATCCTTGCTCTGATACCACTGTGAAGAGATGGATAGGTATGTGCTTGAAGATGAAGAGGTGTTGCAAAATCCTTGATCTACACCAGCCAAATGAACTCCAGGAGTATGTGGTGGGCCCTTTTAGCTTGCCAATGGATGTATTAGAGACCCTATGTACCTTGGAAGATCACTCTCAAAAGGATAGATCAAAACAGATAATTTGGAGTTAGCTCAGAGGTGAAGAACTTGCTATTTTGGTTCATACAGCTGTCCAGTGTTTTGCATAATTCTCTGAGCACAACAGTAATTAGCTTAATTCCTTTTGGGTAAGACTAGTTAACTTAAAGAGCTAACCTTCAAGAGTAATCTCATAAAATAATGAACCACACACCGAGAATGATGTTTAACAAGTGATGACATCATCCCGATTTTCACGGGTTGCTATAGTAATGAGACCAGTGAGCAGAAAAATGAACATAACTCAAGATTTAAGAATCCAATGATTATGAAAATTTGTATTCTTATACTAGACAATATGCTAAATCAAATAACCTTTAAATCATTGAATTTGGGTAAGAACACACTGCGCAACAACTCTGACAAGATGAGTAAAAAAGTGAGTTACCTGACAGAGAAGTGAAAATGAACAGACAAGGTTGACTTCAATTGCAATCTGATTGAGAAAACTGAGAGATATGGAAGTGAGTAGTACACTTCACAAGAACATGGAAATATGAACTCAAATGATCATGAAAATGAAAGTATATTGATTTTACAACACAATGGACTTACTGATATATATGTGTGCCTTGAAACCACACCTTGATATGGCATAAAGCTCAGCTCTTCGAGGTCTCTCTAACCACGACTAAAGCTGCCATCTATTTATAATTGAGCTTGAGAGGCTAACTTCTCTCAATCACTCTCCAATCATTAGTGATTGATTTGATTCTCTATCTACCACAAACCATGAATTCGCAGCTTCTCTTTCCCTTTTTGATCAAGTGGACTCAACCACTTAAGATTCTTTCACTTTTACATTAAGTAAACTCTTCAAAAGTTATATGAGGTAGTTCACAAGTGAACTTTACATTGTCTCATTTTAAGGCTTCTTCTTTGAACTTGTGGGACTCAAGACAATACTTAGGCTTGTCATAGACTTGCTCCAACAACTTTTATTTTGCCATCGCTAGTGAATGATCCCCCATATAAGAAGTTTTATCTCTCAAAAGATCTCATTCAAGCTGCACTTAAGATCCATGGTACTCACACACCAACAAAAAGAGAAAGGCTCATCCCCGAGCCTATGAAAAGAGGTGACATTTTGAAGTGGGCAAACATTTCTACCATCACACCAGAACTATCAAAGCCATTTCGTATTTGTATGCAGCATTTTGCTTTCCCTGCACAAGATTGTTTTACTATCCTAAAAAAATGGATCTGATTTGGCTTATATCTAGCAAAGAAAGGACCACAGACTATAGATCTCGCTAGTTGGATTATAGATCAACTATACTTAGCACATCATAGATGGGAATGAAAACATGTCATCACGCGAATAGTCTACATGTGTTTGGCATACGACTTACCCATCGAATGCGCTATGATCAGTGAGGAGTTGAAAAGATTTAAAGGACCCTCCACAAATGCACGGAAGTCAAGCAAAAGAAGAGTAGGCAAGTGCATGAGGGGTTCAATTCCACGCCTCCATATCCCGGAGTCACCCTCGCCACAACCATCCCCTCAACAATCTCCGACGGAACCTCCTAAACTGGTACCACCGATATGCATTCGCCTCTCATGCCCTGCAATAATCGAAGGCACCCCCAGTGCAGTGATTCCCTCGGAAGCCTCCACTCAAGTAGCTACTACGGAAGTTGGAGACATTTCCACCTCCATTAGTCCAGATGCATTTACTTTTCCCATACCTAATCTCGAGGCAGAGTCCACTAACACTACATTTGATTTTGATATGCATGATGCGTTTTCTAGTGAATTTCAATCTTTAGAAGGGCAAATTTTCTCTCAAGAATACGAACGACCAAGCTATCCTACTACACCCCATGACCAGCAACAAGAACATGTAGTGTCCAGCTCAGATGATGAAGATCAGACGATGGCTAATGATGAAGAAGGCGATGATGAAGCTAGTCAAACTAGTCTTGAGTCACAAGAAGATGACCAACACGAACAACAACAACAACAAATGGAAGCTCAAGGAGATATGAGCACCCAGAAGATGACACATTCAAAGGTGCCACCTATACGTTGGCCATTCAAAAACTATATTGCAAGATGCAAGCCATGTGGGTGTGCTGATAGTTATCAGAAGAGCAAAGTCAAGAAATACTGGAACAAGAACTCGCTAGCATAGGATTTGAAGACTCCTTCATTCTGGGTTTTTGAGGAACTAGTCAAGTCTGTAGGAACTGTCAAAGCACTTCATTTTTTGAAGAGAAAACCTTTACCATAGTTTGACCCTCGATGAATCTGTTTGATATCCAAACCAAACCAATACATCCATGTTTCCACCGATGCCCAATCCTCCCGCCCTTCCAAAGAAGCACAATTGATACCTGAACACCCACTCGAATCACCTATAGTAGAAGCTATAGTCATCATCAACTCACCGCCCTGACCAACAATCTCAATACAGGCAACCACCATCGAAATCACCTCCACGCCCACCGAAACTCTTTATTATCCTCTACATCTGACTTCCCCTATCCACCCTAGCTCACCTTCAGTGTCCTCATTCATACTAAGTGCTGCCGTAGAAGCCATACACCTCTAGCCACCCAAGTTGTACCCAAAACCTTTACCCTAGTACATCAAACCTAATTCCCCCCAACCTAGTTACCCCATCCTTTCCTTAATTTCCCCTTCCCTCAAGACCTCTTTTCCCCTTCCCTCCACCGATGACCTTCTCACCTATATCCCCTCCCCATCCAATTGCATCACCTCTACCTTCTCCTCTACATCAAGTCATCCACGACACTCAATAGGTCATATATTCCTCCTCCTTTGTAAATCCCATGTTCACACCCACTCATGCACCCACCATCCCACCACTATTCATGGTTAGTGCACTAGATACTACATCCAATGACATGACATTTCACCACCTATAGCACCACCACTCACATCCACCATTTCACCACCACATCTTGGCACATCACAATTTTCTATGGTCACCATTGCATCCACCCTCCCATTCCCCTTTCCCTTTTCCCCTGCATCTACCTCCACATTAGCATCATCTTCACACACTATACCATTGTTATTATCACCCACCATCGACAATGCATTTCACCAAATGTTTGCATGCATGACGCAAGTTAAAGAAAAATTTGCCTCTCTTGGAAGCAATTACCAGACATTGCAACAGATTATTGCACAATTGTAGGAACAATTGAATTCTTTGACAATTGAGAACACTTCCCTGAATGTGCACAATCAGGAAATACGTGAGGCTTACCACTCTTTAGAGTTAGAATGAGAACAAAAGACTAAAGAAGCCCTCAGAGATGTTGAAAATCTTTTACATGCCTAGATAGTATGAAACGCCATGCTCACATGAAATATGGGACTATTAAAATGCCATCTCGTAGCCGCCAAAGAAGAGAACCAATGGCTATAAGAGTAGAATCATGAGAACTTCGAACCTGCAATGGATCGATCAGATGAAACCTTAAGTCCCAATAGATTCAAAGCGATCCCCTCTGAAACTATGCAAGTATTATTGGATGATCACACGTGATTACTTGATGACTATGAAAAAATCAATGAAGAATATCAGAAGCTACAGGCAGGTCACAAAGCCTTACTACTAAAGGAACCTACACAACCCCAAAAAGTCCTCAAAGTCACACCCCTAGAAATCCTAGATGAACTCATGTGTACCTATTTACCGACTTAGGGACTTGTGGAGAAAGAGACTATACCTCAATCCCCCTCAAGTGCATATAGTGGGGACTTCACGCTTTATTTATCAATCCAAGGAGTATCAAAACCTAGCTGAGTGTATGAAGACATGCATTCAAATAATGGTCAATGCAAATGAAGTTTCACCAATTGCAAATATGTATAAATCCCTCACATTCAAGTTTTCAAGTTCAACTATTGTGTCGCGACACTTGGAACAATAGTCAATAGTAAATCAAGCTTTTATCTCAACTCTGAACTCCGAATATAGTGAATAACGGCTTTGTTTCGAAGCTCTCAAGAAGGTGCATCCAATGGTTGTCTTTTCACTCGATTCTGATGCTCCTGTTTCAAGTTATGAGCAAAATAATGAGTCCCGAGATTGATCTTCCTACACTTCAACACTTCCTACACTTCACACACACCTTACTAACAGCAAACAAGCACTTCCATGGATAGACAATACTTTTAAGCACTCTTTCCAAGCATCACACATGCATGCAAGCTCACAAGGAAGAAGATACAGAGAGGAGAAAACACAAATTCGAATTTCTGTGCTCTTGATTCTCACAATGGCAAAAAGTCTCTCCAAAGAGTCACATGTTGACTTATATACATGTGCCCTAAAAATGATCCTTTCACACAAGAGACCAGCACTTTATTAACTAAAAGACTAATTTCCTACTAGTTTACAAAGGCAAAGATACAATTCTCTATGGGTATGCATCTAGAGGACTCCTCTAGTGCATTTACATCGAAAAATATATTAGAAAATGGCTATAATACAAGAATAAAGTGTTCAAATCGGAAAGATTTTGGGGCCCATCTTTTTCTTTGCCTCTTTGCTCTTCTTAGCTTTGCAACACTCTCCCCCTCTTTGTCTCTGTCGTCCCTTGACAGGCTTTGCTTCTTGTCTGCAGCTCATTTATTTCTTTCCACCGCTCGCAACCCATGGAGATGAACTACAATTAATTTGTAGTCTAATTTTCCAATCGCTCCTTTAAATTTGGGTTGCTATGTTAAGTCGGGCTGCCACGCATGCAACCAGTGGAAGGTATGAAGGTGTGGATCTTCAGCCTTCGATCTGGATCTTCCGAAGATCAAGAGGTTGAAACACCTTCCTGGGGCTCTGGATTTGCCTGATATCTTCTTGTACTTCTTCATGGATACTTGTTGGCCTTGATCCGCCCTTGCTTCTTACGTGCCTTCCCCTGTTGTATGCCCCTACGGGGCTCTGTGCAGAGATGGGTGTTGTGTGCCCCTGTGGGGCTTCCGACAGAGATATGTCTTCAGATATAATACCTTTAGTGAAGCTTCTTTCTTGGTCTTCTTCTTCTTTTCTTTTTGCTGGACTCTCCTTCAACACTGCCCCCTCCTGAACTCTGTCATCCTTGACAGGCTTTGGAATGCGGCGGGAGTACGTTCTATAAACCTTTTACTCTGTCTCATTAAGCAGATTAGCTTCACGTATCAGGAGTTGCTTCCAGTGTTCAACTTTCACACCGTCATGTGGTGGCTGTCTGTGGTCTGCGAAGAAACTCAATTCATATGCTACCATTCTAGCATTCAGATTCGTTGACATTCTTAAGAAAATCTCGGAATCAATTTCAAAAAATCCGGTAAAAAATGCTTCCTCGAAGGTTTGCATATATTGACTTGGCAAGAACATCAGCCTTGAATAATATGCCATGATTGTTGGGCGACTGGGCATAACAAATAGATAAAAAATAAGGACATCCGTGCCCTGGTTGATTCCAATGAAATTCAAAAATGTATATGCTGTGTGTTTGAACACTTTCAAAACTGTAAGTATCATCCTGAGGATTTTATTAGTCATCTTGATAGTTAGATCGAGTACTGTCACATACCGATGTAGCCAAAATTCAATGGTTTTCACCATGTAATTCTCAATCGGCAAGTAATTGTGAGGTGGACATGGAAGCAGAGGATAATTTAACCACTGTTTATTGAGCACACCACTCTTTTGCATATCCAAAAATTTGTGTGCTTCAGGGCGACGTGGGCTTGGACAAAAGGAAGGATTTACCTGTAGTAAATATGGTGCTCCTTGCCAGTGCACGTGCAAAGTAGGATTTTTCTCCAAAAATTTTCTTCTCCATAAAGGTTGTGCAGCTTTGAATTCTTCTTGAGTGTAATTGAATGTGTTTTCCTTGAAGTGCAACTCCTCATCAGGATCCTTTTGCGTGATCCTCTTTATGTACTACCGTGTCTTCTCTTTCAATAGCCCATACGAAATATTAAATGGCTTTATGATTTTATCCAAGTCTTTTCCTTTAATTTTTGCTTCCTTCATGACTTGGATGACTTAATTTTCAAATTTTTCTGTCAATCAGGACACCAATAGTGCCCGTTCCTTCTGACCTATTTCTGCAGTATATGGCATGGGATGATCATCACATGGTTCTACCATTTTCTCTTTTATTGGAGAGTGATAGATCGGGGGAGATAGAGGACATACCTCTACCTCCTCAATAGGATTCTCTGGTTGTGGCTCTACTGGTGTCCCAATGTTTGCTTTTTGGTCTATTTGAGCTTCCAATTGTACAATACATTCAGTCTTTTCTTTAACTTCATGAAGGGCATTTTGGAGCGCATCTTTAGCCACGAGAAGCTCATTGTCGGTTTCCACTATTTGATCCGCATCTGCATTGTAGATCACCAAGAGTTTTGCTTCAGTAGCTTTCAGTTGTTTCCTAAGCTCATTTGTGTCATGTGTATACCTTTGTTCCCATTCCTCTTTTAGGATTTGCTCTTGTTTCAATAGATTTTCATACGTTGCAATTTGATCTTTCAATTCCTTCTGGTCGATTGCTGTTGTCTCTTGTTTTTCTATAGGTTGGTTATATAACAAGGCCGTCATTAGTTCTTTATTCTTGTTTCATAAATTCTCATTTTCCTCCATATATACTTTTAGCTGTGTTTCTAACAGATTGCTTCTAGTCTTCATTCTATCTTTGTTCGCTTCACTTGCTTCATATTGTCTTTGTAGCTCCATCAGTTGTTCTTGGAGCTTGTGATTCTGCTCCATTAATGTAGTGCATTGTCCTTTGACTTCTATTACTTCTGTTTCTTTAACTGAAACCACTTGTTGAACTTGGATCAGTTGCGCAGACAACTGTTCACTCATCACTTGAAATTGATTCTTTTCTCGCATGGCCTTGTCATAATCTGCATCTGTTTCCATCATTTGCTGCTGTGTATCCATGGCTGTTTGTATCATTTGTTTGACAATTGGTTTTAGTTGAGTAACATCCACATTTAACCATGTTGTCGGGATGCTAGGTTCTTCACCTGTGGTAACATCTTTTCCTTGTGCCACGTGCAATGTTGTATCGTGGGGCTACCGAATATGAAGTTGTATATTTGGCTAAGCCTCCTTAATTCCTGTCTTTCCCTGGGGCATATCATCAGGGATTTCAATCACAATTTGTTCCATATTTTGTTGTAAAAGCCCATCTTTTTCCGGGCTTGTCTGTCTTTCTTCCTTTACTGGTGGCACCACATCTTTATGTGTGATTGAAGTTTCCTTTATGCTGATTTGTGACTTTTCATTCAATTGAATGAGGTGTGTTTGTTCAGTTGATGCTTCCTGGTTTTGTATACGTGATTGTTGATTGTCGGGGGTGACTTCGACTTGGTTTATCTCCATCCATTCCTCATTGTTTGTTTCTGTTCTTATGTCGGTCTCTAAGGTGTCCTTCTCAGGACTAGATTCCTCATTAGAACTTGAATCCTCCAATCCTAATTCTTTATATCTGGCAGCTAGTTCTGGAGTATGTTCCTTGTCCTTTTTTTGTTGCCCTCGTCTTGCCTGTCTATATTGATGTCCTTGGACATTAAGGTTCGCTTGACCCCGCATGTATGTATGCGTTTCTTCTACAGCCGCTGAGAGATCTCTTTTTGTGATGGGCGATTGTGTCAGAGGGATCCTTGGTAGTGTATGTGCTCGCTTGGATTGTGGTGTTTCTTGCGGCGCTTCATCCCTAGCGAGCTTAGCCCCTCTCATTGGTTTCTTGGAACTTGTTCCCACTTCTTTTGTGGAGATAACTCTTTTCTTTTTCTTTGGAATGGTAGCCGACTTTGCATATTTTGCCATTTCGGTGGAGTTTGGCATCAAACGTAGACATTCTTTCATCTCGAGAGCCTCATATATTAGCAAAGTCAATGTCGAACTTCCATTCAAAAACTTCTTTGACTCCATTTCTTCTTAGCTTCGAATAGGCGGTCTTGGATATATGGAGTAAAATTGACTTGATTCCCAATTTGCCTCATCCCATGGAAGAGCAATTGAACTACAATTTTCTGAGGTGCTAAATACCTATTCATGCTGGGAAAACAAAAATGCTGATGCACTAATCGAACTGATTCTTCTATATCCATCCTATTGATTTCCAGAAAGGTTTTCTTTTTCGCATCATGACATTCGTCTTTGACATTAGTGAGGCTGTTCTGACTCCATCCAAAAGCTTTGTTGATTACGTCATGCGTGAATCGAATTGTTTTCCATGCAC
Source organism: Ceratopteris richardii (assembly GCA_020310875.1). Lineage (NCBI taxonomy): Eukaryota > Viridiplantae > Streptophyta > Polypodiopsida > Polypodiales > Pteridaceae > Ceratopteris > Ceratopteris richardii. The sequence continues at coordinate 250,159,853 of CM035406.1, forward strand.
CTATTTTGTTGAGCACTTTAGCCTTTGAGATTGACGGCTTATCTACTGCGACTTGGAGTGTGTTCATAACTTGTGTGGATCTCTAAAAATCTGGTAAGTATATTGGAAGTCGTAGAAATGCATCAATTCCTGCTCTTGTCCAAACTCTGTGATACGCGGTAATCCTTGTATTATGGTTTGGAAATGTTCTGACATGATTGGGAAATAGTGATCCCTATCCATAATTTTGATGGTGGCCATAAAAAGAAGATCCGACACAGGTTGGTCTTCAAGGAACCAATGACCTCTTGCCTTAGACATCGATTCCAAGGGAAGAAGCATGACTTCTTCCTCTTGCGTGGCCTCAGAATTTGAAGATGCCATCTGCACTCAATACATACCAGTAATCAATGTAAAGCTGGTATCATGAGTTATCCTTTACTTATCCTTCATGAAATTGGCAACTCTCCAAGTGACTTGTGTCGTCCCTTTCCTGTGGGTGTGAGAAAGGTAGTACTTGGGATTTTTCTTCATACATATATATATATATTTTTTCTATTTTTTTCTGAAAGAAAACAAAAGCGTTAGTACCTAGCTGAAGCTTTTATTGTACCGTTAGTTATTTTCCTTGAGATTATTGTACAAGTGCTCTCCTATTCCCTGGGAGGGAAATGTGCTTCACTATCTTGTAGAAGAAGAATTAGGTGCCGAATGCATGGCCTTGTAATGTGGCCCTATTATGCATGGTTGAGACTCTTGCAACTCAAGATGTGTGCAAATTGAAGTATCTGGTCAATGTATGCAGATTGATTGGCATTTAGGTATCCAAATCTGTTTTAATTTCTAGTGATTGATTGTGTCGTCATCGTTTTTGGGGCAGGATGTAATTCTCAAGTCATAATTCCTCTTTGCCAGCTCTTCAAATCGTTGAATTTTTTTCGTTGCGTATTTCTGTTTCTAACCATTCATGTAGTTACCGATTTCTTGATTCTTCATTTTCCTATCGTACCGATCCTTCTTGTTTGTTGATGTTTTGCCTTTGATGATCTTCATTGGTGCATATGATTTGGGGATCCATATCTGTGTTCTCGCCGGTTGGGCGGCAATCACTTTCTTTGGTATCCATACTTTAACAATTCTTTGTGGATCTTGGAGTCCAACTTGACTTGTGTCCTTGTACTGTTGTTGTTTCCTGTGTAGAATATAGCTCTGTTGTTGATGATATGCTGTTACATGATCTTTTCTGATCCAAGCCTGTCTAGTGTGAGGAATGGGATGGATTCTGATGCGTGAAAGTTTGTGATAGTCTTGCTGACTAGTCCCTCTTGTGCTCGATTCCTCACAGGGGCTTTTATTGGAAACGATGCTAGCAGTGAGGTTCACTAGTTTAGGAGAGTGTGCGAGATTGAGATTCGGTGTATTCTCACATGAAGTACTTGATGGTGGGGCTTCCATAGTGGAGGTGAATGTACATTCATCATCATGCATGTGTGAGTGATCTCTCAGGCCTATACACTTGGCTTTGACAGGTCGTTCTTCTAACACGTTGAATACCTCACGGTGCCCTATCTTGGCCGATATGTAACCCAAGGCTAATTGGATAGTCACTTCATATTCATATATCCAATCTTGACCCAACACAAGTTCTTCTAATAAGTCTTGATCATGACACACCAAGAGTTTTTGTTGCATCGTGTTATTTCTGAGATGTAGTGGCAAGGTAATCTCACCTATGCATTTAGTAACTTTTCCCCCTATTCCAATCAGCTGTGCTTTAGATGGGCGTAATTCTTCCTTGAGTTTTTGAGTCAACGAAGACTTGATACATCCACCAAGTGGTACTCTTCTATTCCAACACCCAAATTCAAATATGGTTGCTTTGTTTGATGTCCTAGGTTTTCAGATGCTCTAAAATTAGCTATTGGGACGAGTTCATCTCCTTATCAATATCTTTCATCTCTCTCTCTCTCTCACATCCATTCCTTCCTTTTTCTTATTCGTTCTAGAGCTTCCTGTCTTGCTTCTTCTCGTATTCTTCCGTCCTCTTCTCACCTATTTTTAGCTGTTAGAAGTCATGACATTATTTCCTCTGTCAAGGGATCTAAATTTTTTTTACTCGGCAACACTTATATAGTTTGGCAATACTTCTCCATCTAGGGTTGCTAAGCTGATGGCTCCGTTGGTAGATATACGATTGATTATCAAGGGCCCATATCCTCTTTTTTGTAGTTTCTTTGCATGTTGCTTCAAAGTGTAAACCAAGACCAAATCTCCCTTCAGATTTTTATCTTTAATATGAGCATCAAAATATGCCTTCTATCACCTTTTTGCAGCATAAATACCTGCCACAACTTGTAATCTTGTTTCATGTAACTTTTTGATTTGGTCCAATTGAGTTGATAACTCATGTCCAGTCCATTCATATTTTGAAGCTACTCTAAGAGTAGGTACCAGGAAATCAATTGGCAAGATGGCGTTCTGTCCGTACACTAGGTTAAATGGTGTAGTTCCTATGACTGTTTTGTATGCTACTCAGAATGCCCATAAAGCGTGATGTAATTGCTTGTCCCAATCGGATCTGCCATTGTTAACAATCTTAGTAACGTTTGTTGTTCACAAGTTTCATCAATACAGTATCGTCAATATAGTACACAAGATCTTGTTAGTACTTTCTGCTTGACCATTGGCCTGAGAATGATATGGTGTGGATTTCTTGTGAATCACCATAAAATCCTGTAACCAATATTCAATGACTTGGTTTAGAAAGTGAGTTCCTCGATCGCTCACCAACTCTATAGGCAATCCATATCTCGTACAGACATTTTTGAATAGGAATTTTGTTGTCATGTGTGCATCATTCTTTCTTGTGGCCTTGGCCTCTACCCATTTGGTAAGATAGTCTGTTGCTACTATGATGTATTTTGCATGAGTACCTTTAGCAGGGGGTAATGGGTCCTACAAAGCCTATACCCCACTTAGAGAATACACATCCTCCCATCATGGGTTCTAGTGGCATTTCATCTCTTCGAGTAGGAAACTGTGTTCTCTTGCACACATCACGTCTCTTAACATAGGTATGTGTATCCATGTGAAGAGTGGGCCACCATAATCCTACGGATAGTATGGCTTTCATTATCTTGTCAGGGCCAAAATGACCTCCTCCAACACCTTGGTGTGCAGTCTCTAATACGCTCAAATAATCACTCTCATGAACACATTGTCTTAGGTATCCATGTCTTCCTCCTTTATATAGGTTATCACCAATAAGTGTGTAGTCATGAACTTCCTACTCTAGACTTTGTTGTCTTGCTAACCACTGGGGGTTTTTTACAACAAACTTGGCATTCTTTACATAGGCTATATACATCTGCTTCCATAGAAGGCCAATATACTCCTAATTTATGCAGAGTCTACAATGTACAATGTCTTGAATGATGTTGCTTCAATGCACCTACATGTGCTAATTGCAACCAATTATTGTGTTCTGATTCGTCTACACAACAAGCAAGAATTTTCTAATTATCTTGTTTATAAATGCTTCCTGTTAGTATCTGGTATCTTTATGACTTGGCAATCTCTCCTTCTCTGATCCTAATCCTAGGATTCTTGGGTCCAAATGTGAGAATGGGGACAATAGTCTTGGCCCATGCAAGTACTACCTCAAGGTTGAATAAGTATACATCTAGTAGTTCATCCACTATTCCTTGAGGAGCTTCTCTTGTAGTTAACCTTGAAAGGTGATCTGCTCTAAGGTGGGACCTTCCCTTCTTGACTACTACTTCAAAGTCGCATTCCATTGGTAATAGAAACCAGCATATCAATCGTCCTGTGTTACAAGGTGTAGCTCAAGCGTAAGCACCACCTCCTTTACTTGTCAATCCGCGGAGACGTGAGGACCGGTATGAAGACCACGAGCAAGTGAAGGCACAAGTGCGTGAGTGAAAGCACACAAACATGCACACACATACACACACACACACACGCACAAAGTAAGATCAAAGAGAGGAACAATGGAAAGCTTAGATTGCAAAAGAGTTCTCTTACAAAAGTTCTATTCTCTAACAAGCTAACCTCAAAAATGAGCTCTCTAGCTCTTTTTATAGTTTTTTGACTAGTTTTGGCCCTGTCCAGACCTAGTGTCCGGCCTAGTTAAAAATTAGGTTCCAGGGCTTATTTGAGGGCTCAAACGAAGTCTAAAAATTATGAAAATTGGTACGATGGTACTTCTAATACTCCTCAAGCTCGAGGACTCCTCGGCTTGAACAAAATGGAGTTACTAAAAATAGATAATGGTATTTACAATGGTTTTTGGTGATGAAAATCACTATTTTTGTAGGGGATTCTTCTGAAAATTTGACATACACTTCTTGGAGCTCCCTACTTGCTCCCTTTCCTCGTGTGTCCACCTTTTGATGTGCTTCCATGCTTTGTCCTTGACTTTGGGCTTCAACACTCCCCCCCCTCTCGAGTTTGTCGTCCCTGACAGACTCTTGTTGGAAGGGCTGTTCCATGTAGTGCTTTGAGAGGTGGTGTCCATCCGTTGTATGAGCTGGTTCCTTGGATTCCAGCAAGAATGTGTTGTTGTGAGCTTTCAAAACTGCAAGTTGCTCAAAAGAGGTTGTCAAGAGTGATTTGGAGCAACTACTGGCTTTAATTTGCTTCTGAGATATGGATGTTGTTCCCATAACGTTCGCTAGCTCTTCCAAAGATGATGTTGAGAGCAGTCATGCCAAGTTCTCACAACCCATAGTGAATGATGGGTAAGTGTGTCAGTGCATGGGTTGAAAAAATTATGTGCCTTGTGCACGGCCTTGTAGTGTAGCCCTATGCATGCTTACTTGGAAAATGCATTGGAAGAAGTATGGTGCAGAAATTTGGGGTCTTGAGCTAAGTGCTCAAGGGTATGCTGATGAAGAGGTTTCCTACTCTATCATGGTTATGGTGTTTCCAGAGTAAAGATACTTACCATGGAGAAGGTTGATGGATGTTTGTCTCTTCGTGTTGTACACTCGGCCTGTGGGATGGAACATTGTTGATGAATGTCCGTGTTGATTGTCCACTGATGAGATCTTTTGAGTGGTGGATCTCCTCTCCTCTTTTCAAAGCAACATTTGTCACTATCAATGTGCATTTCTGAGCTTGGGCTCATGCACGTTCACTTCCCTATATTGACACTCAGAGGAATATTGGACACGTGCCGGTTTCTAAGAGATTACCATGCTGATTGACATAGACCATTCACCAGTGCTACTGTTCCATACTGGTTCAGGAAATACTGAGAATTGAATTGCTTTATATTCCTTGGCAAGCAACATCGGGTAACTACACCAAGCTGAGTTTCACATATTCTCTTTAGCTCACCATATGCAGGAGTCTTCTCCTCCAGAACTACCTTTTGCAGATATCTCCTTGGCTGCTCTGGTACATGAAGTAGTTAAGCATCACTCAAGTTGCGGACCTTCAAGCTCTTCATTCCTACCATGGTAAGAGAAAATCATAGTTGTAGATGCCATGTTCATGCCAAATGCTTGTCATCTACCAGATAAGGCAGCAATAATCTCACTGCTGGCCGAGAGACACTTCTATCCAAATTGATAAATGCCCAGTAATCGATGGTTCAATCTTCAACTAAGCATGACTCATTCATGTTCCATGAGCGAAACCTGGGAACAAATTCTTCCTCGTTTTTTTTTTTTGTAACAATATCACAAAACAAGAAGACAGATTTTAGTATCAATCAATAAAAATCTTTGACATATGTCAATGTGCTCTTGTGCCTTGGATTCTCAAGTGTGTCTATGCATGGCCGTGTAATGTGGCCCTATATTAATGCATACTTTGGAAATGCATGACCTGAATGGTGCAAAAGACAGGGTTGTGCAAGGAGCACATGGTTGTTGCTCGTTCGAGGCTTTCGATGTTATTTGTGGAGGTTGATGCCGACCTTGGTGGAGGTATCCATTGAGTCTCGAACTGATGTAATCCTCCTTATTGGAGTCCATTTTAGAACATCATTTTGCACTGTAGAGGTCACTTCAGGCGTCTTTCTCTTTGGATGCTGTCTGAACTGTGGTATCCAGTGTGGTTGACGCTTTGGTTCGGTGGAGGCTACTTGCACTTTTGGCTTCCAAGCCCATATCCTTTTTGCATGTCTTCCTACTAATGTTGAAGAGCTGATTTGATCTTCCTTTGGTCTCTGTACGTGGTTCTTACCCTCTTCTCTTTTTGGATTCTTTGTTGAGACCTTTCGCATGTGGGAGAACATAGGTTGTTGTAGATGTAGGAGCTTCTTAGGTAGCCACATCTGTAATTGTCCTTGTTGAGCTGCAGCTAACTGCTTAGGCACCCAAACTTGTTGGATACCTTGTGATTGAGCTTGTCTGAGCTGCTTCCCTCGTCTTCTGGCCTGGTTGGCTTGCCTAGATGGAATTTGTGGGGGCAAGGCTGGTGGTTGCTCTCCTTTGCGTACCCATATCTGCTTCATGCTCGGAACTGCTTTTTTATCGAATGGTGTCTTTCTATTTGATGTAGCAGTTGTCGTGAACGGTTGTGTTTGCTTGTGTGGTGGACTCACTACTGTGGCTACTTGATTCTTTGGAGAAGAAGAAAGATCCACCCGCCTTCGAACCTGGTCGTCCACGATTGACTCCTTCTGCATCATAGAGCTTTTGACACATACAACATCTTCTTTCATATGATTAGTCTTGGAAGAACTAAGAGAGTGTGTGGTGCCATGATCTAGGAGCATGCAGTTCTCTAATTCTAATGTAATGCATTGTTCATGTACCCAAACGTGAAGAATTTGACTTCTTAGGTTTAAGTTAACTGCATGGTCATAGATCCAATCTTGACCCAAGACAAGTGGTTCTGTAAGGTTCTCATCTTGACATACTAGCGCTTTGACTCTCATTGGAACATCTTGAAGGTAGATGGGAAGTTCCACCTCGCCCAAACAAGGGGTTTCCACACCTCCCAATCCTATGAGATAAGCTTCTATGGGATTGATGTTCAACCCCAAGTCTTGGCAGTAGGAAAGTCTAACTGCACTACTTGCTGCACCTGAGTCAATCAATGCTTTCACCGTCCTTGCACCCTTCCCTTGTCCTATCTCTATGGTCACAAAGGGTCTTCGGTCAATGACCTGAGAAGTCGCTATGTCTGACTTTTGACACATATCCATGTGATATTTTGGGGCTTTTGAGTTGACTTCTAGGCCTAATCGCCTTAACTTATTTCGCCTAATACGCTCTCTGGCCTCTACCTGTGCTTCTTCTCTCACTCTTAACTCTTCTTCTTTTCGCTTCTTCGCAGTGTTGAGTCTCATTAGCATATCCTCAGTAAGAGGTTCTTGATATAGCTTGACTCTACAGCCACTAATATAGTTTGGCAAGATATCTCCTTCTAAAGTAGCCAATTGAACCGCGCCACTAGTGGAAATTCTGTTAATGATCATGGGTCCATATCCTCGTTTTTCCAACTTACGGGCATGTTGTTTCAGTGTGTAAACCAACACTAGATCTCCCTCTTTCAGTCCCTTATCCTTAATGTGTGCATCGAAGTAGGCCTTTTGCCTTTTCTTTGCAGCGTAGATGCCTGCAGCCGCTCGTAGCCTTGTCTCACCTAAGCGTTCTAGATCAAAGATCCTAGATGACAATTCATGCCCATTCCACTCATACTCTTGTGCTACTTTTAAGGCAGGGATTAAGAAATCTAATGGTAGCACAGCGTTCTGTCCGAAGACCATCTGAAATGGGGTGGCGTTGAGTACCGTTTTGTAGGCAACTCGATAAGCCCAAACAGCATGATGAAGTTGTTTGTCCCAATCAGAGCGTTTATTATTTACTAGTTTTGTCAATACGTTACAGAGGATCTTATTGGTACTCTCGGCTTGTCCGTTAGCTTGTGGGTGATAGGGGGCAGATTTCTTATGTATCACCAAGAATTCTTGGAGAAGATTTTCAATGACTTCATTCCAGAAGTGGGTGCCTCTATCGCTCACCAACTCTATTGGTAGTCCATATCTCGTGAACACATTCTCGAATAAGAACTTAGCCGTAGTCTGAGCATCATTCTTTGTTGTGGCTTTGACTTCTACCCACTTTGTAAGGTAATCTGTGGCTACAATGATGTACTCTGCATGGGAGTTTCTAGCTGGGGGGTTAATAGGACCTATGAAATCTATGCCCCACTTCAAAAATGCACGTCCTCCCATCATTGGCCTCAAGGGCATCTCGTCTTTCCTCACTGGATATTGTGCACGTTGGCATGTGTCACATTTCTTCACATAGGTATGTGCGTCCATATGAAGAGTGGGCCACCAAAGTCCTGAGAATAGAATGGTCTTGATCACTCGGTCATGACCAAAATGTCCACCTGCAACACCGCTGTGTGCAGTTTCTAAGACTTTTAAATAGTCTGATTCATGAACGCATAGTCTTAAGTAACCATCTTTGCCTCTTCGGTATAGGTTGTCCCCTACTAAGGCATAGCCTTGAGCCTCTTGCTCCATGCTTCGTCTTCTTGCTAGACTAGCCTCTTTGGGTAATCTTCCCGATCTCATAAACTCTACCAATGGAGCACTCCAATCTGGAATTAATGACACTTGATAAAGGGTCGCATGCTCCACTGGGGGTCTCTCTCTGCACATTGGACAATTCTTGATCCACTCACGTATTTCTTTGTCCATGCTAGGCCAATACACTCCTAAACGTTTCAAATTCTGCAATGTTCGTTGTTTAGAATAGTGATTTCCTAGCAATCCCTCATGAGCTTGCTGCAACCAACTACTATGTTCATCATCCTCGACACAACAAGCTAATACACCCTCAGTATCTTGTTTGTACATGCTTCCTGCCAATATGTGATATTTTTGTGATTTTACAATTTCTTCTTGTGATGTCTTCACATTCTTATTTGCAGGACCAAAGGTTAGGACTGGTACCAACTTATTTGCCCATTTAGGAACAACTTCTAAATTGAACAGATAAGCATCGGGTAATTCGTCAGACACTCCTTGCGGTGACTCTCCTGAAGTGATGCGAGAAAGGTGATCTGCTCGAAGGTGGGTTCTCCCTTTCCTGACAACAACTTCAAAGTCATATTCCATTAGTAAGAGGAACCATCGTACTAAGCGTCCAGTATTGCAAGGTTTATTGACCAAATATAACAAAGCTTGATGATCAGTGAAAAACTTGAACTTGTTGGCCAATAAATAGTGTCTAAACTTCTTTACAGCATATACCATGCCTAACCCTTCTCGCTCGGTTGTGGTATAATTTCTTTCGGCTGGGTTTAGTTGTCTACTAGCATATGCTATGGGCAAATCTAAATTCCCTTCACCTGTGGGTTGTGCTAGCACACATCCTATGGCATGATTGGATGCATCCACATGGACATGGAATGGCTTATTCCAATCAGGAGTGGTCAATATTGGTGCTGTGCACAAATGTTTCTTCAGTTCATTGAAAGAATTCTCGCATTCGTCGTTCCACTCAAAATTAGACAACAAGGCATAAAGGGGTCTAGCTATGATCGCGTACATGTGGATAAACCTACGGTAATATCCACAATGGCCCATAAAGGCTTGTACCTCTTTAACATTCCTTGGCCTTGGCAGCTCCGCTATGGCTCGTACCTTATCTTCATCCGTTGAGATTCCATTCTTAGAAATAATATGACCGAGGATTTTACCTTGATGCACCATGAACACACACTTTTCTGGGTTCAGACACACTCGATATTCTCTACACTTGTTGAAGATCTGTCTGAGCTCAGGGATGTGAAATCTTCTTTCTTGGGAATGAGCACATAAATCATCCACATACACTTCTAAGCTCTTTCGTAAGAACTCTTTGAAGACATGACACATGAGCCTTTGGAATGTTGCAGGTGCATTGGTGAGCCCAAATGGCATCACACGAAATGCAAAGATTCCCCATTCGGTGGCAAAAGCCGTCTTGTGTTGATCTTCTGGGGCAATGGCTACTTGGTTGTAACCTGAAAATCCATCAAGAAAGCTATAAACTTCCTTGCCTGCAACACACTCCAATAAATGTTCGGTGATTGGAAGCGGATAGCTATCTCTGATTGTAGCGGCATTAACTTTTTTCAGGTTAATGCACACTCGCAACTTTCCGTTCTTCTTGGGCACTACTACAATGGGGGACACCCATTCAGTATGCTCAATCTCATAGATGAATCCAACTTCAATCAACCTATCAATTTCTTCTTTTATTTTGGCTGCATAGGTATCATTATATGTGTAGGGCTTCTGTTTGGTGGGCTTGGCATCAGCAGTCATGGGGATAGTATGAGAGCAAATTCTTGGATCTACCCCTTTCAAGTCTCTATAGTGCCACGCAAACACATCCCTATATTCCCTTAATAGAGCTACAAGCTCCATTTCTTCTCTTGCACTTAGGTCATCTCCTATATATGTGCATCTCTCTGCGTTCTCTTCAATGGTCACTACAATCTTCTTGGTCTTTTCTTTATTATCATATGATTCTCCTATGATGGCCTCTCTCTTAGGCATTCGTACCAAAATTTTGCGGTCGTCAACTTCATATTTCTTGAAGTTTTCAGGTACTTCAAACAATGATTCCTCCTTTTCTTGTTTCACTGCTTTTCTTTTCTTTTTCTTTTGACTACTCTCACTTCCATCTTTTGAGTTGACTGTTTTAATACTTGTGAGAGGTTCTTCTTCTTTCTGGGTGAACACTCCTATATCTTCTAGATAGTGCTGCTCTGAGTTAAAGCAACTATCCATCACAATAGACTCCAGATCATCGTCATTCTCTTCTTCTTCTATGACATCACTAGGGTCACATTCTTCTAGCAAGGGTTGACACATGAACACTGAGATATCATAACCCTCCTCATCACAATGAGGTGTCCACTGTTCCTCATTGACAGCAATGTCCATGGTGGCTAAGATTTCTGGCCAGCCATGAGGCTCAAACTCCTCATCTGGAAAGATCATCGGTGTGTAGGCTGGGTCTCTAACTGGTCTATCTCCTAGTGAAGTTCCTTCTTCCCTTGCCTTTAAACGTTTTTCCTCTTCCTTTGCGACTTTGCACATCCACAAATGAGTATCTTCATGCAGCCATGATGGATCAGTTGAACTTTCAGAATGCACAGAGATGGAATCTTCTTTCGCTTTGTGGATAGAATTCCACTGTAGGGGTGGTACATCTCTGAAGGTGTAATCCTTCAAATTGACCTTGGTGGTGACCCCTAAGTGCTGTAAGTACAAGGAGTTAGTTCCCCAATCCTGTACTATTTGCAATTGTCGTAGGAAGGGTCTTCCTAGGATCATCTCATAGACATTATTTTTCTCAAAGTCACATATAGCAAATGTGTGCTCAAACTCTACACCACAAGTGGTTAGAGTGATCCCTTCTAGCAATCCTAGAGGTCTTTCAAAATGACCATCAGCCATTTGAAGCTTCATTCTAGTTGGTTTTAATGTGGGCTTGCCCCATTGCTTCCACAAGGAGGTGGTCGCAATAGCAACACCAGCACCTGAATCTATGATTGCTTTTGTTGTGTAACCTTGGTAGGTGATTGGAAGATAAGTATTACCTTCTTCACCCTCACACATGTCCCCTATTTTGTCTAGAGGTATCTCTGGTACCCTTTGCTTGGAGCCCGCTTTTGGCATGTTGGAATCAAGTTCTGGAACCTGATCCTTCACATGATTCCAAAGCTCAGGTTTTGCTTTGAGCAGCTCTTCTACAATGAGATGACACTGAACCTTAGTGTTCTTCACGACATCCGTGTTCCTTGGAACCACTGAGTCTTCATTTCTTACTAGTATTGTGGGAGCTCTAATCTGGAGAGATTCAGATTCCCATGGGCCTGGAAATTGAGGCAGTTCTTCTAAGGTATTAGATTCAAAATCTAACCTTTCGTCTTCTTGTTGTTCTGCTTCATCTCCGTAAATAGATGGAATGTCTTGGGGAAACTGATCATGAAGATCATCAATCTCAGGAATAGGAGGGGAATTACCCTTCTCCTTGGCCCATTTCTCTTCTTGTATTTCCCGCAAGAACTCTTGAGAGTATTGTTGAATTGAAGGAGGTATTCCAACATCTGTGGAATTAGGAACATAAGCCCCCATTGGTGGTGAGCTTCCTCTTTCCATAACTGGTTGAGCCTGTGGAGGTAAAGAGACTTGTGGTTTGTTTACCAACTGCTCTAATCTTTCTAGTAACCCTTGGAAATGCAAATCTGGTTTGACAGAGTTTGTCTGATTGAACTTTTGACTAGTCTCAAGTATAGCTTGAGCTTGTTCTACCATTTTCATGCACATTTTCATTCGTTCAATCTCTAAATCCGCTCTAGGGTAACTCTTGTCTAGATTTGCAGCTGTAGGCCCTTCTTGAAGTCGAGCCTCGTAGGCTTTGAACATCATGTCCAAGCCTTCTGGGGTTGGATCTGCAAGAACAGACCCTGGTTGCGGTCTATTTACAATGGGTGGTGGGGTGGGACGAGGTGGAGTGGATGGAGTTTCAGCATGCGAGGGGCTTTGAGATGCAATGTCCTCTATTTTTGTTTTCGCTTCTTTTAAGCTTTCTTCTAGTTCCGATAACTTTTTATTCCACTTGCGATTGGCCTTCTCTCGGGTATCCTTCCATGTTCTTGTTTTCCTCTTACTAGGCTCTCCCGATTCACTCGACTCTGATTGTTCTACTGGTTTATCCTGTTTTAAGGCTTGTGCTCTAGTGACAGCTTGTATAAGAGCCACATTGCTACTACTTGAACTTGGATCTGCCACTAAGCCTACCACATTAATGGGTGTAACCTTGGGTGCACTAGAGGGGTTTCTTGGACAATCTCTGGGGAGATGGTCTTTGCCACAATCAGGACAAAAAGCCTGTATTGTGATAGCCTGTCCTTGACTCGGAGATGGTGGGTGGGGAAAGTCACGAATGAAATGGTCACCATGACATCTGAAACAAGATCCTCTAGGGGCTTGTGGTCTCATTTGTCTCAACTGGGGCCTAGGGTTAGGATTTGTGTACATGACATTGGAGTATTCTGGCTCCCAATTTTGCTCCATAGGCGGTGCCTCATATTGATACGAGTAAATCTCACTATGTTCAGGTGACTCTGTGTAATAAGCATGTGGACTACCTTCATGGGAGTAGTCTGAACTATGAGCGTGAGAGTCATTATCTGGTATCAATGGGGTTAATGGCACCAAAGCTCTATTTGGATTTTCCTCTCCCACAGCATATCTGACTGGAATCACGTTGGCTGGAGCTGGTGGTTGGTTTCCCAAGACAGGTTGTGACCTATATGGTACCTGATATTGCTGTTGTGGTCTATAATATGGCTGTTGGTATTGGTTCTGATACCTACCTTGTGGGTAAGGTTGCTGATAATTCTGTCTAACAGCCTGCCTATTGTAGGGACAATCTTGAGCCGTGTGGTTTGTGTATTTTCTCTCAATAGTGCAATATGGAGCATTCCTTTCTCTAATGTTTTGGTTTTGCATTGGGCATACATTAGCCATGTGGTCGCCCCAAGTATAACACCGATTCAATGGAGTGACTCTCTGTGTTTGTTTATTTTGGACTCCCAGCTTCTTGGCAACTTGCTCAGCTATCTCTTCTATTTCTGTGGAGATCTTTGAAGTATGACTAGTAGAACTATCCGAATCTTTGTAGAGTTTGGACAATCCTAACTCCTCACCCAAGTTATCTTCTATGTCTATGCACGTCCGCACACACTCTTCTATGGATCTAGGATCTTTCAAGTACACATATGATCTTAACTTGGTGCTCAGTAAGCCATCTAAGAACAAAGCCACTTGTTTGGCCGGAGTGGGTAACTCTAGAGCAGGGCATCTTTCTAGATACTGTCTGAATCTTCTACCTGCTAGTCGCACTGTTTCTTGGGGAGTCTGCTTGAAGCTGTGGATCAAGGATGATGTGTTATGCCTGATACCACTCTTGGAAAATTCTACAATGAATTCGTCTAGCAGTTGACCTATATCCTGATAGCTGCTTCTACTCAATGGTTGAAACCAAGCTAAGGCAGTGCCTTTAAGGGTCAAACCAAATGCCTCGTACTGGGTGAACCAGTCCTCAATTTGTTCGGCTCTCAGCACTTGTTTGTACTCGGCCACATGATCATAAGGATCCCCTGTCCCATCGAAATAGTTCTTCATTGCCTTGATCACTTGAATGGGTCTAAGGGTCCTTGGGTGCTCTCGGGGTCTAGGCAATGGAAAATCCCGTTCATCTCTTTGTTGCCTATGTGCTTGATGTCTCTCTCTTTCAGGTCTTTCATTTTCAAATCCTGACCTATTCCTGCCCATGGTGTGTGCAAAACTTACCTCAGGTCTCTCTCTAGTTCTTCCTCTCTGGGCTTCATGAGCGTGGGATGATCCTACTCCTTGGAGGCCATGGGAAACATTGGATCTTGGTGGGGGGAAAATCAATTCATTCTTCCAAGTATATGCATGTCTATCATGTTCTGTTACCAAGAAAATTTTCTCTGATGTGTTATCCAGGTAGACAACCTTTCCTGGTATCTCTGGATCCTTGAACTCGTAGATGATGACTATGCCCAATTGGCTAGGTTGATCTGGCTTGAACCTCCAAAAGGCTTCCTCTGTTTCTCTATTCAAAAATAGTTCTATGCTTTTGTTGTCTTGAGGGATCCAGTCCGGAGTGATCACTCGGGTCAAAACTGACTTACCTCTAGGAGTCTGGGGTCCTTGTCCTACGTTTCCTTGTTCTAGGTCTCCTATTTCATTCTCAAGAATGACATTTCCAAACTCATCAGTCCTATCTGGTAGGTTGGTGACCACATACATGGTTCCTTCCTTATCAATGTATGAACCCTCTTCGAACTTGACCACTGGGTGTTCAAGTCCAAAGGATTGATCTGGATTTTTGAGTTGGACCACTGATCGTCTCAGACCATCCTCATAGATGCGAGCACCTAATTGGTTGGTCCGAATATATTCCAACTGTGTCTTATAGGGACCTTCTGGTGTTTGTAGATGGGCAGTCCCTGAGCCACCTGCAGGTTTTCCCATACTAAAAGACATTTCTGAATCACTTGTGTCTGAACTTAGTAAAAGATGACCACTTAGTTGTTGTGCCCAAGACTTGGATGTATGGTTGACACTAGCGTCAAAAGATCTAATGCTTTGTTTATCCTTTCCTAAGTGTCTACCAGATCTCAGGTTCATAAGCTTTAGTCAAGAGTCCAAATTTTCCCCTTGGTATGGTTCAAAATTCTTTGGAGTCCCCTTGGTTCCCTAGTCCCACTTGAGGGTCAACTTCAAATTATCCTATCTCAAAATCAACGCGTTATTCTTGAAAAAAATAGTTGAGGTCGTATAGGATTTGAAACGAGCTTTCCAACGAGCTATAGAGCTCTAAAAATGGACTTGGGATGAAAAAGTTATGCCAATTCAGGCTCCTGGGGGTCAAAACAGGCAAACAGGACCTTTTGAAAAAATCGCGATTTTGTACCTTCAGAATCGTGTTTTGAAAATCGCGATTTTGAGTAGAAAATTGTGTTGTGAAAATCGCGATTTTGATCACAAAATCGTGTTTCTGAAAATCGTGTTTTTTGACATGAAAATCGCGATGTTGATCACAAAATCGTGTTTATGAAAATCGTGTTTTTTGACATGAAAATCGCGATGTTGAGCACAAAATCGTGTTTTTGAAAATCGCGATTTTGAGCAAAAATTCGTGTTTTCACAGAATCGACTTTTTCACAAAATCGTGTTTTTGGCATGAAAATCGCGATTTTGTCATAGAGAATCGTGTTTTTCTCAAAATCGTATTTTTCGCTGAAAATCGTGATTTGTGAGAATCGCGATTTTGAGCAGAAAGTCGTGTTTTTCACAGAATCGTGTTTTTGCTGAAAATCGTGATTGGTGAGAATCGCGATTTTGAGCAGAGAATCGTGTTTTTTGAAAATCGCGATTTTGAGCAGAGAATCGTGTTTTTTTGAGAAAAAACACAGAATCGCGATTCTTTTCAACCAACTTTTAGGCGGGAAAACTGAAAATCGTGATTTTTCAAAAAATTTGAATTTTCACAGAATCGCGATTTTCATCACAGAATCGCGTTTTTTGGCGGGAAATTCAAATTTATGAGCGCCGGCTATGGCGAGCTCCGTATGAGCAGAAAATCATGAAAAAAACACAGCGCTTGCTCTCCCTTGCACCTCCTAACTCCTTCCCACACAATAATGCATGAAAAATGGTATGAAAATGGTGAAAATGCACTAAAAAACAAGAAATTTCTATGAAGAAGAAGATGGAAGAAGGTGGAGATGATGATGATGATGAAGACGAAGAGGAAAAAACAGAAAATGAACTGAAATGACAGTTTTTTTACCTTCCAACGTCGCAAATCTACGATCTTACCATCACAAGGCTCGTCCTCGAAGCACTCTCCCCGGCAACGGCGCCAAAATTTGGTGTAGCTCAAGCGTAAGCACCACCTCCTTTACTTGTCAATCCGCGGAGACGTGAGGACCGGTATGAAGACCACGAGCAAGTGAAGGCACAAGTGCGTGAGTGAAAGCACACAAACATGCACACACATACACACACACGCGCACAAAGTAAGATCAAAGAGAGGAACAATGGAAAGCTTAGATTGCAAAAGAGTTCTCTTACAAAAGTTCTATTCTCTAACAAGCTAACCTCAAAAATGAGCTCTCTAGCTCTTTTTATAGTTTTTTGACTAGTTTTGGCCCTGTCCAGACCTAGTGTCCGGCCTAGTTAAAAATTAGGTTCCAGGGCTTATTTGAGGGCTCAAACGAAGTCTAAAAATTATGAAAATTGGTACGATGGTACTTCTAATACTCCTCAAGCTCGAGGACTCCTCGGCTTGAACAAAATGGAGTTACTAAAAATAGATAATGGTATTTACAATGGTTTTTAGTGATGAAAATCACTATTTTTGTAGGGGATTCTTCTGAAAATTTGACATACACTTCTTGGAGCTCCCTACTTGCTCCCTTTCCTCGTGTGTCCACCTTTTGATGTGCTTCCATGCTTTGTCCTTGACTTTGGGCTTCAACACAAGGCTTATTGACTAAGTACAACAATGTCTGATGATCCATGAAGAACTTGAACTTATTTGCCAATAAGTAATGCCTGAATTTCTTTACCGCATAAATCATTCCTAATCCTTTGCGCTCCATTGTGGTGTAATTTCTTTCTGTTGCATTTAACTGCCTACTTGCATAAGTTATAGGAAGATCCATATTACCTTCTTTCGTAGGTTGTGCCAACACACATCCTATGGCATAATTGGATGCATCCACATGTACATGGAATGGCTTACTCCAATCTGGTGTAGTTAATATAGGTGTTGAACACAACCATTGTTTAAGTTCATTGAATGAGTTCTCACATTCATCCATCCATTCAAACTTGGTCAAAAGAGAACACAAAGGCTTTGCTATGATCACGTACATGTGTATAAATCGTCGATAATAACCACAATATCCTATGAAAGCCTGTACTTCTTTCACATTTTTTGGCCTAGGTAAGTCTGCAATTACTTTAACCTTTTCTTCATCCATAGATATGCCATTCTTTGACACAATGTGTCCTAGAATTTTGACTTGCATGACCATGAAAACGCACTTTTCTGGGTTCAAGCGATCTTGATATTCTCGACATTTGTCAAATACTTGCCTTAATTCCGGGATGTGGGTTTGTCTCATGTTAGAATGTGCACATATGTCATCCACATAAACTCCCAAATTCTTCCTTAGAAATTCCACACTACTCTAAGGTTCTGGGTTCCTTCAGATATACATAAGATCATAGTTTATAGCTCAAGAGGCCATCCAAAAACAAAGACACTTGCTTTGCTTGAGAGGGAAGTTCTGGAATTGGGAATCTCTCAATGTATTGCCTAAACCTATGTCCTACTAGTCTAACTGTTTCCTGAGGGGTCTGTTTGAAGCTATGGATCAATGAGGAAGTGTTGTGCTTAATTCCACTTTTAGAGAATTTGGTGATGAACGAATCTAACAAGTGATGAATGTCCCTAAATTCCCTTTGTTGTAAAGGTTGGAACCAGGTTAAAGCTTTGTTCTTTAGTGTGAGTCCAAAGGCATTGTAGTGCATGAACATGTCTTCTAGCTACTCCGCTTGCAACAGTTGCTTAAACTCCGCAACATGGTCATAGGGATCTCCTGTCCCATCAAAGTAAATTTTCATCGACTTCACTAATTGGGTAGGTCGCAGTAACCTTGGATGTTCATGAGTTCTAGGTAGAGGAAAGTCATCTCTACCACCTGGCATTCTTTGTTCTCTCGTTCTTTCCATTCTATATGTTTCCATGGTTGGTCTATCTCTCCCTATAGGGTGAGTAAAAATTACTTATAGCTATTCTTTATTCTTCTCTCTTTGGGGCCCATGGGCTGAGGATGTCCCAACACCTTGATGACTAGTGTTTACATTTGCTCGTGATGGGGCTAGTTCACCTCTCCATGTGTAGGCATGTCTTGCATGATCATGTACCACAAAAACTTGTTCTGAAGTGTTATCTAGGTATACTACCTTTCCAAGCATGTCAGGATCCTTGAATTCATAAATGGGGATGGATCCTACCTCAATGGGTTGTTCCATTCTATATCTCAAAAACGCTTCATTAGTGTCCTTATTCAAAAACAATTCAATGCTTCTGTTATCCTGAGGGATCCATTTTGGATTCAACATTCTTGTCAATAACGATTTCCCTCTAGGTGTCCTACGTTCATCTCCTAATGGTTCTTTTCCTTGGGTTCCTCCTTCCATCTCGGGAATAACTACACCAAACTCATTAGTGTGGTTAGGTTGATTAGTTATGATGTACATTGTTCCTTCTTTGTCTAGGTATGCGGAATGCAATATAATTCTGAGTTATGTTCGTATTCTCCCATGTAGTTCAGCTAAGCCTTCACACTGTCTTCATCATTTTTGCTCTCATCAAGTTGTAATAATCCTGCTGAGTTTAATTCAGGTATTGATGCTTCAAATTCACCTTCTGCTTCTAACTCCTCAAACAGAGGCTCAATTCCTTCCGTTCTCTTCCATCTATCTTCTTGGACTCTTGCCCACAAGTCTTTAGGCCATTCCCCGTCGACTTCGGGGATAACAGATCCTTCTCTTTTATTCTCGCAGTAATTTTCACCACAGGTCTCGTCTTCCTTCCCTTTCTTGGGGTCATTAGGTATGACGTACTTTTGGAATTCTTTTTCAGGAATTCTTCATTTTGGTAGTAGCTGAACAGGTTTTTCTATGGTTTGTTGAGCCACTTCAATTAATTTCTTACATATCTCCAATCTTTCCTTCTCTAAGTCACCTCTTGGATATTCCTTTTTGTGTTGCTCAATGGTTGGTCTTGCTTTTATTCAGGCCTAGTATGCCTGAATCCACATGGCTAACTCTTCTGTTATCGGGTCAGCTAGAACTGATCCTGCTTCTTGTTTTTTACACTTTTCTATCTTATTGTTTCCTTCAAGTTTTTGTTTTTCTTCCTGGCCTTGTTCATTATTCTCGTTCTCCATCTTTTGTTGTAGTTTCTTTTCTTTCATCCTTTCTCTACAATTTTTCCATTTTCGGGTTCGTTTACTTTTAATACTTTTTCGAGACTCTTTAGAGTCTGCAACTACTTGAGGTGTGGGTATGTTCAAGTCTTTGTTGGCATGATCATTCTCTCTAATTCTTTTTGAGGTTTCTCTCGTTTTAGCTCTTGTTATTGCTTTTAGTGGTACCGTGTACTCCTTATCACTCCCCGATGACTCTATCACTTCTATCACATTGATCTGCACATTTGAGTTAACTTTGTTGGGGGTTCTTGGGGCAATCTCTAAAAAGATGTTCTTCACCACAATCGTTACAATATCCTTCCCAAATTCGCTACCATAGTGGTGGGTTGGGTAATGTACATTCTCTGATAAAATGATCTCCGCCGCATCTATAACATGGTCCTCTAGGTGCAGGTGGTCTATTCATTGGTCGAGAGGGTAGGGGTGCTCTCGGAGCTGTGTACATTAATGACACATAGTCCTGCTCATATCCATAAGAGCTATCCGATCCTTCAATCCCATAAGCATATGGCTTATAAGATTGTCCATACTCAACTGTAGTGCCCTCATATTTGGAATAATTTCCTTGACTATGGTCATAAGATGGGTCGTAAGCCTCGTTACTAGCCAATGGCATGGCTGGGACTATTGCTATCTCTGGGGTTCTCTTCAAGTTGGGCCATTTTTATTGGGACAACATTCTGAGGGTGTGGAGGTTGTTGCCCTAACACAGGTTGAGGTTGGTTGTATCCTTGATAAGCATAAGGTCGCGGTGCTGGTGCTTGTTGCTGATATGTGGTATATCTAAAGGCTTCTCCTCCTTGATCTCTCTGAGGGTATCCATAAGGCCTCATGGGTGGTTGTACCGGTCTTGATTGCCAATTGTAAGGACAATTCTCTGTGCTGTGATTTGTGTACCTTTGTTCTATGCTGCAATAATGCATAGGGCCTGGGGTGGGTGGTCTATTGTAAGCATAAGCAGGTGGTGGAACTATTCCCCTATTGCACAAGTGAGAAGGATGATCAACTCCATAGTGTCCTTCAACGTTCAACTTTTTAGCCACTAGATCGGCTATTTCTTCTACATTGTTTTGGGAATTTGATGTGCTGCTGACGGTTTCCTCACTTTTCACACTACCTTGAGGTATTTTCAAATCTTCCACTAGATTGTCCTTTAGGTCAATACACTCTTCATACATTCTTGCAAATTTTGGACCCTTTTCACATATACTAATGATCTCAATGATCCATTCACTAATCCTTCCAAAAACAGTGACACCATTTTGTTTTGAGTGGGTCTCTCTTCTACAAGGCATCTATCCACATATTGCTTAAATCTTCTTGCTGCCAATCTCACCGATTCCGTAGGAGCTTGTTTAAACAGTATTCAATATGATAACAGTATTCAGACATACAATCTGTCACTCAACCTTCGTTACGGTGAACTTCAGTGGTAGCAGACAGAACCGAAATCAACACTAACAGTACTCAGAACTTCATAACCGTGTAAACACTAATCTCACAAATGTTAAGGCGAACAATCTGGCAATCTAGAAAAAGACGTCTCTTTTTTGGACCATTCTCTTTACATTGCTTTATATAGATTTTACAAAATGCACGTACCAACTTTTCGTGCGTAATTCAAGAAACTCCGTTACATCTGGCATCCGTTACATCTGTCCCTACTCCGGCGGCCGACTAACACTGGCACGCACGGTGGACTCGAACCCGCAAGTCATTTTTGTTTACAAAACTATTGTTCGTCAATGATTCCCTCTAAATACATATTTCTGGCTAATCTAAATGTACGGGCTATTTTTTTCTTAAGAGTTTCTAATAGTTGCTTAAGGGTGTCTGGTTCTAATACTTGCGCATCTACTCTAACAGAACTAAGGGCGATGGCTTCAGTAAGTAAAATTTCGGCCTGTGTTTGCAAAAAGGCCTCCTGTAAGTAGAAGTCATTGGATAGTGCCGCATCTCTGGCTGTCTTCATTTCACTTACTTGCTTCTGCATTTCACTGACTCGGTCTTTCTGGTTGCGTACCTGATTATCTAGTCTTTCAAACTGTTGATTCTGGAACTATATGGTTTTGTGATATGCATCTCGTTCTCTGCGGGCATTCGCTAAATCTTTCTGATTTTTAGCTTCCCTGAGTAATTGATGTTTAAGTATAGAATTGACCTCATCCAGTGATTCTTTCGTTCTCTGTAGCTGTTCTTCTGCCTGCTTAGCTTCTCTCTGCTGCTCTTGGTACTTCTGTACTGCATCCTGCAGCTAGAGTCTTGTTTCTTCCAGTAGGTTTCCTAGTGCTATTCTTGTATCATCTGTATCTTTGATTGTTTGATTTAACTTTGTTATCTCTGCATCGGCAGCAATCAGTAAATCTTCTTTTTCATGCACTGCTGCCAGAGCCTTATCTCGTTGGCTTGTAATTTCTTCCTGTGTTTGGAGTGTGGCCTGTAGTTGCTTTATCTGTTCATGGAGTGCGTGGTTTTCTGCTTTTGATGCCTGTAACTCTTCCTGGAGGGGGGTGATATCTGCCTCCATCAATTCCAATTTTCGTTGGAATTCCTCTCGTGCATTGTCTGTGGCTTGCTTCAGGTGTTGCGGCAGTTGTTGGGATAGATTAATCAAGAGGCGACCCATAGATTCTAATTCCGAAAAGGCTGGAATGGAGTGGGGTGGCAGATGAGGGCGAGGTTGCGAAGAGGTTGCGGTGAGGAGTTGTTGGGAATTCGGTGGGGAGTAATTGAGGGAGGATGAAGAGGTTTCAACAGTTTCGGTGGGGTTACTGGGCTTGATGGGACTGCGGGGTGGTTCCGGTGGGGGAATGGGGTTGACTGGTGGCGGTTTGGGAAGAGCAGAGTCAGTGGTTGTTACCTTGTTTGTTTGTTCAGTTTCTGCATTGTTCGCTTCTGTGGATTCTACTACCTTCAGTAGCTTGTCTAGTGCTTCCCTGGTAGATTCTTGCTCGTCTACCTGTTGCTCTGATTCTTTTTCGGTCGACACTATTTCTGTCTCTGTTCGATCCTGTTGTTCTTGTTGCTCAGTCGATGATTCATTGTGCATTGAGGTGGCTGTATCATGGAATGTCTCCTCTTCGTTCTTCTCGTCTTCTTTATTGTTTCCGGCTGAGCCTTGTGCCTCACTTTCGGATGAGCTGATTCTGATGCGTTTCTGGCGGAACAATTGGTTGAGCTCTTCTTCATCTTCTTCTTCCTCATCTTCTAGCAGTTTTACTGACTCTTCATGCCTCAGGACGGGTCCTCGTGGTGGTGGTTGAGCGGCGAGTATGGTTGGAAAGAGAAAGGAAAGGATGTGGGGAAGTCTGGATCGAGGGGTGGTTCCTTTGTTGACTTGTTTCACTATGGCTACACACTCCTTATGGGTACGGTGAAAGAAAAAGGATGCAAAGTTGACGGGTTCTTGTGCAGCAAGGTCAATGGCGGAGTAGAACGGGCGGGATATACCGTAGGTGCGTTTCTGGAGGTTAAGGATGGCGACTAAGAACTGTAGTGCAGTTCTTTCGGGTTCGGGGCGGCAGAGGATGGCGTATTCATTTGATGAATAGCGGGGGAAAAGTTCTATCATTCTGGCTACGGGGATGCTTGGGCCATTCTCGCGGCCTTGTGGGGTGAGGCGGAAGGCTTCGACGAAGGCTTGGAAGGTTACTACGGTTCTAGAGGGTAGGGAGGGGAAGATCCACTGTCGTTCGACGATGGGGGATTGGGTGATGGCAGGGATGATCTGTGCGAAAAAGGGATGGGCTTCTACTGAGTGCCAAGGCAGCTCAGCAAAGTTGGCCAACCCTCGGATGCGCAGGTATTCTCCTACCTCTGTAGGGATACCATCACGGAAGGTTGCGTAATTCGCCAATGCCTGCATGGCGCACACGAAAAACAGAACACAGAGCACGAATACACCGAACACAGTGGGTGCACAGATTACAAACACAAAAACACAACAGCGATTTTTGGCGCAACAGAAGAGATTAAGTAGAGACATTACGGTGGGGGGGTAGGAAGTGATGGTTATCATTGTGCGGTGCTGGAATGATACTGCTTTCAATTCGGCGTGCATGCTCTACTAACTGGTAAGGAGGGCAGCTAATGACATAAAGATTTTCGTGCTTTTAAAACGTGGCTATTTACAAAGAAAAGAAAGAACAGAATGAAAAGTAAAGAACAAAAGCTAAAAAAAATGCGGTCCTCCGCCGAATGTTTTAATGCGGGCTAGTAGCGTGTGGATACGGCCGCAGCTTCGAACCGTTGATTACTTTTGGAAGTGGATTTCCGATCAACGTAGTCAACCAAAAAGTCGTTGGACCGATTTGCTTTGAGATCTTGTAAGGGCTGAACCACCGTAATTTGAATTTGAGTGCGGATCTATTTGACTTTGCATTATAGAAAAGTACAAGCTATCCTACCTCTGGAGTCTTCAGGTTTCGATCGTGCGTCCTTGCCTGTCTTAGTTGGACTTCGTGCATGGTTAAAAAACTGAGCCATCGATGCTCGTCGAACTCTCTGAGTGTGTCCAACCGAAATGACAATGAGTCTTCCGGTAGTAATTTCTGAGCGATTGCCATTCGTAAACTTGGAATAACTATCTCCATTGGTGCTATTGCTTCTAATCCATAAGCTAATTTAAAAGGTGTCACTCCTGTTGTTACCTTGTATGTAGTCCGGTATGCCCATAACACATGAAACCGCAAACACAGATTTGTTTGGGTTCAAGCAGAGTCTATACTCTCTGCATTTCTGAAAGCAGCACCGTAGATGGAACAAATGTGCTATCATTTTACCAAA
The DNA here is from genome assembly GCA_020310875.1 of Ceratopteris richardii. Classification (NCBI taxonomy): domain Eukaryota; kingdom Viridiplantae; phylum Streptophyta; class Polypodiopsida; order Polypodiales; family Pteridaceae; genus Ceratopteris; species Ceratopteris richardii. The sequence continues at coordinate 250,184,207 of CM035406.1, forward strand.
AATTGAGAAATCGTCAAGATATACTTGCATAAAGGAAGTGAGGTAAGGAGAAAATATCTCCTGCATACATCTTTGAAATGTGCTTGGTGCGTTTCTCAATCCAAACCACATTACCGTACAAGCAAAGACACCCCAGTTGGTAATAAATGCAGTTTTTGGTATATCTTCTTCGGCCATTCTTACTTGGTTGTAGCCACTGTATCCATCTAAGAATGAATACATCTCGTGACCTGCTACTCTATCAAGCATGGTATCCAAAAAGGGGATTGGAAAGGGATCTGATACGGTTGCTGCATTTAATTTCCGGTAATCTACATAGATTCTCAATTGCTTGTTTTTCTTAGGCACAATCACAACTGGAGAGATCCATTCAGCATGCTCTACTGGCACGATGAATCCAACTTTTAGTAACCTATCAAGTTTTGCCTTTACCTGAGATGCATAATGGGGATTCATCTGGTAGCTGGTTTGCTTTATCGGCCTTGCTTCTGGCTTCAGCATGACCCTGTGCTGGTAGATGCGAGGGTCCAATCCTTTCATGTCTTTCTAGTCCCATGCAAAGACGTCGGTGAATTCTCGGAGTAGCTGGATTAAGCCTGCTTGAAATGTTTCTGGTAAGTTTTGCTTTATCTTTACAGGACGCAGATGATCTTCGTCTCCTAAATTGTAAATGATCAGCTGATCTTCGGGGACATAGAACTGTTGCTGTTTCTCTTTGTCGTCTGTTGGTTTAAGAAGTTGCTGCAATTCATCATCATGTGTCAAAATAGTGTCTTCCTTCTTAGCCTCTTCTGTGATGGGTATTATTGTACAGACTGAAGCGTTCCAATTATCTACAACGGACTGTAGATCGATAGTCCCTAAGGAAATTAAATCAGCGTTACTTTTCAGAAACTCTTCTTCTTCATCATCTGATAATCCATCTAGCATATGGACTGGTTCAGCAGAATACGGTCTAGCGTGTAGCTCGCAAGGTTGTATAGCATCTAATTTTACCACATATCTATGATTGGCATCTTTAAACGTAAGCTCTTGTGCAGACCAGTCCTGTATTACCTTCGCATGCTTCAGCCAAGGTCGGTCGAAAAGAAGGTTGTAATCCAAAGTGGATTCCGGCAGATCTAGTATAACAAAGGTCATTTTAAAGGTCGTACCTTGTAAAGTGATGGGTACATTCCGCACAAGTCCTACGGGATGGACTCTTGATTGATCTTCCATTCTGACAAAAAATTGAACTGGTTCGATTTCGGTCCATCCTAACCTTTTACACAGTGCCGCAGTAGCAATGTTGACTCGAGATCCTCCATCAATTAGTACCTGCGTAATCTTATGATTCTTATACCATACTGTAATCAAGGGAACTGAATGATCAACCGTAGAATCAGGTTCCGGTTGAACTGCTGCTGTCGCTGGAATACAAGAAGGCACCGGACTGAACTGTTGTTGGAACTGTTGCCGAATTCTAGGTACTAATGCCAGTAGTTGGCCCAGAGGCAGAGTGATAGATGCCTTAGATAGGATTTCCCAAGCCTGTTGAGATTGGTTGACAGGCTCCACCGATGTTGAAGTTGATGCCTCTACTGATGCGGAGGTGTTTACAGTTGGTAATGTGTCTGCTGCTGATGATGTTTCTGCTGCCGACTCCCGTTGTTGTGTTCCTTCCTTTGTTAACGAGGGTTGGGTTACCGGAATAGGCTCTGGGAAGATTGGTGATTCTGCTGTGGTCCATTGACTAGCCTTGTTGTACATTCTATGTTGTTCACGTATCCCTGGTTCGAATATTTCTGCTGCCGGCTACAGTTGTTTACCGGAACGAGTCTATACTGCAACAGCTTGTGTCTCCACCGGTGTGATTTTTACCATGTTGGCCATTGGATTTTGACGTTCCTTCTTCCTTTGATCATACTCAGCTGCATCCTTGCAAAATCTCCTAATATGTCCAAATTCACCACAAAAATGGTAGCGTGGTGGTGGTAAATTGGGATTTTCCGGTGGTGGTCCGTTCTGCCAGCGGTTTGCATTATAGTTGTTATTCCTCTGTCCTCGGTAATTTTGATATCCTTGTTGCTGGTTGTTTCTCATTTGTGGAGGCACATAGTGGTTGGCTGGCTGTCCTTGTTCTTGGATAATTGCATTGACAGTCGCTGTTCCCTGTACTCTAGCGTTGTATGCGCAGTTTTCGGTGGTGTGTCCAGCAATGTTGCAGATAGCGCAGAATGTCTGATTAAGTGCGCAATTGGTACTAGTATGTCCTGAATTTTTGCATATGATGCAATATACTTGTCTGGTCATATCTTCGGCAACATTTTTGTTTGTTTTTATCCACTCCAGATCTTCTGTAAATCCGCCGACTTTGTTTTCCAGTTGCAAAGTCATTGCAATGACTGCATCGAGGGTCATGGCTCCGACACATCTTATGATCATGATCTGCTTAAGTTGTGGAACCAAGCCATTGATGAACCACTGAGTGATAACGCCATCTGGTAAGTTAGCATGGGCTGGTGGTAGCTGCCTTACGTGTGTTCTGAAGAGAGTAGCATACTCCTGTATGGTTTGATTTGCCTTCTGTCTGTTATTCTGCAGATAGTCAAAAATTTCGGCTGGATTCTTTTTTAGCCTGAATCGCTGCAGAAAAGCATCTCGTACTGCTTCATAGGTGCCGAAGTGATTAATATCATATTCTGTAAGCCATCTAGCTGCTTCATTGACCAGTGTAGCTTGAAAGACAATAGCCTTATAGGCCTGATCCGGTGGATGGTTGAGAACTGTGTAGCTTATCTCGAAAGTGCATACGTGAGCATCCGGATCATCTCCTGGGAATCCACCAAACTTCATGTACGTCACTCCTGTTGGAGTCGGCCTGGGTGGACATAACTGTTGTTGTTGTTGTTGTCCGTTCATTGTGAGTGTATTATACGTTCCTTCTGTATCTCGGGCCTGAATATCTGAACTATCGGAATCTGTATCGTCGGGTGGCGCACTTTCCGGTGCGATGATCTTGCTTAATATGCTTCGAATCTTTGTTTCGATCAGCCTTCCTTCCTCCTTGATGTCCAATGTATGGGAACTTGCTTCCAAGCGCGGTGATTTGGCTGAAGATTCAGCAGAAAATGCTAAACCGTCACCGAAAAACTGTGATTCTCTTACCGGAATATCACCGAAATGAACCGAAATTATGCCCGAATTCAGTGTTTTTTTGCCTTCTCCGATTTCTTCGACTAGAGTGCTTCTAATCGTAGATAAATCTGAATCTTTTTCCAAGATTGTTAAACTAGTTTCCAACTGCGTCTTGGTAGGTTCTGGAATTACTATATCTTTGACAGATTGTGCCAAAATATTACCGAAATGTACCAGAGGCGTAACACATTCCACCGGAATATGACCGGAATCAGTTTTAACGTTCTTAACTTTCTTGACAACTGGGTCAGCCCTAGTTGTACTTCTACCTCCCAAAGTCGGCTTTAGTACATTAAGTACTCCAGACTGATGGTTCTTGGGATACGTTTCACCGGATCGAGTAACCGACATGTATCATTTTTCGTACTAATCGCGTAGTATTACTAACGGAACAGTTTGCAACAATCTGGTTCTGTTGCTACTGCCAATCGAACGACAATTTGGATGTGCGATTCTGACAGACGACTGGCAATCTTGATGCCACCTTCCCACAGACGGCGCCAAGTGTTAAAGTGTTACAGAAACGCTGTATTACTGACTAGCCGAAATCGTTACCGAACAAATGTTAAACGTAAAACAGAGATTCATCGTAAGCTGTGTTAAACTTTCAGTATCATTACCGAAAGGTGTTACCAAACTAACGTGGGTTCTTGGGAGTGGTAGGGGTCTGTTAGATAGAGGCCCTGTACTCTTTTCCCAATTCTTAGTCACAACATCAAAACATGAATGCGTTTCTTAGCTCAGTTACTAGCATTAACTAGACAATACTTGATTTCTATATTCCTGCGTACCGAACTTCTCTAGACTAACCTGCTATTGGAACAGAGCAGTAGTCTGAGTTACAGACTCAACAATAGTAATCAACCAGAGATAACACTTTAACCGACAGATTCGTTTGTCATAACGCTTTACAGCGATCTCAAATAAAAGTTCACGTTTACTGAAAGCAATAGTTCGTCCTCGTCACCGAATACAATAAGTTCAACAAAACAAACAGAACGTATTCAACAATGCATCAGTTTGCCTATTCAACTCACATAGTAATATAACTACTCAGACTAATTCAGGATACTTCAACCTCTGAAGAACGCACAACAATACAATACGATAACAGTATTTAGACACACAATCTGTCACTCAACCTTCGTTACGGTGAACTTCAGTGGTAGCAGACAGAACAGTATTAGGCACAATATAGGCCACAACCGATCCTAGGAAACCAATCACTAGCTCCTACTAATGTGATTCTAGTTAAGTATGCAGTGGCAGAAGAAAACCCTAATAGAGCATTGGTGCCACTAACCCTGCTGGTCTCAAAAAATGACTCTCATGATCATAGTTCAGACTACTCCCATGAAGATAGTCCACAAGATTATTACGTAGAGAGTCACCAGAGCATAGTGAGGCTTATTCCTATCAATATGAGACACCACTTATGGAACAAAATTGGGAGCCATAATACTCCAATATCATGTATGCGAATCCTAACCCTAGGCCCCAATTGAGACAAGTAAGACCACAAGCCCCTAGAGGACCATGTTTTAGATGCCAAGGTGACCATTTCATTCATGAATGTCCCCACTCAGCGACTCTGGGACAAGGAAAAAACATCATAATACAAGGATTTTGTCCTCAGTGCGGCAAAGAACATCTTCCAAGAGATTGTCCCAGGAATCCCTCTAGTGCACCTAAGGTCACACCCATTAATGTGGTAGGCTTAGTGGTGGATTCAAGTTCAAGTAGCAGTAATGTGGCTCCTATACAGGCAGTTACTAGGGCGCAAGCCTTACAATAGGCTAAACCAACTGAAAAATCAAAGTCAAGTGAATCAAGAGAGCCTAGTAAGAGGAAAACAAGAACATGGAAGGATACCAGGGAGAGAACCAATTGTAAGTGGAATAAAAAGATATCTGAACTAGAAGAAAGCCTAAAAGACGCAAAAACAAAAATAAAAGACATTGCATCTCAAACCCCCTTGGATGCCAAAACTCCATCCACACCACCTCATCTCACCCTACCACACACTGTAAATAGACGACAACCAGCGTCTCTTCTTGCAGATACAACCCTAGAAGGCTTGGACATGATGTTCAAGGCCTACCAGACTCGACTTCAAGAAGGGCCAATAGCTGCAAACCTAGACAAGAGTTACCCTAGAGAAGATTTAGAGATTGAACAGACAAAAATGTGCATGAAAATGGTAGAACTAGCTCAAGCTATGCTCAAGACCAATCAATTGTTCAATCAGACAAACTCTGTTAAATCGGATTTGCATTTCTAGGGCTTATTAGAAATATTAGAGCAATTGGTAAACAAGCCACAGGTTTCTTCACCACCACAGGCTCAACCAGTTGTTGAAAGAGAAAGCTCACCGCCAACGAAAGCTTATGTTCCTGATTTGGTGGATGATGGAACACCTATTTCAATTCAGCAGTACTCTCAAGAGTTCTTGTAGGAAATACAAGAAGAGAAATGGGCCAAGGAGAAGGGTAATCCCCCTCCTATTCCTCAAATTGATGACCTTCATGATCAATTTCCCCAAGACATTCCATCTATTTACAGAGACCAAATAGAGAAACAAGACGATGAAAGATTGGATTTTGAATCTAATTCTTTACAAGAGTTGTCACAATTCATAGGCCCATGGGAATCTGAATCTCTCCAGATTAGAGCTCCCACAATACTGGTAAGAAATGAAGAATCAGTGGTTCCAAGGAACATTGACGTTGTGAAGAACACTTGAGCTACTAAAAGTAAAACAAGAGCTATGGAAGCATTGTAGGAGTTAGACGTCTGTGGAAGCACGCGAACAACACAAGGAAGAAGAAGAAGCTTGGAGCACAACACACAATACTGAATGTATTACTAGAGAATGTACAAAGATAAGTAGCCCATTAGGGCAATAGGCATATATACAAGCCGGAGGAAAAAAACCTCCTAAAGAGGGAAAAAAGTGCCCCGGAAGTCCTAGTGTGTTCACACACATCTACCTAAATATATCAACAAATCCCCCCTGGGAGTGATTCCGTGAACAAGGAGCTAGCACTCATGTATAAGGAAGTGTCAAGCTATGTGGAAATCACTCCACAAAAGGAAGTAAGCCCAAAGCTTTGTGGAAAGCTTCAAAGTTCTCCCTAGGCAAAGCCTTCGTGAAAAGGTCTGCAATGTTCTCCTGCGTGGGCACATATCCCAAGCTGATCTCTCGAGCAGAGAATCTCTCCCTAACATAGTGATAATGCACCTCAATGTGCTTCGTGCGAGCATGGAACATAGGGTTCCTCGCAACTACTAATGCGCTTTGACTGTCAGTGAAGATGGTGGTGGCAGAAATCTGACCAACACCCAAATCAGCATAAGGCGTTTGAGCCACACACACTCAACGATCGCTGTGAAAGCTGCCCTATACTCAGCCTCACAACTAGAAGTGGCCACAGTAGGCTGCTTCTTGATCAACCAAGATATACATGAGCTACCAAGCCTGAAGCAAAAGCCACTAGTGGACACACGAGTGTCATAGCAACCAGCTCAATCAGAGTCAGAAAAAGCATGCAAATCTGGCGGTAGTGATCCCCCCTTGGGATAAAACAACCCAAGTAGCCAAGTACCACTCAAATAGCAAAAGATGCGCTTAACTGCTCGCCGATGCTTGACTCCTGGTCAATGCATAAACCTGCTCATCTATGAGACAACAAACTGAATATCTGGCCGAGTAATGCATAAGTAAATCAAGCATCCAGTAGCCTACTGATAGAGAACAACATCAAATGCATCTCCAGCATCATGAAGACTCAAACATAAACCTGTCTCCATAGGAGTGGCAATAGGCTTACACTCTTCAAGGCCAAAACACTGCAATAATGTGTCAATATATTTCGTTTGACACAAAGCCATTCCACCATCAACTTGCATAAACTGAATGCCCAAATAGTGATGCAAATGCCCCTAATTAGACATCTCAAATGAGGCATGCAAATCAGCCTTAAAATCAGCAATATGCTTCTCAATAGGACCAATGAGTAGCATGTCGTCAACATAGACAACAATGATCAGAAGCACATCATTAGCACGCTTAACATATAAGGTGCTTTCAGTTGGACTGTTCTCAAAACCATGTGCAATCAGATAGGCATGTATCTTCTCCTACCAAGCACGTGGTGCTTGCTTTAAACCATATAATGCCTTCTTTAACCTGCACACCTGGTTTTCATGCCCTTTCTGCACAAAGCCACGGGGCTGAAAAACATACACTTCTTCATGCAAGTCACCATTCAGAAATGCAGTTTTAATGTCCAACTGATGTACATTCCAACCATGATGGGCTGCAAGTGCACAGATGATCCGAACAATAGTCATACGACATGTAGGTGCAAAGGTCTCATCAAAATCAATGCCTCTTTCCTGCGCATAACCCTTTGCAACAAGCCTAGCCTTATACCTGTCAACTGTACCATTAGGTTTGTTGCCTCATTGGGACTAGCACTAGATTGTCCACCTATAAAAAGAGGCAGCAAAGTATCATACATGTCTTTGGAGCTAACAGATGTCTCCTTAGTACATGAAAGCAATGGTTGAATAGCATCTTCCACAAAAACAACATCATGGCTAACCAGAATGCGTTTAGTCTGTGGATGATATAGATGATAGCCTTTACTTTTAGAACTGTATTCAACAAAAATACATTTTACTGCTTTATCATCCAACTTTTTGCCATGTTGTTCAGTCACTAATGCATATGCCAAACAACCAAAAACACACAGATGAGCAACTGATGGCTTGCGGTCATGCCAAGCCTCATATGGAGTGATAGACTGCAACACTTTATTGGGACACCTTTTCAATACATATGCTGCACACATGACAACCTCAAGCTAGAAACTATGTGGTAAAGCCTGACTCTTGACCATACACCTCGCCATCTCCATGAGTGACCTGTTCTTTCGTTCAGCAACTCCATTCTGTTGAGGTGTATACAGCACTGTACACTGGTGTTTTATCCCACGTTCAGCCAAAAATGCATTAAAATCAGAAGACATATATTCCCCCCCTCGATCAGAACGGAGGGTGCCCATTTTACATGCTGACAGATTTTCAACCAAAACCAAAAACTGTTTGAAGCACATGGACACTTCAGACTTTTCCTTCAATGGATATACCCATGCATGCTGGGAAAAATCATCGATGAAAGTCACGAAGTAAAGATAATTCCCAAAAGAAGGTGTTTGCATAGGACCACAGACATCAGTATGTACAAGCTATAATTTTTACGTAGCCCGAACTGAACCATCTTTTGGAAAGGATGAACGCTGCATTTTGCCCAAAATACAGCCTTCACAAACATGTTTCCCAGGTGCCTCAAGTTTGGGCTAAGAAGACACCATTTCATATTTTTGCAAGCGTAGCAAACTAGCAAAATTCAGATGGCCAAAGCATGCATGCCAAAGCTTTGCATCTGACATAGCTTGAGAATCATTTACTACACATCCCAAATCATTTACAAATCTTTCATAGTCTATGAGCTTATACAGCCCACGACAAAAAATGCCAGAAGCAATAATCACATCTCCATTTGACATATCATGAACTATACACCTTTCATCAACAAATTTCACAACCAAACCAATCTTGGCTAATGCAAAAACTGATAACAGGTTCTTCTTGATCCCTGGCACAAATAAAGCATCTGACAAAGTGAAAGAACTACCATCAACAGTAGTCAAAATGATCTTACCAACTCCCATAACAGGATAAGAGGAGTTGTTGGTGCATGTAACAGTATTCCTTGTAGGGGCAGGCTCGAGTGAAGAGAAGAACTATGCTACGAGGTAATATGTTTGGTTGCCCCACTGTCAAAATACCAAACATCTGAGTCTACTCCAGACATGCACTGCTCATGAGAAGATGGGTCAAAATTGCAGACAGTAGTAAACGCCCATTCTTCTTCCTGCACAAGATTAGCAGACTCTGTTTTTGGTGTAGAGACCTCTGCAACAACCATTCCAGCCTCTTTCTTCTTTGCCTCTTTAGCAGTCAGTTTTGGACATTACTTTATGATATGATCATTCCCTTTACAGTACTTAAAAAACAATTTCTGCTTTTCCAATTTCTTCTCATCTTTATCTTCCTTCTTCGAATATGCAGAATTAGCAGATTTCTGCTTACTAGCTGAAATCTGCCCTTTTGACTAGCCAGGAAAGCTTGATCTACAACTCGCATAATGGACCTCTTCTGCCTAGACTGACTTCCTGCAATAGAACAGAGACTAACCAGCCCTTTTGACTAGCCAGGAAAGCTTGATCTACAACTCGCATAATGGACCTGTTCTGCCTAGACTGATCTTCCTGCAATAGAATAGAGACTAACTCCTCAAATGATAAGGCATTTGGATTGCCTTTCATCATCAACCGAAGAGTAGAAGCAAAACTCTGATATGAATCAGGAAGACCATTCAGAATGGTCTGCACAAGTGAGCTATCTGGTATAACCTCATCAGCAGAAATCAACTGTTCCTTCAAGTCTTTGATCTTTGTTAGGAAACTATCCATAGAATCACCTTCATTCATGTGCTCACTCTCCAACTGTTTTTGGAGGTTAAGCAACACGAGCCTCATTCCTAGCTTGGTACAATGTGGTAAGTGTATCCCAAGCATCCTTAGTTGTTCTGCAAGAGCGAATGTGAGGAATAATGGCACGTTTGACAGACAAAGCTATCAATGCATGTGCCTGGGCATCTCTGCCATCCCAGCGAATTTGCTCAGCAGTAGGTGTAGCAGAAGCTGCAACACAAATAGGAATATGCAGAATATCATCATCTTCGACACCTTCTGCATCAGCTTCAGTACCTACAGTTGTAACAGTCGTAGGTGTGATAGGATATTTTTCGACACCGTGTATAATGTTCCACAGTCCTTTTGCAACCAACACATGTCGCATCATATATGCCCATAATGGGTAGTTGGTACCATCCAACTTATCCTCAACAACCAACATACGGAATACATCACTGCTTTCAGCCATGGCCGGTGACTAAAATACCTTGATGTAGAAAATTGACTGTATCTCAAAAAGTTGAACAGAACTGCCCAGATGTATTCCCCTAGACCTGTACTAGACTTCAAGATGCTTATACTGGCGAACAAAAACTGGTATATACCTTTGGCACAAAAAGACAAAATAGCCTACACAAGCACTACAATAGTGCGTTCGGAGGCCGAAACGAGCTCAGATCGCGATTTTGGCACCATAGAGCGAAGCAATTTTAATCTTGGAAAAACACGTTGAGTATGCTCACCAAAATTTGTGCGATTCTGAGACTGCAAACGGAGGAGTGTCGACGGCGCCCTAGATGAAGCGACGACCTGCTCTAATACCAATTGTTGGAGTTAGACGTCTATGGAAGCACGCGAACAACACAAGGAAGAAGAAGAAGCTTGGAGCACAACGCACAATCCTGAATGTATTACTAGAGAATGTACAAAGATAAGTAGCCCATTAGGGCAATAGGCGTATATACAAGCCGGGGAAAAAAACCTCCTAAAGAGGGAAAAAAGTGCCCCGACGGTCCTAGTGTGTTCACACACATCACTACCTAAATATATCAACAAGCATGTGGCGAATCAAATTCTTGAACTCGATTCCAATGTGTTGAAAGTAGGCTCTAAGCAAAAAGTACCATAGATACCTCTATACAAAATAGGAGACATGAGTGAAGGTGAAGAAGGTAATGCTTATCTTCTAATCATCTACCAAGATTACACAACCAAAGCAATCTTAGATTCAGGTGCTGGTGTTGCAATTGCAACCACCTCCTTGTGGAAGCAATGGGGCAAACCTCTATTAAGACCAACTAGAATGAAGCTTCAAATGGCTGATGACCATGTTGAAAGACCTCTAGGATTTCTAGAAGGGATAACTCTAACCACTCGTGGGGTAGAGTTTGAGCACACTTTTGCTATATGTGACTTTGAGAAAAATAATGTCTATGAGATGATCCTAGGAAGACCCTTCCTATGACAACTAAAAATAGTAGAAGATTGGGGAACTGACTCCTTATACTTGCAACAGTTAGGGGTCACAACCAAGGTCAATTTGAAGGATTACGCCTTCAGAGATGTGCCACCCCTGTAGTGGAATCCTATCCATAAAGTGAAAGAAGATTCTATCTTTGTGCATTCTAAAGTCCATTTGATCCTTCATGGATGCATGAAGATACTCATTTGTGGATGTGCAAGGTCGTAGAGGAAGAGGAAAGATGCCTAAAAGTGAGAGAAGAGGGAAATTATCAAGGACATAGACTGGTTAAAGACCCAGCCTACACACCAATGATCTTTCCAGATGAGGAATTTGAGCCTCATGGTTGGGCAGAAATCTTGGCCACCATGGACATTACTATCAATGAAGAACAGTGGACACCTCATTGTGATGAGGAGGGTTATGATATTTCAGTGTTCATGTGTCAACCTGTGTTAGAAGAATGTGACCCTAGTGACTTCATAGAAGAAGAAGAGAACGATGATGATCTAGAGTCCATTGTGATGGATAGTTGCTTTAATTCAGAGAAGCACTATCTAGAAGATGTAGGAGTGTTCACCCAGAAAGTGTTACATAAGAACAAGCTCTAAAGTATTATTTTTTAGGCTGATGGAGTTTATTATTTATGATAAATAACATGTGGAGGCATTCACATCTCTTAATTTAGAGTAAAAGTAGATAAACATATATAAAAGTAAGAAGGAAAGGAGAGGTGTCTATTTTTAGACAAGGAAGGCGCTTTCGTTGATAGCCTCTCAATGAAAAGAGTGGCTCTCTTAGTGTAGGTGGCCAAATTGAGTGATTCTTGTTGTGTTGTGAAGCTGACAACTTTTACTATATGATTATATTAGGGTTTTGTTCAATTTTTAATGAGAAAACCCCGTGCAAGTAGGCATTTGTGCAGATTTTCTTTCTTGTGTCTATCAGGTGTCTCATCAGAGACATACCTCTCTTCAAAATTTCAAATCTCAGTCGTTATGAGGTCTTTTTGAGCGACTTCACTTGGAGGAGTTTCCTTAGCTCTGATACTTTCTATCTATATCAAAATATTTCATAGATCTTTGAGATTTCTTGCTACTGTACATCAGTTTTCAATTCGGATAGTTAGTCATACCTTGTTGTTGTAGGCCTCCGTATACCTTGACTTCAAACTATTTGTTTGGGAGCTATACTCCACCTTTTTTGATGCTTTTTGTTTTCACAGCATGCTACTCAAAGTCTACTTTTAGAGTATATGATTAGTTTTGGCAAATTCTACTTATAGATTTTTTGGTGGTTATTTTGCCACAGTCACCCATTTTTGTTTTCTTAAAAGTTTGATTTCTGAAGTTTGGAAATATTTGTTTGATCTTTTGAAGATCTTGGCAGGTCTCATCACTTTTGTTGTGTACTTTGATGTTTACAAGTTTGTAAACATAACATTGTGGTATTAGAGCTATTTGTTTTTTATCAGATACTATTTGTTTTTTTATCAGATCCTTCATCAATCTTACTGAATTATCTTCTTTTTTTATAACAATTCAACATGGCAGATTTGAGTGCATCGATTGAGAAGTTATCAGATGGGAGAAATTATCCCATGTGGCAATTTAGAATGGAGACTTATCTCATGTCTAAAGGTCTTTGGGGATTGATAATAGGTACGGAAGTGAAGCCGGTATCACCAAAAGCTCCTACACAAGCAGATCGAGCAAAAGAGCAAGAATGGATCAAAAGAGACAGAAGAGTTTTGTTTATTATCTCACAAACAGTTTCAAATACTATGCTTGGACATATAAGAGGTTTGAATACCCAATAGAGCAAGGTAAACACAACTTATTGGTGAGCTGACAAGAGTAAAAAAGAAGCCATGACAATCAGTTAATGATTATATTCTTGAGGTAAAATCTCTTATTGAAGCATTAGCCTCTATTGATGCATCTCCTAGTGAGGATATAAAGTTTAATAGCATGTTAAATGGCTTGAGAGAAGATGAAAGATGGAAGTCTTTCATTACGTCTATCATGACTCAAGAGAATCTACCATCCTTTGAAGATTTACAAACGCTCATGATGACTGAAGAAATGAACATAGAAGGTGGCAACTCTTATCATTCACAAAGAGGTAGTCAAGGACAAGCTCTTTATACTTCATCAAATAGATCGAGGAAGAGGATGCTTTAATGCTACTAGAGGAGGAAGAACAACACAACAAAGTCAACATACTCAACCAAATTAGCAAGGTAACTTTAGTTGCCATTATTGTGATAAAGTTGGTCATTATGCCAGGGATTGCTTCTCCAACCCAAATAGAAGAGGTGTTTTTAAAGGACGACAAAGAGGAAGAGGCCAAGATCACATGCATCAAAACAATAACATAGTGCAAGAGGAGGCTCGGACACATAATGAAAACATTCTTATGGCTATGCATACAAAGACACATAAGAGGAAGGTAAACAACAAAACTTGGTATATAGATAGTGGTTGCTCAAACCACATGAGTCATAACATGAACGTGTTTGTGAACTTACACAAGCCAGATTCAAGAGTCACAGTTGCTACATGAGATAGTAATGAGCATGAAGTAGTTTACATTGGTGATTGTCCACTTAATGAACATGTAACTCTTAGAGATGTTTTGTTTGTTCCTACTATTACAAGAAATTTGATTTCACTTGGACAGATGGAGGACAATGGAGTGAAGGTCGATTTTGACAATAATCAGTGGAAGGCTTATCTGAAGAAGGATGGGAATTTTGTTATAAAAGGACAAAAGGTAAACAAATTATATACTTATGAAGTTTAAGTTCCAGATCATGCAGGCTATACAATGGTTAATGGGACTCAAGTAAGTCAATTGGACTTATGGCATAAAAGATTAGGACACATCAGCGTTGGCAGGTTAAAGGATATTGCAAAGAAATCATTGGTTGAAGGTTTACCACAACTATCTAAGCAAGATTTGCATTTTGTTTGTGAGGCATGTCAGTTTGGAAAACATGTACGAAGTCCTTTTTCAAAAGCAGGATTGCAAAGCAGAGGTATTTTGGACTTGGTTCGTACTGATGTATGGGGTTCATCTCAAGTAGAGTCCATAGCAGGTAGTAAGTTGTTGTATATTATTGAACAATGTATTGTTAAAGTGTTATATTATTAATGTATTATTATGTTTTTGATGTTTCTGATATAGCAGCTGAAGGTTCGTGAGGAGCGTGCAAGGCGTGAAAGGGCAGACATCAATAATCCGAATAATTATTATTTAGCTTGTAAATAAACCTGCGTAGAAGGTTCTATTGTTAGAAAAGTAAGGGTTAGAATAAAGGTCGTTGTAGACCGCAGTTTTTGTTATTCAAAGTAATGGCTTTCTGTAAAAGTTACCAACTTTTAGTTTCACGCCTACTTTTTGAAGGCGCCCTCATGTAACCACTATTTTCGACGTAATCGAAATTCCTATAAATACATGCACTCTGTGGCTGTCGAAACAGAGTGCCTGGGGGGAGATTGCACCCAATCTTGCGTTCGGTCTCGTCTCTTGTTGTCTCTATTTTCTGTGTGTTTTTCTGCGTCCGTAATCTCTGTATGCGCGTGAGCAAGATCCTGACAACAGTGGTATCAGAGCTCTACACGCGTCAATACAGAGGGTTCTGTTCTCTGTTCGCGATTCTGAATTCCGATTCCATCTCCATCTCCATCTCCATCTCCATCTCCGTCTCCGTCTTCGGTTTCGGTTTCTGTTTCTGTTTCGTCTTCGGTTTCGGTTTCTGTTTCGTCTTCGGTTTCGGTTTCTTTTCTTGTTCCAGAACCAGAACCTACGTTTTCACCTACGTTTACTCCTTCACCTTACTCCAAGGCGTCGACTAAGGAAAAGAACTTAGGTAATACATTGGAAACATTGGCACCCAAGGCTCCATTGGCGACCGTTGGCTACGCGCGAGGCAATTGTAATTTTTGAGTGGTAATACAGAGGTTTAGAGTCCCTAAGGTAGGAGGATTTGAACCCACAATCTCCTACTTTCAAGGGAAGTACTTTGACCACTCCACCATCTCTTGGAGTTGTACTCAAGTTCTCTCTCTTTCTTACTTGTGGAAGGCGCGCGCGTCGATTTCAAGGTTGGACCCAAGAAAGAATCAAGTGTATCTCTCAATCTGTAGGTCGGATTGAGGCGTGTAATATACCGTTGGAAAGCTCTCGGAACGAAATTTCCAATGAGCTATGTTGGAAGTGTGAATTCCTTCAAAATCCTTGGGTGGCACTTGATTGAGTATTCAAGATACCAAGCAAGGTTGAGAACACGGGATCGAGACACCAAGGTTGCAAACAAGAAGGTTCAATACACCAAGGTTGAGAGCAAGGGTCCAAGAGCACCATGGAGGATTACAGTAATTCACCTCTACCTACGGCAACACTTGAACAACAACTAGAGCTCTTGCAGCATGAGCTTCAAGGAGCTCAGAACGAGATCCGACAATGTGATGAAATCCTCCAAAAGATGCAAGTTGAGGAAGACAACCTTACGAGAGAAGTAAAAGCTATTGTGTCTGCCCAATCTGATGTTACTCATTCAAAGATTGGTAATAGAAACTTCCAGTTTTTTGATGGCCGAAAGGATGGGCCTTTAGTACTTTCTTGGTTGTCGTAGTTTGATGATTTTTATCTCGATGAAATGTATGCTGAAAGTGAAAAAGTTAAATTTGCCACTAACTATTTAGTAGGTAAAGCTCAACTCTGGTGGAATGTCCTGCGGCACAGTACGGAGCGTCCAACAACTTGGAAGGCTTTTCAAGAAAACGTGAAGGATTCATTTCTTCCTCCTCAATACCATTTGCATGTTCGACGAGCATGGACGGCCCTTACATGGAAGGAGGGTGATACGGTTACTACCTACACTGAGCGGTTCTGGCAAAATTTACTACTTGTACAAATGCTTGAAGATGTATCAGAGGATATCTTGCAGCAGAAATACGAAGATGGTTTGGAGGTGGGTATCCAAGCTAAGCTTCACACCCTACGACCTACAACCCTCAAGGAGGCCATATCTTTTGCTTATAATGCAGAAAAAGAATTCCAGTCCATAACCAAGTCACTCCGTCTACAACAACCATGTCCATGACCATTTCCTGTTAAACCTTCATTTCCTATGAAGCGTAATTTTAATGCCCCATCTTACCCTAGTTTTCCTCGTCCTCCACAATCCAATTACTCAACTCCACCCGTTGCTTCATCTCTCCAACCAACCAAACCACCTACCCTTTAAACTTCAGCAGTGAATGCCCAACAGAAGAGACCACGAATCACTTGCTGGAATTGTGGTAAACCTGGACATACAAGAATAAGGTGCAGATTGCAACCTCTTCATATGAAACCGGCTACAGCTCGATTGCATAACATGGAGGTCTATAATGAAGAAATTCCTCCTGTTTGGACAGAGGAATCACTGGAGAAGGACTTAAGTACCTTGGGTAACGATATCTCTCTACACTCTCTTCTTTGCATGCAGGGTACAATAAATAACAAACTAGTTAAAATTCTACATGACGATGGTAGTTCACATGACTTCATTTCACATTTATTAGTACAAGAACTTAAATTAGAAATGTTTCCTTCTTTGTATAAAGTGAAAGCTGCATTTCAAGGTAGTCGTTATAATGTAACACGAGAAGTGCAACATGTTACGATTAGCATAGGCCCTTATGTTGACTCACGAACATTTTTAATTGCACCTTTGCAATCTTATGATGTTATACTAGGTATGCCTTTTTGTCACCATTATAATCCACGTATTGACTACCATACTCATACCTTTAAGTTTGCTTTCAAAGTTCAAATCATTACTTTGTCTGCACTGCATGATTTCCAGCCATTTCCATTGATTAGTCACACGCAAGTAAAACGTGCATTTAGGAAAGGATTCAACTCATGCATTGTTTTTGTCAATGTCAACAATGATTATACTCATACACTTCCAGATGCATATAAACCTTTCATGAGTACTTATAAGGATTGTTTTATGTCTGAATATCCCTCTGTACTACCACCATCTCGAGGATCCTTTGACCATAGCATAGACTTAGTCCCTGGTAGTTATCCTCCTCATAAAGCACCTTATAGACATGGCCCACTACATCAAAAGGAAATAGAAAATCAAGTAAAAGACCTACTACAAAAAGGACTTATGAGGCATAGTTCTTCCCCATTTGGAGCACCAGTTCTCTTAGTAGAGAAGAAGAATAAAACTTATCGAATGTGCATTGATTATAGAGCCCTTAACAAGATCACGATCAAGAATAGATACCCTATTCCTCGAATAGATGATCTCTTAGATAAGTTACGAGGAGCTCGTGTCTTTAGTAAAATTGATCTTAAATCGGGTTACCATCAGATTCGTATGACACAAAGTGATATTTTCAAGACTGCATTTAGAACTCAAAATGGCCATTATGAATTTATGGTAACGCTATTTGGACTTACTAATGCCCCTGCTACATTTGCGCGAATGATGAACAATATTTTTCTTGATTACCAAGCTTTTGTTCTTGTATTCTTTGATGAAATACTTGTTTACAGTAAGAATGATAGTGAACATGAAAAGCATCTTGAAACAGTTTTTCATTTGTTACGAGAGAACACACTTTATGCTAATCCTGAAAAGAGTTATTTCTTTCAGCGTAAGCTAGAATATTTAGGACATATTATTTCAAGTGAAGGTGTGCATGTGGATCCGAAAAAGATTAGAGTTATCATAGAATGGCCTACACCACAATCAGTCAATGATGTTCGTTCTTTTCTTGGGTTGGCTAGTTTCTATAGGAAGTTTGTTTGAAATTTTTCTTATTTAGCATTGCCTCTTACTTTGTTGTTGAAAAAGAAAATAAAATTTGCATGGGGATTTACCCAACAACAGTCCTTTGACAAACTTAAACATGCACTGTCACATGCACCTGTTTTACAATTACCTGATTTTTCACAACCCTTTCATGTTGTTATTGATGCTAGCAGTTAAGGAATAGCTGCTGTTCTGATGCAAAATGACAATCCCATTGCATTTGAGAGTAGAAAACTTAAACTCTCAGAGCATAAGTATAGTACGTATGATAAAGAATTGTTAGCAGTTGTGCATGCTTTGCGAATTTGGAAACACTATCTTATGGGCTCTGAGATCTTAATCAAAACCGATCAACAGGCTATTAAACATTTATTAAATCAGCCCTTAATCTCTGATAGGCATCTTAAATGGGCATCATTCATTCAAAATTTCCAACCCATGATACAATATCAGCCTGGTAAAGATAATGTTGTAGCGGATGCTCTTAGCCGTTTTCCTTTGCATTCTGTTGTTTTGAATAATATTTCTGCCATCCAAATTCATTCTTTTCAAGAAATGGTTTCCACTTATGCATCTGATTTGTATTTTTCACGTGCATGGCATGACTTCAGCAATGCTGCGTCTTTATCTGATGAACATTATACATTTCATAATGGTTTTCTCTATTTTCAACATAGATTGTGCATAATCCAAGCTTTTAAAGATTTTGTCATTAAAGAAATGCATGAACCATCTTACATGGGTCATAGAGGCATACAAAGCACCATTTCTGCTTGCAAAGATTTCTTCTTTTGGCCACACATGGAAAATGACATTGCACATTATGTTTCTCAATGCATTGTATGTCAGCGTGTCAAACGTCATCATGGTAAACCATTTGGATTATTAATGCCACTTCCTATTCCAAATGAACCATGGGAACAAATCTCTATGGATTTTATCACAAGTCTTCCTATCACTTCATCACATAATGATATGATTTGGACAATAGTTGATAGGTTTAGTAAATATGCATATTTCATTCCATGTAGAAAAAGTTTGACTGCACCTCAAGCTGCAAAATTATTCATTAAATGCATTTTTCCACATCATGGATTTCCTAAAGTAATGTTATCTGATCGTGATGTTAGGTTTTGTAATCATTTTTGGGTTGCCTTATTTCAACATTTTTGTTCTAAAATAGATTTTAGCTCTGCATTTCATCCTGAAAGTAATGGACAGAGTGAGGCTACAAATAGTACTATTCTTGATTTATTGCGTTGTTATTCATTAGATAATCTTAATAACTGGGATGAAAAGTTGCCATTGCTTCAATTTGCTTACAATAACACTTCACACACCACTACTGGTCGTGCACCTTTTGAGATAGTTTTTGGTAAAAAGCTTCCCACTCCCATGTCCCTCACCCAAACCGACATTCCGATGGCTGATTCTATTGCTCAAAATCACGTTTCTATACTTCATAATGTTCACGAGCACATTAGGAAAAGTCAAGCGCGATATACACGTATTATCAGTACTAAACGGTTAGCCAAAGCATTCAAGGAAAATGATTTCGTATGGTTGCAAATCATTAAAAGACGTCTCAAAAATATTTTGCAGCATCCTAAAATTAAACTTGAACCACGCTATTATGGACCGTTTCGCATTATCAAAAAAATTAATGATAATTCATTTCGATTAGATATTCCATCCCATTGGACCATTCATAATTCTTTTCATATTAGTTTACTTAAACCATTTAAAGGAACTTTACCACTTGCTCCACTTCTTGATGACCCTGCTTTAATTGAAGAACAATCGGAAATCTTAGTCCCTGAGAAAATCATTGATTATGATGTCACTACTACACGCACTGGTACTCAATATCATCGATATTTGGTTAAGTACAAAAATCATTCTATTGAAGAATGTTAATGGATACATAAAACACAATTAACACCTCATTATGACCACTTAATTTTTGCATATCATACACAAACACATTAATGTAACAGCTCCATGAACATTTCCATGCATGTATTTTTTTACATGGCACATGCCTATTTTTATTCAATGATGAAACATGTGACTGGCCATCTATGTTTATTCTTTTATCACCTGAGGTCAGTTGCTTGTTCAACTGCGGGGCATGTTATACCTTATGGAATATGTTGAACAATGCATTGTTGGATTGAAATATAAAATAGCCAATGCATTGTCGGATTGAAATATAGAATAGCCAATGCATTGTTGGATTGTAACATGAAATATGTTGGCCAATGCATTGTTGGATTGTAACAGTAATATGGAATATGTTGAACACTGCATTATTATTGTTAGAGTGTTAACTTATTTTATCAACTGAGGTCAGTTGCTTGTCAACTGAGAGGCATGTTGTATATTATTGAACAATGTATTGTTAAAGTGTTATATTATTAATGTATTAATATGTTTTTGATGTTTCTGATATAGCAGCTGAAGGTTCGTGAGGAGCGTGCAAGGCGTGAAAGGGCGGACATCGATAATCCGAATAATTATTATTTAGCTTGTAAATAAACCTGCGTAGAAGGTTCTATTGTTAGAATAGTAAGGGTTAGAATAAAGGTCGTTGTAGACCGCAGTTTTTGTTATTCAAAGTAATGGCTTTCTGTAAAAGTTACCAACTTTTAGTTTCATGCCTACTTTTTGAAGCCGCCCTCATGTAACCACTATTTTCGACGTAATCAAAATTCCTATAAATACATGCACTCTGTGGACTGTCGAAACAGAGTGCATGGGGGGAGATTGCACCCAATCTTGCGTTCAGTCTCGTCTCTTGTCGTCTCTATTTTCTGTGTGTTTTTCTGCGTCCGTAATCTCTGTATGCGCGTGAGCAAGATCCTGACAACAGTGGTATCAGAGCTCTGCATGCGTCAATTCAGAGGGTTCTGTTCTCTGTTCGCGATTCTGAATTCCGATTCCATCTCCATCTCCATCTCCATCTCCGTCTCCGTCTTCGGTTTTGGTTTCTGTTTCTGTTTCGTCTTCGGTTTCGGTTTCTGTTTCGTCTTCGTCTTCGGTTTTGGTTTCTGTTCCTGTTCCAAAACCAGAACCTACGTTTTCACCTACGTTTACTCCTTCGGCTTACTCCAAGGCGTCGACTAAGGAAAAGAGCTTAGGCAATACATTGGCAACATTGGCATCCAACGCTCCCTTGGCGACCGTTGGCAGCCGTTTGTTACGCGGGAGGCAATTGTAATTTTTGAGTGGTAATAGAGAGGTTTAGAGTCCCTAAGGTAGGAGGATTTGAACCCACAACCTCCTACTTTAAAGGGAAGTACTTTGACCACTCCACCATCTATTGGAGTTGTACTCAAGTTCTATCTCTTTCTTACTTGTGGAAGGCGCGCGCGTCTATTTCAAGATTGGACCCAAGAAAGAATCAAGTGTATCTCTCAATCCGTAGGTCGGATTGAGGCGTGTAATATACCGTTGGAAAGCTATCGGAACGAACTTTCCAATGAGCTATGTTGGAAGTGTGAATTCCTTCAAAATCCTTGGGTGGCACTTGATTGAGTGTTCAAGATACCAAGCAAGGTTGAGAACATGGGATCGAGACACCAAGGTTGCAAACAAGAAGGTTCAATACACCAAGGTTGAGAGCAAGGGTCCAAGAGCACCATGGAGGATTACAGTAATTCACCTCTACCTGCGGCAACACTTGAACAACAACTAGAGCTCTTGCAGCATGAGCTTCAAGGAGCTCAGAACGAGATCCGACAAGGTGATGAAATCCTCCAAAAGATGCAAGCTGAGGAAGACAACCTTACGAGAGTAGTAAAAGCTATTGTGTCTACCCAATCTGATGTTACTCATTCAAAGACTAGTAATAGAAACTACCAAATTTTTGATGGCCGAAAGGATGGGCCTTTAGTACTTTCTTGGTTGTCGCAGTTTGATGATTTTTATACCGATGAAATGTATGCTGAAAGTGAAAAAGTTAAATTTGCCAATAACTATTTAGTAGGAAAAAAAAATCAACACTTGGCATGTCAAGGCAAACACAGACAAGTGATACAATGAATCACAACAATCGATAGTCAAAGAAATATGTAATTAGGATGTATTTAACTCAATATGCCTTGAGCGATGTCCCGGGTATCACTAGTGACACGGAAGAGTAGGGGAAACTAATCAGACTTCACACTAGAAACAGTCAACCATCATGAAGAAATAACCTTTAACACAAGATTGCAAGTGGCCAGAACAATTAGTCATCGTAGTCATAGCTTTTGGATCGTTAGGCACAATGTTAGTTGCTAGAATATTTACCAAAGCTCAAAGACCAACACCTTATAATGCAATAACACCTTTGAGGTGACAAAAAGGATCAGCACATCTAATAGAGAAGGGCGTACATCAATTCCCAAATGGCACACAATGTTACAAATTCAGAAGTGTACATGAGGGGCATAACTCAATTCCATATTTGAAGCACAAGGGGTACATTGACCAACACTAGAAACTTATGCATATTGTGAATCAGAAAAAGGAGGAGGATGCTTTATCCCTAACCGCAATCCAGGCGAGGAAATAATCCATACTCCATAGTGCGAAAAGTAAAAACACATGATTAATCAAGCACAGGCCAAGAATACATGATAGAGAGGTCAATGTGTGCTGCAAGACAGAACTCTAGTTGTTCGAATATCATGCAAACTCCATCAGTGCGAATAAGACACAAAGTGATCCCAACAACTCCACCGTCTATCACAGATATTAGGCTAGTTTATATGTGGAGGGTCAGATAGAGTTATAACAGAATAAGCAGGCATCGACAAATGGATTCCGCATGCAAAAGAACTTCCCTGATTCAAAGCATTGATGCATGTAACCAAGATTGACTGAATCTGACACAATAGCAACCATCAAGCATAATGTGTAGAAATTTCTTCCACCCCAAGCAACAGCACGGACCACCAAGCCTAATAGATTCAGTGCCCCAGTCGTTTTCACCCAATGAGTCTTTGCCATTGATGCAGCACTGATGAAGAATAGATAGAGCACAAACACTGATGTTCAGTGATCATGAGAATGAAACCAAGAATGGCTGGTTGTCTGGTCCTGAGTCTGAGGAACCTACGGAGAAGCAGAAGCCCGCCCGTAGTAGTTCTGCAAAGAAATTATTTAGACATGAGTTTATGAACAATCCAGCATACCATGTAGGAGAGCAATGAGCGGACACACAGGCGGACGCCATCAGTCATCGGATTGCTCAGAGTTTCCCATCGCAATAATTAGAACGAGCACCCCTGCGTCTTCAAGGAGGAGGCAGCAACGACCATGGTGGCTAACAGAGATAGGAGTGGGGAGGACCTGACTCAATCTTCCACTAACACCCAAAGCACATGTGGAGACGCAAAATCCCATCCCCGCAAGGGTGGGGAAGAAGAAAAAAAGAGGGGCCTTGTAGAAGAGAAATGGATGGGAAAGGTTGCAGTTAGGGAGTCAAAAGGTCTTGCCTTTCTGATGAGAAGGAGAGCCTGTAACCGACCTTGTACTGAGGTGACCCACGGCGACTTCAAACGGAGTGTGAATACCTTGTTATGTGAGGCCCTCCTCACCTATTCTTTACTTAGCAAGCATAGCCGAATGAGAGGAACACGCACACCCCTACCATTCATCAAACATCCAAGAAGGAAGAGAGGATAGTCCTTCAGAGCCCAACTCCATCAGATCTGCAGGGTTTATAATGCACAAGGTAGGGGAGCATTTAAATGCTTGGCCCTCCATATACACCAATGCAAACATCAGTTTTTTTTCAAAATGTATGACAAGAACGGATCACAGCATATGTATATCATCAAGTTTTCCACAACATACAAGATTAAGCATTCTAGACATAGGCAGGAGAAGAGTTACAATATATATCTCGTAGCCCAGGCAAAAAGTTAAGAACTCATGATAACAGAAGACTTAATACTGTAGAATCTTCCATCCCAAACTGATTGCCACAGTGTGTGCAAGCCCCCAACATATTAGAGAAATAGCATACGCAGCCAACGAAGAAGGATTCGGGAAGAAAACTGAGTTTCCCCAGCCTGCATGTATAAGGCCATTGATTGGATCGGTTCAACTCCACCGGCAGGACATACAGCTCCACCTGCCATAGCCACATGTAGATGGCGACGCATCAACCTATCTGGATTCTTACCTAATCGAGCACCTCAGACAATGATCCTCCGCAGCACCTGAAAATAGTGCATCCACAGTATGCATTTGCAAAACCATTTCTACAAATTACCGTCAGATTGATGATCGTTGAAAGTCTACGGACATCGGCGATAGCCCATATTCCAGCAGATAGATCGAGTCATAAGTCATAACAATGGTACACCATGATCTAACTTGAGCCAAAAACAAATCTACAGGGGTGAGGATGGGGCCGACTAAGGATTCAGCCTGCTTCAAGGTGTCAAATGATGATGCCCTCGTACACACAAGCTTGATCGTCCTCCTGGCAGGCTTATGCATGAGCTACAGAGGAGAGATTTTGAGGATCTTGTACTTAGCGTCAAGGAAGTAGGAGCACACGCAGACGGCGAACATGGTTTTAGTGTTCTGCAAACTCAGAGGAGTGGAGCTCCGTCCACACAAATACTCTGTCATTACGATCAGGGTGGCTTGACAGAGGCTTAACTTGGAGCGTGAAGGAGTGCGGGAGCAGAACAAGCCATTGGACTTGACTACAGCTTCGAAGTCACAACGCAACAGCTCCACCATCACTAGAGACCACGGGGGAGCAAGAAGATGCTCCACCCGACAGTGGGAGAATGGAAATGGGAGGGAGAGAGTAAATCCTCCATCTCCCCTTCCCCATACGGATTAAGGACGAGGGAGGAGTCCAATAAATTCCCCAACTACCCCGCACATAAGCCAATTCTTAAATGCTACATGAAATTTCGAGCACATTTGGTTTCTTGGAGTGGAAAAAATCCGAAGACCGTACAAAATTCGCAATCACCTTCAACTAACTTTGCCACAATTTTTTTTATATTTTTTTTAAGTGAAAAGAGAGAGAGAAAGAAGTGAGAAATGTCCCTCCCCCTTCTCAAGGGCAACCTTGAAAAAGAGATGGAAGAGATGCAGACAGATGCCCCTTGGTGTGTGTGAGAGATGTGCATATGAGAGAGTGAGAGAAAGAGAAGGGGGTTAGGGGATGTTCTTGTGCAACAAACAAAGATAAAGAACTAAACTACTCAAAAACTAAAAGAAAAGAGGTACCCTATGCCAACCGAAGGCCACACGTATTCATCCTCCTCCAAGTGCCAAGGTGCATCTCACGAAGTATGGACACGCAAACTTGGAAAAACCAACGGCTAAAGGTCGACGTCCCCGGCAACGGCACCAAATTTGTTGAGAAAAGGGGAGCAACAACCCTAACCGCCTCACATGGAAGTGAGAGGTTTCTCCAAGTTGGGGCAAAGAATGAGAGGAGAGGTTCACCCACGCTCATGGAGCAATGGCAACAATGGCCAACGTCACAAGGAGCAAAGGGGAACATCCTCCCAACCATGCACACACACATGCAAATCCATACACCAAGATCATCGCCTTGCACACAAGGAAACAGGAGAGTAGCAAATGACACCTTCTTCCATTACCAAAATGGAGGCCAAGGCCATGGCCAAGGGACCTCCCTTTTTACAAATGAGGCTCTTCTTTATATACAGAAGAAGAGAGGCATATGTGAATAAAACATGTGGTCAAAAGACCACATGTGCTAAATCAAAAAGAGAATCTTAAGTGATATGGGAATTTCAAAAAGCTAACTACCTAGAGAGAGAGAGAGCGCGTGAGATTTCTACGTGGGCTTTTTTTATGTTTGCTCAAAAAGGAGTTTTTAAAGAAAAGGCTTCAATACCTTAGACTTAGGGAAATTATCAAAAAGGGGCTTAGGAGAGTGTTCATATGGACATCTCCTAGATACAAGGAAAAAGGTATTTTTATGAGGGCTAAAGGATTCCATAGCATGAGAAAATTGTGGGCAACCCTTAAAACAACACCATGATACAATATAAGCCTGGTAAAGCTAATGTTGTAGCGGATGCTCTTAGCCGTTTTCCTTTGCATGCTGTTGTTTTGAATAATATTTCTGCCATCCAAATTCATTCTTTTCAAGAAATGGTTTCCACTTATGCATCTGATTTGTTTTTCACGTGCATGGCATGACTTCAACAATGCTGCATCTTTATCTGATGAACGTTATACATTTCATAATGGTTTTCTCTATTTTCAACATAGATTGTGCATAACCCAAGCTTTTAAAGATTTTGTCATTAAAGAAATGCATGAACCATCTTAGATGGGTCATAGAGGCATACAAAGCACCATTTCTACTTGCAAAGATTTCTTCTTTTGGCCACACATGGAAAAAGACATTGCACATTATGTTTCTCAATGCATTCTATGTCAGCGTGTCAAACATCATCATGGTAAACCATTTGGATTATTAATGCCACTTCCTATTCCAAATGAACCATGGGAACAAATCTCTATGGATTTTATCACAAGTCTTCCTATCACTTCATCACATAATGATATGATTTGGACAATAGTTGATAGGTTTAGTAAATATGCATATTTCATTCCATGTAGAAAAAGTTTGACTGCACCTCAAGCTGCAAAATTATTCATTAAATGCATTTTTCCACATCATGGATTTCCTAAAGTAATGTTATCTGATCGTGATGTTAGGTTTTGTAATCATTTTTGGGTTGCCTTATTTCAACATTTTGGTTCTAAAATAGATTTTAGCTCTGCATTTCATCCTGAAAGTAATGGACAGAGTGAGGCTACAAATAGTACTATTCTTGATTTATTGCGTTGTTATTCATTAGATAATCCTAATAACTGGGATGAAAAGTTGCCATTGCTTCAATTTGCTTACAATAACACTTCACATACCACTACTGGTCGTGCACCTTTTGAGATAGTTTTTGGTAAAAAGCTTCCCACTCCCATGTCCCTCACCCAAACCGACATTCCGATGGCTGATTCTATTGCTCAAAATCACGTTTCTATACTTCATGATGTTCACGAGCACATTAGGAAAAGTCAAGCGCGAAATACACGTATTATCAATACTAAACAGTTAGCCAAAGCATTCAAGGAAAATGATTTTGTATGGTTGCGAATAATTAAAAGACGTCTCAAAAATATTTTGCAGCATCCTAAAATTAAACTTGCACCACGCTATTATGGACCGTTTCGCATTATCGAAAAAATTAATGATAATTCATTTCGATTAGATATTCCATCCCATTGGACCATTCATAATTCTTTTCATATTAGTTTACTTAAACCATTTAAAGGAACTTTACCACTTGCTCCACTTCTTGATGACCCTCCTTTAATTGAAGAACAATCGGAAATCTTAGTCCCTGAGAAAATCATTGATTATGATGTCACTACTACACGCACTGGTACTCAATATCATCGATATTTGGTTAAGTACAAAAATCACTCTATTGAAGAATGTCAATGGATACATAAAACACAATTAACACCTCATTATGACCACTTAATTTCTGCATATCATACACAAACACATTAATGTAACAGCTCCATGAACATTTCCATGCATTTATTTTTTTTACATGGCACATGCCTATTTTTATTAAGTGATGAAACATGTGACTGGCCATCTATGTTTATTCTTTTATAACCTGAGGTCAGTTGCTTGTTCAAGTGCGGGGCATGTTATACCTTATGGAAGCTGTTGAACAATGCATTGTTGGATTGAAATATAAAATAGCCCATGCATTGTTGGATTGAAATATAGAATAGCCAATGCATTGTTGGATTGTAACATGAAATATGGTGGCCAATGCATTGTTGGATTGTAACAGTAATATGGAATATGTTGAACACTGCATTATTATTGTTAGAGTGTTAACTTATTTTATCAACTGAGGTTAGTTGCTTGTCAACTGAGAGGCATGTTGTATATTATTGAACAATGTATTGTTAAAGTGTTATATTATTAATGTGATAATATGTTTTTGATGTTTCTGATATAGCAGCTGAAGGTTCATGAGGAGCGTGCAAGGCGTGAAAGGGCGGACATCAATAATCCGAATAATTATTATTTAGCTTGTAAATAAACCTGCGTAGAAGGTTCTATTGTTAGAAAAGTAAGGGTTAGAATAAAGGTCGTTGTAGACCGCAGTTTCTGTTATTCAAAGTAATGGCTTTCTGTAAAAGTTACCAACTTTTAGTTTCACGCCTACTTTTTGAAGCCGCCCTCATGTAACCACTATTTTCAACGTAATCAAAATTCCTATAAATACATGCACTCTGTGGACTGTCGAAACAGAGTGCATGGGAGGAGATTGCACCCAATCTTGCGTTCGGTCTCGTCTCTTGTCGTCTCTATTTTCTGTGTGTTTTTTTGCGTCCGTAATCTCTGTATGCGTGTGAGCAAGATCCTTACAACAGTGGTATCAGAGCT
The DNA here is from genome assembly GCA_020310875.1 of Ceratopteris richardii. Lineage (NCBI taxonomy): Eukaryota > Viridiplantae > Streptophyta > Polypodiopsida > Polypodiales > Pteridaceae > Ceratopteris > Ceratopteris richardii. The sequence goes on from CM035406.1 coordinate 250,212,688, forward strand.
CTGCATGCGTCAATACAGAGGGTTCTGTTCTCTGTTCGCGATTCTGAATTCGGATTCCATCTCCATCTCCATCTCCATCTCCGTCTCCATCTCCGGTTTCGGTTTCCGTTTCTGTTTCGTCTTCGGTTTCGGTTTCGGTTTCTGTTCCTGTTCCAGAACCAGAACCTATGTTTTCACCTACGTTTATTCCTTCGGCTTACTCCAAGGCAAAGAACTTAGGCAATACATTGGCAACATTGGCAACATTGGCACCCAAGGCTCCCTTGGCGACCGTTGGTAGCCGTTGGCTACGCGCAAGGCAATTGTAATTTTTGAGTGGTAATAGAGAGGTTTAGAGTCCGTAAGGTAGGAGGATTTGAACCCACAACCTCCTACTTTCAAGGGAAGTAATTTGACCACTCCACCATCTCTTGGAGTTGTACTCAAGTTCTCTCTCTTTCTTACTTGTGGAAGGCGCACGCGTCGATTTCAAGAGTGGACCCAAGAAAGAATCAAGTGTATCTTTCAATCCGTAGGTCGGATTGAGGCGTGTAATATACCGTTGGAAAGCTCTCGGAACAAAATTTCAAATGAGTTTTGTTGGAAGTATGAATTCCTTCAATATCCTTGGGTGGCACTTGATTGAGTGTTCAAGATACCAAGCAAGGTTGAGAACACGGGATCGAGACATCAAGGTTGCAAACAAGAAGGTTCAATACACCAAGGTTGAGAGCAAGGGTCCAAGAGCACCATGGAGGATTACAGTAATTCACCTCTACCTGCGGCAACACTTGAACAACAACTAGAGCTCTTGCAGCATGAGCTTCAAGGAGCTCAGAACGAGATCCGACAACGTGATGAAATCCTCCAAAAGATGCAAGCTGAGGAAGACAACCTTACGAGAGTAATAAAAGCTATTGTGTCTGCCCAATCTGATGTTACTCATTTAAAGATTGGTAATAGAAACTACCAGTTTCTACGAAAGGATGGGCCTTTAGTACTTTCTTGGTTGTCGCGGTTTTATGATTTTTATACCGATGAAATGTATGCTGAAAGTGAAAAAGTTAAATTTGCCACTAACTATTTAGTAGGTAAAGCTCAACTCTGGTGGAATGTCCTGCGGCACAGTACGGAGCGTCCAACAACTTGGAAGGCTTTTCAAGAAAACGTGAAGGACTCATTTCTTCCTCCTCAATAGCATTTGCATGTTCGACGAACATGGACGACCCTTACATGGAAGGAGGGTGATACGGTTACTACCTACACTGAGCGGTTCTGGCAAAATTTACTACTTGTACGAATGCTTGAAGATGTATCCGAGGATATCTTGCAGCAGAAATACGAAGATGGTTTGGAGGTGGGTATCCAAGCTAAGCTTCACACCCTACGACCTACAACCCTCAACGAGGCCATATCTTTTGCTTATGATGCAGAAAAAGAATTCCAGTCCATAACCAAGTCACTCCGTCTACAACAACCACGTCCACGACCATTTCCTGTTAAACCTTCATTTCCTATGAAGCATAATTTTAATGCCCCATCTTACCCTAGTTTTTCTCGTCCTCCACAATCCAATTACTCAACTCTACCCGTTGCTTCATCTCTCCAACCAACCAAACCACCTACCCTTCAAACTTCAGCAGTGAATGCCCAACAGAAGCGACCACGAATCACTTGCTGGAATTGTGGTAAACCTTGACATACAAAAATTAGGTGCAGATTGCAACCTCTTCATATGAAACCGGCTACAGCTCGATTGCATAACATGGAGGTCTATAATGAAGAAATTCCTCCTGTTTGGATAGAGGAATCACTGGAGAAGGACTTAAGTACCTTGGGTAACGATATCTCTCTACACTCTCTTCTTTGCATGCAGGGTACAATAAATAACAAACTAGTTAAAATTCTACATGAGGATGGTAGTTCACATGACTTCATTTCACATTTATTAGTACAAGAACTTAAATTACAAACGTTTCCTTCTTTGTATAAAGTGAAAGCTGCATTTCAAGGTAGTCGTTATAATGTAACACGAGAAGTGCAAGATGTTACGATTAGCATAGGCCCTTATGTTGACTCACGAACATTTTTAATTGCACCTTTGCAATCTTATGATGTTATACTAGGTATGCCTTTTCGTCACCATTATAATCCATGTATTGACTACCATACTCATACCTTTAAGTTTGCTTTCAAATGTCAAATCATTACTTTGTCTGCACGGCATGATATCCAACCATTTCCATTGATTAGTCACACGCAAGTAAAACGTGCATTTAGGAAAGGATTCAACTCATGCATTGTTTTTGTCAATGTCAACAATGATTATACTCATACACTTCCAGATGCATATAAACCTTTCATGAGTACTTATAAGGATTGTTTTATGTCTGAATATCCCCCTGTACTACCACCATCTCGAGGATCCTTTGACCATAGCATAGACTTAGTCCCTGGTAGTTCTCCTCCTCATAAAGCACCTTATAGAGATGGCCCACTACATCAAAAGGAAATAGAAAATCAAGTAAAAAACCTACTACAAAAAGGACTTATAAGGCCTAGTTCTTCCCCATTTGGAGCACCAGTTCTCTTAGTAGAGAAGAAGAATAAAACTTATCAAATGTGCATTGATTATAGAGCCCTTAACAGGATCAGGATCAAGAATAGATACCCTATTCCTCGAATAGATGATCTCTTAGATAAGTTACAAGGAGCTCGTGTCTTTAGTAAAATTGATCTTAAATCGGGTTACCATCAAATTCGTATGACACAAAGTGATATTTTTAAGACTGCATTTAGAACTCAAAATGGCCATTATGAATTTATGGTAATGCCCTTTGTGCTTACTAATGCCCTTGCTACATTTGCGCGAATGATGAACAATATTTTTCTTGATTACCAAGCTTTTGTTCTTGTATTCTTTGATGACATACTTGTTTACAGTAAGAATGATAGTGAACATGAAAAGCATCTTGAAACAGTTTGTCATTTATTACGAGAGACCACACTTTATGCTAATCCTGAAAAGAGTTATTTCTTTCAGCGTAAGCTAGAATATTTAGGACATATTATTTCAAGTGAAGGTGTGCATGTGGATCCGAAAAAGATTAGAGTTATCATAGAATGGCCTACACCACAATCAGTCAATGATGTTCGTTCTTTTCTTGGGTTGGCTAGTTTCTATAGGAAGTTTGTTCGAAATTTTTCTTATTTAGCATTGCCTCTTACTTTGTTGTTGAAAAAGAAAATAAAATTTGCATGCGGATTTACCCAACAACAGTCCTTTGACAAACAATGCTGCATCTTTATCTGATGAACATTATACATTTCATAATGGTTTTCTCTATTTTCAACATAGATTGTGCATAACCCAAGCTTTTAAAGATTTTGTCATTAAAGAAATGCATGAACCATCTTACATGGGTCATAGAGGCATACAAAGCACCATTTCTGCTTGCAAAGATTTCTTCTTTTGGCCACACATGGAAAAAGACATTGCACATTATGTTTCTCAATGCATTGTATGTCAGCGTGTCAAACGTCATCATGGCAAACCATTTGGATTATTAATGCCACTTCCTATTCCAAATGAACCATGGGAACAAATCTCTATGGATTTTATCACAAGTCTTCCTATCACTTCATCACATAATGATATGATTTGGACAATAGTTGATAGGTTTACTAAATATGCATATTTCATTCCATGTAGAAAAACTTTGACTGCACCTCAAGCTGCAAAATTATTCATTAAATGCATTTTTCCACATCATGGATTTCCTAAAGTAATGTTATCTGATCGTGATGTTAGGTTTTGTAATCATTCTTGGGTTGCCTTATTTCAACATTTTGGTTCTAAAATAGATTTTAGCTCTGCATCTAATCCTGAAAGTAATGGAAATAGTGAGGCTACAAATAGTACTATTCTTGATTTAGTGCGTTGTTATTCATTAGGTAATCCTAATAACTGGGATGAAAAGTTGCCATTGCTTCAATTTGCTTACAATAACACTTCACATACCACTACTCGTCGTGCACCTTTTGAAATAGTTTTTGGTAAAAAGCTTCCCACTCCCATGTCCCTCACCCAAACCGACATTCCGATGGCTGATTCTATTGCTCAAAATCACGTTTCTCTACTTCATGATGTTCACGAGCACATTAGGAAAAGTCAAGCACGATATACACGTATTATCAATACTAAACGGTTAACCAAAGCATTCAAGGAAAATGATTTTGGATGGTTGCAAATAATTAAAAGACGTCTCAAAAATATTTTGCAGCATCCTAAAATTAAACTTGCACCACGTTATTATGGACCGTTTTGCATTATCGAAAAAATTAACGATAATTCATTTCGATTAGATATTCCATCCCATTGGACCATTCATAATTCTTTTCATATTAGTTTACTTAAACCATTTAAAGGAACTTTACCACTTGCTCCACTTCTTGATGACCCTCCTTTAATTGAAGAACAATCGGAAATCGTAGTCCCTGAGAAAATCATTGATTATGATGTCACTACTACACACACTGGTACTCAATATCATCGATATTTGGTTAAGTACAAAAATCACTCTATTGAAGAATGTCAATGGATACATAAAACACAATTAACACCTCATTTTGACCACTTAATTTCTACATATCATACACAAACACATTAATGTAACATCTCCATGAACATTTCCATGCATGTATTTATTTTACATGGCACATGCCTATTTTTATTCAGTTATGAAACATGTGACTGTCCATCTATGTTTATTCTTTTATCACCTGAGGTCAGCTGCTTGTTCAACTGCGGGGCATGTTATACCTTATGGAATATGTTGAACAATGCATTGTTGGATTGAAAAATAAAATAGCCAATGCATTGTTGGATTGAAATATAGAATAGCCAATGCATTGTTGGATTGTAACATGAAATATGTTGGCCAATGCATTGTTGGATTGTAACAGTAATATGGAATATGTTGAACACTGCATTATTATTGTTAGAGTGTTAACTTATTTTATCAACTGAGGTCAGTTGCTTGTCAACTGAGAGGCATGTTGTATATTATTGGACAATGTATTGTTAAAGTGTTATATTATTAATGTATTAATATGTTTTTGATGTTTTTGATATAGCAGCTGAAGGTTCGTGAGGAGCGTGCAAGGCGTGAAAGGGCGGACATCAATAATCCGAATAATTATTATTTAGCTTGTAAATAAACCTGCGTAGAAGGTTCTATTGTTTGAAAAGTAAGGGTTAGAATAAAGGTCGTTGTAGATAGCAGTTTCTGTTATTCAAAGTAATGGCTTTCTGTAAAAGTTACCAACTTTTAGTTTCACGCCTACTTTTTGAAGCCGCCCTCATGTAACCACTATTTTCGACGTAATCAAAATTCCTATAAATACATGCACTCTGTGGACTGTCAAAACAGAGTGCATGGAGGGAGATTGCACCCAATCTTGCGTTCGGTCTCGTCTCTTGTTGTCTCTATTTTCTGTGTGTTTTTCTGCGTCCGTAATCTCTGTATACACGTGAGCAAGATCCTGACAACAGTGGTATCAGAGCTCTGCATGCGTCAATACAGAGGGTTCTGTTCTCTGTTCGCGATTCTAAATTCCGATTCCATCTCCATCTCCATCTCCATCTGCGTCTCCGTCTTCGGTTTCGGTTTCTGTTTCTGTTTTGTCTTCGGTTTCGGTTTCTGTTTCGTCTTTGTCTTCGGTTTCGGTTTCTGTTCCTTTTCCAGAACCAGAACCTACGTTTTCACCTACGTTTACTCCTTCGGCTTACTCCAAGGCGTCGACTAAGGAAAAGAACTTAGGCAATACATTGGCAACATTGGCAACATTGGCACCCAACGTTCCCTTGGCGACCGTTGGCAGCCGTTGGCTACGCGCGAGGCAATTGTAATTTTTGAGTGGTAATAGAGAGGGTTAGAGTCCCTAAGGTAGGAGGATTTGAACCCACAACCTCCTACTTTCAAGGGAAGTACTTTGACCACTCCACCATCTATTGGAGTTGTACTCAAGTTCTCTCTCTTTCTTACTTGTGGAAGACGCGCGTGTCGATTTCAAGATTGGACCCAAGAAAGAATCAAGTGTATCTCTCAATCCGTAGGTCGGATTGAGGCGTGTAATATACCATTGGAAAGCTATCGGAACAAACTTTCCAATGAGCTATGTTGGAAGTGTGAATTCCTTCAAAAACCTTGGGTGGCACTTGATTGAGTGTTCAAGATACGAAGCAAGGTTGAGAACACGGGATCGAGACACCAAGGTTGCAAACAAGAAGGTTCAATACACCAAGGTTGAGAGCAAGGGTCCAAGAGCACCATGGAGGATTACAGTAATTCACCTCTACCTGCAGCAACACTTGAACAACAACTAGAGCTCTTGCAGCATGAGCTTCAAGGAGCTCAGAACGAGATCCGACAACCTGATGAAATCCTCCAAAAGATGCAAGCTGAGGAAGACAACCTTACGAGAGAAGTAGAAGCCATTGCGTCTGCCCAATCTAATGTTACTCATTCAAAGACTGGTAATAGAAACTACCAGTTTTTTGATGGCCGAAAGGATGGGCCTTTAGTACTTTCTTGGTTGTCGCAGATTGATGATTTTTATACCGATGAAATGTATGCGGAAAGTGAAAAAGTTAAATTTGCCAATAACTATTTAGTAGGTAAAGCTCAACTCTGGTGGAATGTCCTGCGGCACAGTACGGAGCGTCCAACAACTTGGAAGGCTTTTCAAGAAAACGTGAAGGATTCATTTCTTCCTCCTCAATACCATTTGCATGTTCGACGAGCATGGACGACCCTTACATGGAAGGAGGGTGATACGGTTACTACCTACACTGAGCGGTTCTGGCAAAATTTACTACTTGTACGAATGCTTGAAGATGTATAAGAGGATATCTTGCAGCAGAAATACGAAGATGGTTTGGAGGTGGGTATCCAAGCTAAGCTTCACACCCTATGACTTACAACCCTCAACGAGGCCATATCGTTTGCTTATGATGCAAAAAAAGAATTCCAGTCCATAACCAAGTCACTCCGTCTACAACAACCACGTCCACGACCATTTCCTGTTAAACCTTCATTTCCTATGAAGCATAATTTTAATGGCCCATCTTACCCTAGTTTTCCTCGTCCTCCACAATCCAATTACTCAACTCTACCCGTTGCTTCATCTCTCCAACCAACCAAACCACCTACCCTTCAAACTTCAACAGTGAATGCCCAACAAAAGCGACCACGAATCACTTGCTGGAATTGTGGTAAACCTGGACATACAAGAATAAGGTGCAGATTGCAACCTCTTCATATGAAACCGGCTACAGCTCGATTGCATAACATGGAGGTCTATAATGAAGAAATTCCTCCTATTTGGACAGAGGAATCACTGGAGAAGGACTTAAGTACCTTGGGTAACGATATCTCTCTTAGTACAGAAACTTAAATTACAAACGTTTCCTTCTTTGTATAAAGTGAAAGCTGCACTTCAAGGTAGTCGTTATAATGTAACACGAGAAGTGCAAGATGTTACGATTAGCATAGGCCCTTATGTTGACTCACGAACATTTTTAATTGCACCTTTGCAATCTTATGATGTTATACTAGGTATGCCTTTTCGTCACCATTATAATCCACGTATTGACTACCATACTCATACCTTTAAGTTTGCTTTCAAAGGTCAAATCATTACTTTGTCTGCACGGCATGATTTCCAGCCATTTCCATCGATTAGTCACACGCAAGTAAAACGTGCATTTAGGAAAGGATTCAACTCATGCATTGTTTTTGTCAATGTCAACAATGATTATACTCATACACTTCCAGATGCATATAAACCTTTCATGAGTACTTATAAGGATTGTTTTATGTCTGAATATCCCTCTGTACTACCACCATCTCGAGGATCCTTTGACCATAGCATAGACTTATTCCCTGGTAGTTCTCCTCCTCATAAAGCACCTTATAGACATGGCCCACTACATCAAAAGGAAATAGAAAATCAAGTAAAAGACCTACTACAAAAAGGACTTATAAGGCCTAGTTCTTCCCCATTTGGAGCACCGGTTCTCTTAGTAGAGAAGAAGAATAAAACTTATCGAATGTGCATTGATTATAGAGCCGTTAACAAGATCACGATCAAGAATAGATACCCTATTCCTCGAATAGATGATCTCTTAGATAAGTTACGAGAAGCTCGTGTCTTTAGTAAAATTGATCTTAAATCGGGTTACCATCAGATTCGTATGACACAAAGTGATATTTTTAAGACTGCATTTAGAACTCAAAATGGCCATTATGAATTTATGGTAATGCCCTTTGGACTTACTAATGCCCCTGCTACATTTGCGCGAATGATGAACAATATTTTTCTTGATTACCAAGCTTTTGTTCTTGTATTCTTTGATGACATACTTGTTTACAGTAAGAATGATAGTGAACATGAAAAGCATCTTGAAACAGTTTTTCATTTGTTACGAGAGAACACACTTTATGCTAATCCTGAAAAGAGTTATTTCTTTCAGTGTAAGCTAGAATATTTAAGACATATTATTTCAAGTGAAGGTGTGCATGTGGATCCCAAAAAGATTAGAGTTATCATAGAATGGCCTACACCACAATCAGTCAATGATGTTCGTTCTTTTCTTGGGTTGGCTAGTTTCTATAGGAAGTTTGTTCGAAATTTTTCTTATTTAGCATTGCCTCTTACTTTGTTGTTGAAAAAGAAAATAAAATTTGCATGGGGATTTACCCAACAACAGTCCTTTGAAAAACTTAAACATGCACTATCACATGCACCTGTTTTACAATTACTTGATTTTTCACAACCCTTTCATGTTGTTACTGATGCTAGCAGTTCAGGAATAGCTGCTGTTCTGATGCAAAATGACCATCCCATTGCATTTGAGAGTAGAAAACTTAAACTCTCAGAGCATAAGTATAGTACGTATGATAAAGAATTGTTAGCAGTTGTGCATGCTTTGCGAATTTGGAAACACTATCTTATGGGCTCTGAGATCTTAATCAAAACCGATCAACAGGCTATTAAACATTTATTAAATCAGCCCTTAATCTCTGATAGGCATCTTAAATGGGCATCATTCATTCAAAATTTCCAACCCATGATACAATATCAGCCTGGTAAAGCTAATGTTGTAGCGGATGCTCTTAGCCGTTTTCCTTTGCATTCTGTTGTTTTGAATAATATTTCTCCCATCCAAATTCATTCTTTTCAAGAAATGGTTTCCACTTATGCATCTGATTTGTATTTTTCACGTGCATGGCATGACTTCAACAATGCTGCATCTTTATCTGATGAACATTATACATTTCATAATGGTTTTCTCTATTTTCAACATAGATTGTGCATAACCCAAGCTTTTAAAGATTTTGTCATTAAAGAAATGCATGAACCATCTTACATGGGTCATAGAGGCATACAAAGCACCATTTCTGCTTGCAAAGATTTCTTGTTTTGGCCACACATGGAAAATGACATTGCACATTATGTTTCTCAATGCATTGTATGTCAGCGTGTCAAACGTCATCATGGTAAACCATTTGGATTATTAATGCCACTTCCTATTCCAAATGAACCATGGGAACAAATCTCTATGGATTTTATCACAAGTCTTCCTATCACTTCATCACATAATGATATGATTTGGACAATAGTTGATAGGTTTAGTAAATATGCATATTTCATTCCATGTAGAAAAACTTTGACTGCACCTCAAGCTGCAAAATTATTCATTAAATGCATTTTTCCACATCATGGATTTCCTAAAGTAATGTTATCTGATCGTGATGTTAGGTTTTGTAATCATTTTTGGGTTGCCTTATTTCAACATTTTGGTTCTAAAATAGATTTTAGCTCTGCATTTCATCCTGAAAGTAATGGAGAGAGTGAGGCTACAAATAGTACTATTCTTGATTTATTGCGTTGTTATTCATTAGATAATCCTAATAACTGGGATGAAAAGTTGACATTGCTTCAATTTGGTTACAATAACACTTCACATACCACTAGTGGTCGTGCACCTTTTGAAATAGTTTTTGGTAAAAAGCTTCCCACTCCCATGTCCCTCACCCAAACCGACATTCCGATGGCTGATTCTATTGCTCAAAATCACCTTTCTATACTTCATGATGTTCACGAGCACATTAGGAAAAGTCAAGCGCGAAATACACGTATTATCAATACTAAACGGTTAGCCAAAGCATTCAAGGAAAATGATTTTGTATAGTTGCGAATAATTAAAAGACGTCTCAAAAATATTTTGCAGCATCCTAAAATTAAACTTGCACCACGCTATAATGGACCGTTTCGAATTATCAAAAAAATTAATGATAATTCATTTCGATTAGATATTCCATCCCATTGGACCATTCATAATTCTTTTCATATTAGTTTACTTAAACCATTTAAAGGAACTTTACCACTTGCTCCACTTCTTGATGACCCTCCTTTAATTGAAGAACAATCGGAAATCTTAGTCCCTGAGAAAATCATTGATTATGATGTCACTACTACACGCACTGGTACTCAATATCATCGATATTTGGTTAAGTACAAAAATCACTCTATTGAAGAATGTCAATGGATACATTAAACACAATTAACACCTCATTATGACCACTTAATTTCTGCATATCATACACAAACACATTAATGTAACAGCTCCATGAACATTTCCATGCATGTATTTTTTTTACATGGCACATGCCTATTTTTATTCAGTGATGAAACATGTGACTGGCCATGTATGTTTATTCTTTTATAACCTGAGGTCAGTTGCTTGTTCAACTGCGGGGCATGTTATACCTTATGGAAGCTGTTGAACAATGCATTGTTGGATTGAAATATAAAATAGCCAATGCATTGTTGGATTGAAATATAGAATAGCCAATGCATTGTTGGATTGTAACATGAAATATGTTGGCCAATGCATTGTTGGATTGTAACAGTAATATGAAATATGTTGAACACTGCATTATTATTGTTAGAGTGTTAACTTATTTTATCAACTGAGGTCAGTTGCTTGTCAACTGAGAGGCATGTTGTATATTATTGAACAATGTATTGTTAAAGTGTTATATTATTAATGTATTAATATGTTTTTGATGTTTCTGATATAGCAACTGAAGGTTCGTGAGGAGCGTGCAAGGCGTGAAAGGGCGGACATCAATAATCCGAATAATTATTATTTAGCTTGTAAATAAACCTGCGTAGAAGGTTCTATTGTTAGAAAAGTAAGGGTTAGAATAAAGGTCGTTGTAGACCGCAGTTTCTGTTATTCAAAGTAATGGCTTTCTGTAAAAGTTACCAACTTTTAGTTTCACGCCTACTTTTTGAAGCCGCCCTCATGTAACCACTATTTTTGACGTAATCAAAATTCCTATAAATACATGCACTGTGTGGACTGTCGAAACAGAGTTCATGGGAGGAGATTGCACCCAATCTTGCGTTCGGTCTTGTCTCTTGTCGTCTCTATTTTCTGTGTGTTTTTCTACGTCCGTAATCTCTGTATGCGTGTGAGCAAGATCCTTACAACAGTGGTATCAGAGCTTTGCACGCGTCAATACAGAGGGTTCTGTTCTCTGTTCGCAATTTTGAATTTTGATTCCATCTCCATCTCCATCTCCATCTCCGTCTCCGTCTCCGGTTTCGGTTTCGGTTTCTGTTTCGTCTTCAGTTTCGGTTTCGGTTTCTGTTCCTGTTCCAGAACCAGAACCTACGTTTTCACCTACGTTTATTCCTTCGGCTTACTCCAAGGCAAAGAACTTAGGCAATACATTGGCAACATTGGCAACATTGGCACCCAAGGCTCCCTTGGCGACCGTTGGCAGCCGTTGGCTACGCGCGAGGAAATTGTAATTTTTGAGTGGTAATAGAGAGGTTTAGAGTCCCTAAGGTAGAAGGATTTGAACCCACAACCTCCTACTTTCAAGGGAAGTACTTTGACCACTCCACCATCTCTTGGAGTTGTACTCAAGTTCTCTCTCTTTCTTACTTGTGGAAGGCGCACGCGTCGATTTCAAGAGTGGACCCAAGAAAGAATCAAGTGTATCTTTCAATGCGTAGGTCGGATTGAGGCGTGTAATATACCGTTGGAAAGCTCTCGGAACGAACTTTCCAATGAGCTATGTTGGAAGTGTGAATTCCTTCAAATTCCTTGGGTGGCACTTGATTGAGTGTTCAAGATACCAAGCAAGGTTGAGAACACGGGATCGAGACACCAAGGTTGCAAACAAGAAGGTTCAATACACCAAGGTTGAGAGCAAAGGTCCAAGAGCACCATGCAGGATTACAGTAATTCACCTCTACCTGCGGCAACACTTGAACAACAACTAGATCTCTTGCAGCATGAGATTCAAGAGCTCAGAACGAGATCCGACAACGTGATGAAATCCTCCAAAAGATGCAAGCTGAGGAAGACAACCTTACGAGAGTATTAAAAGCTATTGTGTCTGCCCAATCTGATGTTACTCATTCAAAGATTGGTAATAGAAACTACCAATTTCTACGATTTGATGGCCGAAAGGATGGGCCTTTAGTACTTTCTTGGTTGTCGCAGATTGATGATTTTTATACCGATGAAATGTATGCTAAAAGTGAAAAAGTTAAATTTGCCACTAACTATTTAGTAGCTAAAGCTCAACTCTGGTGGAATGTCCTGCGGCACAGTACGGAGCGTCCAACAACTTGGAAGGCTTTTCAAGAAAACGTGAAGGATTCATTTCTTCCTCCTCAATAGCATTTGCATGTTTGACGAGCATGGACGACCCTTACATGGAAGGAGGGTGATACGGTTACTACCTACACTGAGCGGTTCTGGCAAAATTTACTACTTGTACGAATGCTTGAAGATGTATTAGAGGATATCTTGCAGCAGAAATACGAAGATGGTTTGGAGGTGGGTATCCAAGCTAAGCTTCACACCCTACGACCTACAACCCTCAACGAAGCCATATCTTTTGCTTATGATGCAGAAAAAGAATTCCAGTCCATAACCAAGTCACTCCGTCTACAACAACCACGTCCACGACCATTTCCTGTTAAACCTTCATTTCCTATGAAGCGTAATTTTAATGCCCCATCTTACCCTAGTTTTTCTCGTCCTCCACAATCCAATTACTCAACTCTACCCGTTGCTTCATCTCTCCAACCAACCAAACCACCTACCCTTCAAACTTCAGCAGTGAATGCCCAACAGAAGAGACCACGAATCACTTCTGGAATTGTGGTAAACCTGGACATACAAAAATAAGGTGCAGATTGCAACCTCTTCATATGAAACCGGCTACAACTCGCTTGCATAACATGGAGGTCTATAATGAAGAAATTCCTCCTGTTTGGACAGAGGAATCACTGGAGAAGGACTTAAGTACCTTGGGTAACGATATCTCTCTACACTCTCTTCTTTGCATGTAGGGTACAATAAATAACAAACTAGTTAAAATTCTACATGACGATGGTAGTTCACATGACTTCATTTCACATTTATTAGTACAAGAACTTAAATTACAAACGTTTCCTTCTTTGTATAAAGTGAAAGCTGCATTTCAAGGTAGTCGTTATAATGTAACACGAGAAGTGCAAGATGTTACGATTAGCATAGACCCTTATGTTGACTCACGAACATTTTTATTTGCACCTTTGCAATCTTATGATGTTATACTAGGTATGCCTTTTCGTCACCATTATAATCCACGTATTGACTACCATACTCATACCTTTAAGTTTGCTTTCAAAGGTCAAATCATTACTTTGTCTGCACGGCATGATTTCCAGCCATTTCCATTGATTAGTCACACGCAAGTAAAACGTGCATTTAGGAAAGGATTCAACTCATGCATTGTTTTTGTCAATGTCAACAATGATTATACTCATACACTTCCAGATGCATATAAACCTTTCATGAGTACTTATAAGGATTGTTTTATGTCTGAATATCCCTCTGTACTACCACCATCTCGAGGATCCTTTGACCATAGCATAGACTTAGTGCCTGGTAGTTCTCCTCCTCATAAAGCACCTTATAGACATGGCCTACTACATCAAAAGGAAATAGAAAATCAAGTAAAAGACCTACTACAAAAAGGACTTATAAGGCCTAGTTCTTCCCCATTTGGAGCACCAATTCTCTTAGTAGAGAAGAAAAATAAAACTTATCGAATGTGCATTGATTATAGAGCCCTTAACAGGATCACGATCAAGAATAGATACCCTATTCCTCGAATAGATGATCTCTTAGAAAGTTACAAGGAGCTCGTGTCTTTACTAAAATTGATCTTAAATCGGGTTACCATCAGATTCGTATGACACAAAGTGATATTTTTAAGACTGCATTTAGAACTCAAAATGGCCATTATGAATTTATGGTAATGCCCTTTGGACTTACTAATGCCCCTGCTACATTTGCGCGAATGATGAACAATATTTTTCTTGATTACCAAGCTTTTGTTCTTGTATTCTTTGATGACATACTTGTTTACAGTAAGAATGATAGTGAACATGAAAAGCATCTTGAAACAGTTTTTCATTTGTTACGAGAGAACACACTTTATGCTAATCCTGAAAAGAGTTATTTCTTTCAGCGTAAGCTAGAATATTTAGGACATATTATTTCAAGTGAAGGTGTGCATGTGGATCCCAAAAAGATTAGAGTTATCATAGAATGGCCTACACCACAATCAGTCAATGATGTTCGTTCTTTTCTTGGGTTGGCTAGTTTCTATAGGAAGTTTGTTCGAAATTTTTCTTATTTAGCATTGCCTCTTACTTTGTTGTTGAAAAAGAAAATAAAATTTGCATGGGGATTTACCCAACAACAGTCCTTTGAAAAGGTTAAACATGCACTATCACATGCACCTGTTTTACAATTACCTGATTTTTCACAACCCTTTCATGTCGTTACTGATGCTAGCAGTTCAGGAATAGCTGCTGTTCTGATGCAAAATGACCATCCCATTGCATTTGAGAGTAGAAAACTTAAACTCTCAGAGCATAAGTATAGTACGTATGATAAAGAATTGTTAGCAGTTGTGCATGCTTTGCGAATTTGGAAACACTATCTTATGGGCTCTGAGATCTTAATCAAAACCGATCAACAGGCTATTAAACATTTATTAAATCAGCCCTTAATCTCTGATAGGCATCTTAAATGGGCATCATTCATTCAAAATTTCCAACCCATGATACAATATCAACCTGGTAAAGCTAATGTTGTAGCGGATGCTCTTAGCCGTTTTCCTTTGCATTCTGTTGTTTTGAATAATATTTCTGCCATCCAAATTCATTCTTTTCAAGAAATGGTTTCCACTTATGCATCTGATTTTTATTTTTCACGTGCATGGCATGACTTCAACAATGCTGCATCTTTATCTGATGAACATTATACATTTCATAATGGTTTTCTCTATTTTCAACATAGATTGTGCATAACATAAGCTTTTAAAGATTTTGTCATTAATGAAATGGATGAACCATCTTACATGGGTCATAGAGGCATACAAAGCACCATTTCTGCTTGCAAAGATTTCTTCTTTTGGCCAGACATGGAAAAAGACATTGCACATTATGTTTCTCAATGCATTGTATGTCAGCGTGTCAAATGTCATCATGGTAAACCATTTGGATTATTAATGCCACTTCCTATTCCAAATGAACCATCGGAACAAATCTCTATGGATTTTATCACAAGTCTTCCTATCACTTCATCACATAATGATATGATTTGGACAATAGTTGATAGGTTTAGTAAATATGCATATTTCATTACATGTAGAAAAACTTTGAGTGCACCTCAAGCTGCAAAATTATTCATTAAATGCATTTGTCCACATCATGGATTTCCTAAAGTAATGTTATCTGATCGTGATGTTAGGTTTTGTAATCATTTTTGGGTTGCCTTATTTCAACATTTTGGTTCTAAAATAGATTTTAGCTCTGCATTTAATCCTGAAAGTAATGGACAGAGTGAGGCTACAAATAGTACTATTCTTGATTTATTGCGTTGTTATTCATTAGATAATCGTAATAACTGGGATGAAAAGTTGCCATTGCTTCAATTTGCTTACAATAACACTTCACACACCACTACTGGTCGTGCACCTTTTGAAATAGTTTTTGGTAAAAAGCTTCCCACTCCCATGTCCCTCACCCAAACCGACATTCCGATGGTTGATTCTATCGCTCAAAATCACGTTTCTATACTTCATGATGTTCACGAGCACATTAGGAAAAGTCAAGCGCGACATACACGTATTATCAATACTAAACGGTTAGCCAAAGCATTCAAGGAAAATGATTTTGGATGGTTGCGAATAATTAAAAGACGTCTCAAAAATATTTTGCAGCATCCTAAAATTAAACTTGCACCACGTTATTATGGACCGTTTCGCATTATCGAAAAAATTAAGGATAATTCATTTCGATTAGATATTCCATCCCATTGGACCATTCATAATTCTTTTCATATTAGTTTACTTAAACCATTTAAAGGAACTTTACCACTTGCTCCACTTCTTGATAACCCTCCTTTAATTGAAGAACAATTGGAAATCTTAGTCCCTGAGAAAATCATTGATTATGATGTCACTACTACATGCACTGGTACTCAATATCATCGATATTTGGTTAAGTACAAAAATCACTCTATTGAAGAATGTCAATGGATACATAAAACACAATTAACACCTCATTATGACCACTTAATTTCTGCATATCATACACAAACACATTAATGTAACAGCTCCATGAACATTTCCATGCATGTATTTTCTTTACATGGCACATGCCTATTTTTATTCAGTGATGAAACATGTGACTGTCCATCTATGTTTATTCTTTTATCACCTGAGGTTAGCTGATTGTTCAACTGCGGGGCATGTTATACCTTATGGAATATGTTGAACAATGCATTGTTGGATTGAAATATAAAATAGCCAATGCATTGTTGGATTGAAATATAGAATAGCCAATGCATTGTTGGATTGTAACATGAAATATGTTGGCCAATGCATTGTTGGATTGTAACAGTAATATGGAATATGTTGGACACTGCATTATTATTGTTAGAGTGTTAACTTATTTTATCAACTGAGGTCAGTTGCTTGTCAACTGAGAGGCATGTTGTATATTATTGAACAATGTATTGTTAAAGTGTTATATTATTAATGTATTAATATGTTTTTGATGCTTCTGATATAGCAGCTGAAGGTTCGTGAGGAGCGTGCAAGGTGTGAAAGGGCGGACATCAATAATCCGAATAATTATTATTTAGCTTGTAAATAAACCTGCGTAGAAGGTTCTATTGTTAGAATAGTAAGGGTTAGAATAAAGGTCGTTGTAGACCGCAGTTTCTGTTATTCAAAGTAATGGCTTTCTGTAAAAGTTACCAACTTTTAGTTTCACGCCTACTTTTTGAAGCCGCCCTCATGTAACCACTATTTTCGACGTAATCAAAATTCCTATAAATACATGCACTCTGTGGACTCTCGAAACAGAGTGCATGGGGGGAGATTGCACCCAATCTTGCATTCGGTCTCGTCTCTTGTCGTCTCTATTTTTTGTGTGTTTTTCTGCGTCCGTAATCTCTGTATGCGCGTGAGAAAGATCCTGACAACAGTGGTATCAGAGCTTTGCACGCGTCAATACAAAGGTTCTGTTCTCTGTTCGCGATTCTGAATTCTGATTCCATCTCCATCTCCGTCTTCGGTTTCGGTTTCTGTTTCGGTTTCGGTTTTGGTTTCTGTTTGGTCTTCGGTTTCGGTTTCTGTTCCTCTTCCTGTTCCAGAACCTATGTTTTCACCTACGTTTACTCCTTCGGCTTACTCCAAGGCGTTGACTAATGCCTCGACTAAGGCAAAGAACTTAGGCAATACATTGGCAACATTGGCACCCAAGGCTCCCTTGGCAGCCGTTGGCTGCGCGCGAGGCAATTGTAATTTTTGAGTGGTAATAGAGAGGTTTAGAGTCCCTAAGGTAGGAGGATTTGAACCCACAACCTCCTACTTTCAAGGGAAGTACTTTGACCACTCCACCATCTCTTGGAGTTGTACTCAAGTTCTCTCTCTTTCTTACTTGTGGAAGGTGCGCGCGTCGATTTCAAGATTGGACCCAAGAAAGAATGAAGTGTATCTCTCAATCCGTAGGTCGGATTGAGGCGTGTAATATACCGTTGGAATGCTCTCGGAACAAACTTTCCAATGAGCTACGTTGGAAGTGTGAATTCCTTCAAAATCCTTGGGTGGCACTTGATTGAGTGTTGAAGATACCAAGCATGGTTGAGAACACGGGATCGAGACACCAAGGTTGCAAACAAGAAGGTTCAATACACCAAGGTTGAGAGCAAGGGTCCAAGAGCACCATGGAGGATTACAGTAATTCACCTCTACCTGCGGCAACACTTGAACAACAACTAGAGCTCTTGCAGCATGAGCTTCAAGGAGCTCAGAACGAGATCCGACAACCTGATGAAATCCTCCAAAAGATGCAAGCTGAGGAAGACAACCTTACGAGAGTAGTAAAAGCTATTGTGTCTGCCCAATCTGATGTTACTCATTCAAAGATTGGTAATAGAAACTACCAATTTCTACGATTTGATGGCCGAAAGGATGGGCCTTTAGTACTTTCTTGGTTTTCGTAGTTTGATGATTTTTATACCGATGAAATGCATGCTGAAAGTGAAAAAGTTAAATTTGCCACTAACTATTTAGTAAGTAAAGCTCAACTCTGGTGGAATGTCCTACGGCACAGTACGGAGCGTCCAACAACTTGGAAGGATTTTCAAGATAACATGAAGGATTCATTTCTTCCTCCTGAATACCATTTGCATGTTCGACGAGCATGGACGACCCTTACATGGAAGGAGGGTGATACGGTTACTACCTACACTGAGCGGTTCTGGCAAAAGTTACTACTTGGACGAATGCTTGAAGATGTATCAGAGGATATCTTGCAGTAGAAATACGAAGATTGTTTGGAGGTTGGTATCCAAGCTAAGCTTCACACCCTACAACCTACAACCCTCAACGAGGCCATATCTTTTGCTTATGATGCAGAAAAAGAATTCCAGTCCATAACCAAGTCACTCCGTCTACAACAACCATGTCCACGACCATTTCCTGTTAAACCTTCATTTCCTATGAAGCGTAATTTTAATGCCCCATCTTACCCTAGTTTTCCTCGTCCTCCACAATCCAATTACTCAACTCCACCCGTTGCTTCATCTCTCCAACCAACCAAACCACCTACCCTTCAAACTTGAGCAGTGAATGCCCAACAGAAGCGACCACGAATCACTTGCTCGAATTGTGGTAAACCTGGACATACAAAAATAAGGTGCAGATTGCAACCTCTTCATATGAAACCGGCTACAGCTCGATTGCATAACATGGAGGTCTATAATGAAGAAATTCCTCCTGTTTGGATAGAGGAATCACTAGAGAAGGACTTAAGTACCTTGGGTAACGATATCTCTCTACACTCTCTTCTTTGCATGCAGGGTACAATAAATAACAAACTAGTTAAAATTCTACATGACGATGGTAGTTCACATGACTCCATTTCACATTTATTAGTACAAGAACTTAAATTACAAACGTTTCCTTCTTTGTATAAAGTGAAAGCTGCATTTCAAGGTAGTCGTTATAATGTAACACGAGAAGTGCAAGATGTTACGATTAGCATAGGCCCTTATGTTGACTAACGAACATTTTTAATTGCACCTTTGCAATCTTATGATGTTATACTAGGTATGCCTTTTTGTCACCATTATAATCCACGTATTGACTACCATACTCATACCTTTAAGTTTGCTTTCAAAGGTCAAATCATTACTTTGTCTGCACGGCATGATTTCCAGCCATTTCCATTGATTAGTCACACGCAAGTAAAACGTGCATTTAGGAAAGGATTCAACTCATGCATTGTTTTTGTCAATGTCAACAATGATTATACTCATACACTTCCACCAGATGCATATAAACCTTTCATGAGTACTTATAAGGATTGTTTTATGTCTGAATATCCCTCTGTACTACCACCATCTGGAGGATCCTTTGACCATAGCATAGACTTAGTCCCTAGTAGTTCTCCTCCTCATAAAGCACCTTATAGACATGGCCCACTACATCAAAAGGAAATAGAAAATCAAGTAAAAGACCTACTACAAAAAGGACTTATAAGGCCTTATTCTTCCCCATTTGGAGCACCAGTTCTCTTAGTAGAGAAGAAGAATAAAACTTATCGAATGTGCATTGATTATAGAGCCCTTAACAAGATCACGATCAAGAATAGATACCCTATTCCTCGAATAGATGATCTCTTAGATAAGTTACGAGGAGCTCGTGTCTTTAGTAAAATTGATCTTAAATCGGGTTACCATCAGATTCGTATGACACAAAGTGATATTTTTAAGACTGCATTTAGAACTCAAAATGGCCATTATGAATTTATGGTAATGCCATTTGGACTTACTAATGCCCCTGCTACATTTGCGCGAATGATGAACAATATTTTTCTTGATTACCAAGCTTTTGTTCTTGTATTCTTTGATGACATACTTGTTTACAGTAAGAATGATAGTGAACATGAAAAGCATCTTGAAACAGTTTTTCATTTGTTACGAGAGAACACACTTTATGCTAATCCTGAAAAGAGTTATTTCTTTCAGCGTAAGCTAGAATATTTAGGACATATTATTTCAAGTGAAGGTGTGCATGTGGATCCGAAAAAGATTAGAGTTATCATAGAATGGCCTACACCACAATCAGTCAATGATGTTCGTTCTTTTCTTGGGTTCGCTAGTTTCTATAGGAAGTTTGTTCGAAATTTTTCTTATTTAGCATTGCCTCTTACTTTGTTGTTGAAAAAGAAAATAAAATTTGCATGGGGATTTACCCAACAACAGTCCTTTGACAAACTTAAACATGCACTGTCACATGCACCTGTTTTACAATTACCTGATTTTTCACAACCCTTTCATGTTGTTACTGATGCTAGCAGTTCAGGAATAGCTGCTGTTCTGATGCAAAATGACCATCCCATTGCATTTGAGAGTAGAAAACTTAAACTCTCAGAGCATAAGTATAGTACGTATGATAAAGAATTGTTAGCAGTTGTGCATGCTTTGCGAATTTGGAAACACTATGTTATGGGCTCTGAGATCTTAATCAAAACCGATGAATAGGCTATTAAACATTTATTAAATCAGCCCTTAATCTCTAATAGGCATCTTAATTGGGCATCATTCATTCAAAATTTCCAACCCATGATACAATATCAGCCTGGTAAAGCTAATGTTGTAGCGGATGCTCTTAGCCGTTTTCCTTTGCATTCTGTTGTTTTGAATAATATTTCTGCCATCCAAATTCATTCTTTTCAAGCAATGGTTTCCACTTATGCATCTGATTTGTATTTTTCACGTGCATGGCATGACTTCACCAATGCTGCATCTTTATCTGATGAACATTATACATTTCATAATGGTTTTCTCTATTTTCAACATAGATTGTGCATAAACCAAGCTTTTAAAGATTTTGTCATTAAAGAAATGCATGAACCATCTTACATGGGTCATAGAGGCCTACAAAGCACCATTTCTGCTTGCAAAGATTTCTTCTTTTGGCCACACATGGATAAAGACATTGCACATTATGTTTCTCAATGCATTGTATGTCAGCGTGTCAAACGTCATCATGGTAAACCATTTGGATTATTAATGCCACTTCCTATTCCAAATGAACCATGGGAACAAATCTCTATGGATTTTATCACAAGTCTTCCTATCACTTCATCACATAATGATATGATTTGGACAATAGCTGATAGGTTTAGTAAATATGCATATTTCATTCCATGTAGAAAAACTTTGACTGCACCTCAAGCTGCAAAATTATTCATTAAATGCATTTTTCCACATCATGGATTTCCTAAAGTAATGTTATCTGATCGTGATGTTAGGTTTTGTAATCATTTTTGGGTTGCCTTATTTCAACATTTTGGTTCTAAAATAGATTTTAGCTCTGCATTTAATCCTGAAAGTAATGGACAGAGTGAGGCTACAAATAGTACTATTCTTGATTTATTGCGTTGTTATTCATTAGATAATCCTAATAACTGGGATGAAAAGTTGCCATTGCTTCAATTTGCTTACAATAACACTTCACACACCACTACTGGTCGTGCACCTTTTGAAAGAGCTTCCCACTCCCATGTCCCTCACCCAAACCGACATTCCGATGGCTGATTCTATTGCTCAAAATCACGTTTCTATACTTCATGATGTTCACGAGCACATTAGGAAAAGTCAAGCGCGATATACAGGTATTATCAATACTAAACGGTTAGCCAAAGCATTCAAGGAAAATGATTTTGGATGGTTGCGAATAATTAAAAGACGTCTCAGAAATATTTTGCAGCATCCTATATTTAAACTTGCACCACGCTATTATGGACCGTTTCGCATTATCGAAAAAATTAATGATAATTCATTTTGATTAGATATTCCATCCCATTGGACCATTCATAATTCTTTTCATATTAGTTTACTTAAACCATTTAAAGGAACTTTACCACTTGCTCCACTTCTTCATGACCCTCCTTTAATTGAAGAACAATTATAAATCTTAGTCCCTTAGAAAATCATTGATTATGATGTCACTACTACACGCAATGGTACTCAATATCATCGATATTTGGTTAAGTACAAAAATCACTCTATTGAAGAATGTCAATGGATACATAAAACACAATTAACACCTCATTATGACCACTTAATTTCTGCATATCATACACAAACACATTAAAGTAACAGCTCCATGAACATTTCCATGCATGTATTTTTTTTACATGGCACATGCCTATTTTTATTCAGTGATGAAACATGTGACTGGCCATCTATGTTTATTCTTTTATCACCTGAGGTCAGTTGCTTGTTCAACTGCGGGGCATGTTATACCTTATGGAATATGTTGAACAATGCATTGTTGGATTGAAATATAAAATAGCCAATGCATTGTTGGATTGATATATAGAATAGCCAATGCATTGTTGGATTGTAACATGAAATATGTTGGCCAATGCATTGTTGGATTGTAACAATAATATGGAATATGTTGAACACTGCATTATTATTGTTAGAGTGTTAACTTATTTTATCAACTGAGGTCAGTTGCTTGTCAACTGAGAGGCATGTTGTATATTATTGAACAATGTATTGTTAAAGTGTTATATTATTAATGTATTAATATGTTTTTTATGTTTCTGATATAGCAGCTGAAGGTTCGTGAGGAGCGTGCAAGGCGTGAAAGGGCGGACATCAATAATCCGAATAATTATTATTTAGCTTGTAAATAAACCTGCGTAGAAGGTTCTATTGTTAGAATAGTAAGGGTTAGAATAAAGGTCGTTGTAGACCGCAGTTTCTGTTATTCAAAGTAATGGCTTTCTGTAAAAGTTACCAACTTTTAGTTTCACGCCTACTTTTTGAAGCCGCCCTCATGTAACCACTATTTTCGACGTAATCAAAATTCCTATAAATACATGTACTCTGTGGACTGTCGAAACAGAGTGCATGGGGGGAGATTGCACCCAATCTTGCGTTCGGTCTCGTCTCTTATCGTCTCTATTTTCTGTGTGTTTTTCTGCGTCCGTAATCTCTGTATGCGTGTGAGCAAGATCCTGACAACAGTGGTATCAGAGCTTTGCACGCGTCAATACAGAGGGTTCTGTTCTCTGTTCGCGATTCTGAATTCCGATTCCATCTCCATCTCCATCTCCGTCTTCGGTTTCGGTTTCTGTTTTGTCTTCGGTTTCGGTTTCTGTTCCTGTTCCAGAACCAGAACCTACATTTTCACCTATGTTTACTCCTTCGGCTTACTCCAAGGCATCGATATTGGCACCCAAGGCTCCCTTGGCGACCGTTGGTGGCTGTTGGCTACGCGCGAGGCAATTGTAATTTTTGAGTGGTAATAGAGAGGTTTAGAGTCCCTAAGGTAGGAGGATTTGAACCCACAACCTCCTACTTTCAAGGGAAGTACTTTGACCACTCCACCATCTCTTGGAGTTGTACTCAAGTTCTCTCTCTTGGAGATCCGACAACCTGATGAAATCCTCCAAAAGATGCAAGCTGAGGAAGACAACCTTACGAGAGTAGTAAAAGCTATTGTGTCTGCCCAATCTGATGTTATTCATTCAAAGATTGGTAATAGAAACTACCAGTTTCTACCATTTGATGGCCGAAAGGATGGGCCTTTAGTACTTTCTTGGTTGTCGCAGTTTGATGATTTTTATACCGATGAAATGCATGCTGAAAGTGAAAAAGTTAAATTTGCCACTAACTATATAGTAGCTAAAGCTCAACTCTAGTGGAATGTCCTGCGGCACAGTACGGAGCGTCCAACAACTTGGAAGGCTTTTCAAGAAAACGTGAAGGATTCATTTCTTCCTCCTCAATACCATTTGCATGTTCGACGAGCATGGACGACCCTTACATGGAAGGAGGGTGATACGGTTACTACCTACACTAAGCGGTTCTGGCAAAATTTGCTACTTGGACGAATGCTTGAAGATGTATCAGAGGATATCTTGCAGTAGAAATACAAAGATTGTTTGGAGGTTGGTCTCCAAGCTAAGCTTCACACCCTACGACCTACAACCCTCAATGAGGCCATATCTTTTGCTTATGATGTAGAAAAAGAATTCCAGTCCATAACCAAGTCACTCTATCTACAACAACCATGTCCACGACCATTTCCTGTTAAACCTTCATTTCCTATGAAGCGTAATTTTAATGCCCCATCTTACCCTAGTTTTCCTCGTCCTCCACAATCCAATTACTCAACTCCACCCGTTGCTTCATCTCTCCAACCAACCAAACCACCTACCCTTCAAACTTGAGCAGTGAATGCCCAACAGAAGCGACCACGAATCACTTGCTGGAATTGTGGTAAACCTGGACATACAAAAATAAGGTGCAGATTGCTACCTCTTCATATGAAACCGGCTACAGCTCGATTGCATAACATGGAGGTCTATAATGAAGAAATTCCTCCTGTTTGGACAGAGGAATCACTGGAGAAGGACTTAAGTACCTTGGGTAACGATATCTCTCTACACTCTCTTCTTTGCATGCAGGGTACAATAAATAACAAACTAGTTAAAATTCTACAT
This sequence comes from Ceratopteris richardii, assembly GCA_020310875.1. NCBI lineage: Eukaryota > Viridiplantae > Streptophyta > Polypodiopsida > Polypodiales > Pteridaceae > Ceratopteris > Ceratopteris richardii. Next base: position 250,237,858 of record CM035406.1, read on the forward strand.
GACGATGGTAGTTCACATGACTTCATTTCACATTTATTAGTACAAGAACTTAAATTACAAACGTTTCCTTCTTTGTATAAAGTGAAAGCTGCATTTCAAGGTAGTCGTTATAATGTAACACGAGAAGTGCAAGATGTTACGATTAGCATAGGCCCTTATGTTGACTCACGAACATTTTTAATTGCACCTTTGCAATCTTATGATGTTATACTAGGTATGCCTTTTCGTCACCATTATAATCCACGTATTGACTACCATACTCATACCTTTAAGTTTGCTTTCAAAGGTCAAATCATTACTTTGTCTGCACGGCATGATTTCCAGCCATTTCCATTGATTAGTCACACGCAAGTAAAACGTGCATTTAGGAAAGGATTCAACTCATGCATTGTTTTTGTCAATGTCAACAATGATTATACTCATACACTTCCAGATGCATATAAACCTTTCATGAGTACTTATAAGGATTGTTTTATGTCTGAATATCCCTTTGTACTACCACCATCTCGAGGATCCTTTGACCATAGCATAGACTTAGTCCCTGGTAGTTCTCCTCCTCATAAAGCACCTTATAGACATGGCCCACTACATCAAAAGGAAATAGAAAATCAAGTAAAAGACCTACTACAAAAAGGACTTATAAGGCCTAGTTCTTCCCCATTTGGAGCACCAGTTCTCTTAGTAGAGAAGAAGAATAAAACTTATCGAATGTGCATTGATTATAGAGCCCTTAACAAGATCACGATCAAGAATAGATACCCTATTCCTCGAATAGATGATCTCTTAGATAAGTTACGAGGAGCTCGTGTCTTTAGTAAAATTGATCTTAAATCGGGTTACCATCAGATTCGTATGACACAAAGTGATATTTTTAAGACTGCATTTAGAACTCAAAATGGCCATTATGAATTTATGGTAATGCCATTTGGACTTACTAATGCCCCTGCTACATTTGCGCGAATGATGAACAATATTTTTCTTGATTACCAAGCTTTTGTTCTTGTAGTCTTTGATGACATACTTGTTTACAGTAAGAATGATAGTGAACACAAAAAGCATCTTGAAACAGTTTTTCATTTGTTACGAGAGAACACACTTTATGCTAATCTTGAAAAGAGTTATTTCTTTCAACGTAAGCTAGAATATTTAGGACATATTATTTGAAGTGAAGGTGTGCATGTGATCCGAAAAAGATTAGAGTTATCATAGAATGGCCTACACCACAATCAGTCAATGATGTTCGTTCTTTTCTTGGGTTGGCTAGTTTCTATAGGAAGTTTGTTCGAAATTTTTCTTATTTAGCATTGCCTCTTACTTTGTTGTTGAAAAAGAAAATAAAATTTGCATGGTGATTTACCCAACAACAGTCCTTTGAGAAACTTAAACATGCACTGTCACATGCACCTGTTTTACAATTATCTGATTTTTCACAACCCTTTCATGTTGTTACTGATGCTAGCAGTTCAGGAATAGCTGCTGTTCTGATGCAAAATGACCATCCCATTGCATTTGAAAGTAGAAAACTTAAACTCTCAGAGCAGAAGTATAGTACGTATGATAAAGAATTGTTAGCAGTTGTGCATGCTTTGCGAATTTGGAAACACTATCTTATGGGCTCTGAGATCTTAATCAAAACCGATCAACAGGCTATTAAACATTTATTAAATCAGCCCTTAATCTCTGATAGGCATCTTAAATGGGCATCATTCATTCAAAATTTCCAACCCATGATACAATATCAGCCTGGTAAAGCTAATGTTGTAGCGGATGCTCTTAGCCGTTTTCCTTTGCATTCTGTTGTTTTGAATAATATTTCTGCCATCCAAATTCATTCTTTTCAAGCAATGGTTTCCACTTATGCATCTGATTTGTATTTTTCACGTGCATGGCATGACTTCACCAATGCTGCATCTTTATCTGATGAACATTATACATTTCATAATGGTTTTCTCTATTTTCAACATAGATTGTGCATAAACCAAGCTTTTAAAGATTTTGTCATTAAAGAAATGCATGAACCATCTTATATGGGTCATAGAGGCATACAAAGCACCATTTCTGCTTGCAAAGATTTCTTCTTTTGGCCACACATGGAAAAAGACATTGCACATTATGTTTCTCAATGCATTGAATGTCAGCATGTCAAACGTCATCATGGTAAACCATTTGGATTATTAATGCCACTTCCTATTCCAAATGAACCATGGGAACAAATCTCTATGGATTTTATCACAAGTCTTCCTATCACTTCATCACATAATGATATGATTTGGACAATACTTGATAGGTTTAGTAAATATGCATATTTCATTCCATGTAGAAAAACTTTGACTGCACCTCAAGCTGCAAAAGTATTCATTAAATGCATTTTTCCACATCATGGATTTCCTAAAGTAATGTTATCTGATCGTGATGTTAGGTTTTGTAATCATTTTTGGGTTGCCTTATTTCAACATTTTGGTTCTAAAATAGATTTTAGCTCTGCATTTAATCCTGAAAGTAATGGACAGAGTGAGGCTACAAATAGTACTATTCTTGATTTATTGCGTTGTTATTCATTAGATAATCCTAATAACTGGGATGAAAAGTTGCCATTGCTTCAATTTGCTTACAATAACACTTCACACACCACTACAGGTCGTGCACCTTTTGAAATAGTTTTTGGTAAAAAGCTTCCCAATCCCATGTCCCTCACGCAAACCGACATTCCGATGGCTGATTCTATTGCTCAAAATCACGTTTCTATACTTCATGATGTTCACGAGCACATTAGGAAAAGTCAAGCGTGATATACACGTATTATCAATACTAAACGGTTAGCAAAAGCATTCAAGGAAAATGATTTTGGATGGTTGCGAATAATTAAAAGACGTCTCAAAAATATTTTGCAGCATCCTAAAATTAAACTTGCACAACGCTATTATGGACCGTTTCGCATTATCGAAAAAATTAATGATAATTCATTTCGATTAGATATTCCATCCCATTGGACCATTCATAATTCTTTTCATATTAGTTTACTTAAACCATTTAAAGGAACTTTACCACTTTCTCCACTTCTTGATGACCCTCCTTTAATTGAAGAACAATCGGAAATCTTAGTCCCTGAGAAAATCATTGATTATGATGTCACTACTACACGCACTGGTACTCAATATCATCGATATTTGGTTAAGTACAAAAATCACTCTATTGAAGAATGTCAATGGATACATAAAACACAATTAACACCTCATTATGACCACTTAATTTCTGCATATCATACACAAACACATTAATGTAACAGCTCCATGAACATTTCCATGCATGTATTTTTTTTACATGGCACATGCCTATTTTTATTCAGTGATGAAACATGTGACTGGCCATCTATGTTTATTCTTTTATCACCTGAGGTCAGTTGCTTGTTCAACTGCGGGGCATGTTATACCTTATGGAATATGTTGAACAATGCATTGTTGGATTGAAATATAAAATAGCCAATGCATTGTTGGATTGAAATATAGAATAGCCAATGCATTGTTGGATTGTAACATGAAATATGTTGGCCAATGCATTGTTGGATTGTAACAGTAATATGGAATATGTTGAACACTGCATTATTATTGTTAGAGTGTTAACTTATTTTATCAACTGAGGTCAGTTGCTTGTCAACTGAGAGGCATGTTGTATATTATTGAACAATGTATTGTTAAAGTGTTATATTATTAATGTATTAATATTTTTTTTATGTTTCTGATATAGCAGCTGAAGGTTCGTGAGGAGCGTGCAAGGCGTGAAAGGGCGGACATCAATAATCCGAATAATTATTATTTAGCTTGTAAATAAACCTGCGTAGAAGGTTCTATTGTTAGAAAAGTAAGGGTTAGAATAAAGGTCGTTTTAGACCACAGTTTCTGTTATTCAAAGGAATGGCTTTCTGTAAAAGTTACCAACTTTTAGTTTCACGCCTACTTTTTGAAGCCGCCCTCATGTAACCACTATTTTCGACGTAATCAAAATTCCTATAAATACATGCACTCTGTGGACTGTCGAAACAGAGTGCATGGGGGGAGATTGCACCCAATCTTGCGTTCGGTCTCGTCTCTTATCGTCTCTATTTTCTGTGTGTTTTTCTGCGTCCGTAATCTCTGTATGCGCGTGAGCAAGATCTTGACAACAGTGGTATCAGAGCTTTCCACGCGTCAATACAGAGGGTTCTGTTCTCTGTTCGTGATTCTGAATTCCGATTCCATCTCCATCTCCATCTCCATCTCCATCTCCATCTCCATCTCCATCTTCGGTTTCGGTTTCTGTTTCGTCTTCGGTTTCGGTTTCTGTTTCGTCTTCGTCTTCGGTTTCGGTTTCTGTTCGTTTCTGTTCGTCGACTAAGGCAAAGAACTTAGGCAATACATTGGCAACATTGGCACCCAAGGCTCCCTTGGCGACCCTTGGCTACGCGCGAGGCAATTGTAATTTTGGAGTGGTAATAGAGAGGTTTAGAGTCCCTAAGGTAGGAGGATTTGAACCCACGACCTCCTACTTTCAAGGGAAGTACTTTGACCACTCCACCATCTCTTGGAGTTGTACTCAAGTTCTCTCTCTTTCTTACTTGTGGAAGGCGCGCACGTCGATTTCAAGATTGGACCCAAGAAAGAATCAAGTATATCTCTCAATCCGTAGGTCGGATTGAGGCGTGTAATATACCGTTGGAAAGCTCTCGGAACGAACTTTCCAATGAGCTAGGTTGGAAGTGTGAATTCCTTCAAAATCCTTGGATGGCACTTGATTGAGTGTTCAAGATACCAAGCAAGGTTGAGAACACGGGATCGAGACACCAAGGTTGCAAACAAGAAGGTTCAATACACCAAGGTTGAGAGCAAGGGTCCAAGAGCACCATGGAGGATTACAGTAATTCACCTCTACCTGCGGCAACACTTGAACAACAACTAGAGCTCTTGCAGCATGAGCTTCAAGGAGCTCAGAACGAGATCCGACAACGTGATGAAATCCTCCAAAAGATGCAAGTTGAGGAAGACAACCTTACGAGAGTAGTAAAAACTATTGTGTCTGCCCAATCTGATGTTACTCATTCAAAGATTGGTAATAGAAACTACCAGTTTCTACGATTTGATGGCCGAAAGGATGGGCCTTTAGTACTTTCTTGGTTGTCGCAATTTGATGATTTTTATACCGATGAAATGTATGCTGAAATTGAAAAAGTTAAATTTGCCACTAACTATATAGTAGGTAAAGCTCAACTTTGGTGGAATGTCCTGCGGCACAGTACGGAGCGTCCAACAACTTGGAAGGCTTTTCAAGAAAACGTGAAGGATTCATTTCTTCCTCCTCAATACCATTTGCATGTTCGACGAGCATGGACGACCCTTACATGGAAGGAGGGTGATATGGTTACTACCTACACTGAGCGATTCTGGCAAAATTTACTACTTGTACGAATGTTTGAAGATGTATCAGAGGATATCTTGCAGCAGAAATACGAAGATTGTTTGGAGGTTGGTATCCAAGCTAAGCTTCACACCCTACGACCTACAACCCTCAACGAGGCCATATCTTTTGCTTATGATGCAGAAAAAGAATTCCAGTCCATAACCAAGTCACTCCGTCTACAACAACCATGTCCACGACCATTTCCTGTTAAACCTTCATTTCCTATGAAGCGTAATTTTAATGCCCCATCTTACCCTAGTTTTCCTCCTCCTCCACAATCCAATTACTCAACTCCACCCGTTGCTTCATCTCTCCAACCAACCAAACCACCTACCCTTCAAAGTTCAGCAGTGAATTCCCAACAGAAGCGACCACGAATCACTTGCTGGAATTGTGGTAAACCTGGATATACAAAAATAAGGTGCAGATTGCAACCTCTTCATATGAAAGTGGCTATAGCTCGATTGCATAACATGGAGGTCTATAATGAAGAAATTCCTCCTGTTTGGACAGAGGAATCACTGGAGAAGGACTTAAGTACCTTGGGTAACGATATCTCTCTACACTCTCTTCTTTGCATGCAGGGTACAATAAATAACAAACTAGTTAAAATTCTACATGATGATGGTAGTTCACATGACTTCATTTCACATTTATTAGTACAAGAACTTAAATTACAAACGTTTCCTTCTTTGCATAAAGTGAAAGCTGCATTTCAAGGTAGTCGTTATAATGTAACACGAGAAGTGCAAGATGTTACGATTAGCATAGGCCCTTATGTTGACTCACGAACATTTTTAATTGCACCTTTGCAATCTTATGATGTTATACTAGGTATGCCTTTTCGTCACCATTATAATCCACCTATTGACTACCATACTCATACCTTTAAGTTTGCTTTCAAAGGTCAAATCATTACTTTGTCTGCATGGCATGATTTCCAGCCATTTCCATTGATTAGTCACACGCAAGTAAAACGTTCATTTAGGAAAGGATTCAACTCATGCATTGTTTTTCTCAATGTCAACAATGATTATACCCATACACTTCCAGATGCATATAAACCTTTCATGAGTACTTATAAGGATTTTTTTATGTCTGAATATCCCTCTGTACTACCACCATCTCGAGGATCCTTTGACCATAGCATAGACTTAGTCCCTGGTAGTTCTCCTCCTCATAAAGCACCTTATAGACATGGCCCACTACATCAAAAGGAAATAGAAAATCAAGTAAAAGACCTACTACAAAAAGGACTTATAAGGCCTAGTTCTTCCCCATTTGGAGCACCAGTTCTCTGAGTAGAGAAGAAGAATAAAATTTATCGAATGTGCATTGATTATAGAGCCCTTAACAAGATCACGATCAAGAATAGGTACCCTATTCCTTGAATAGATAATCTCTTAGATAAGTTACGAGGAGCTCGTGTCTTTAGTAAAATTCATCTTAAATCGGGTTACCATCAGATTCGTATGACACAAAGTGATATTTTTAAGACTGCATTTAGAAATCAAAATGGCCATTATGAATTTATGGTAATGCCCTTTGGACTTACTAATGCCCCTGCTACATTTGTGCGAATGATGAACAATATTTTTCTTGATTACCAAGCTTTTGTCCTTGTATTCTTTGATGACATACTTGTTTACAGTAAGAATGATAGTGAACATGAAAAGCATCTTGAAACACTTTTTCATTTGTTACGAGAGAACACACTTTATGCTAATCCTGAAAAGAGTTATCTCTTTCAGCGTAAGCTAGAATATTTAGGACATATTATTTCAAGTGAAGGTGTGCATGTGGATCCAAAAAAGATTAGAGTTATCATAGAATGGCCTACACCACAATCAGTCAATGATGTTCGTTCTTTTCTTGGGTTGGCTAGTTTCTATAAGAAGTTTGTTCGAAATTTTTCTTATTTAGCATTGCCTCTTACTTTGTTGTTGAAAAAGAAAATAAAATTTGCATGGGGATTTACCCAACAACAGTCCTTTGACAAACTTAAACATGCACTGTCACATGCACCTCTTTTACAATTACCTGATTTTTCACAACCCTTTCATGTTGTTACTGATGCTAGCAGTTCAGGAATAGCTGCTGTTCTGATGCAAAATGACCATCCCATTGCATTTGAGAGTAGAAAACTTAAACTCTCAGAGCATAAGTATAGTACGTATGATAAAGAATTGTTAGCAGTTGTGCATGCTTTGCGAATTTGGAAACACTATCTTATGGGCTCTGAGATCTTAATCAAAACCGATCAACAGGCTATTAAACATTTATTAAATCAGCCCTTAATCTCTGATAGGCATCTTAAATGGGCATCATTCATTCAAAATTTCCAACCCATGATACAATATCAGCCTGGTAAAGCTAATGTTGTAGCGGATGCTCTTAGCCGTTTTCCTTTGCATTCTGTTGTTTTGAATAATATTTCTGCCATCCAAATTCATTCTTTTCAAGAAATGGTTTCCACTTATGCATCTGATTTGTATTTTTCACGTGCATGGCATGACTTCAACAATGCTGCATCTTTATCTGATGAACATTATACATTTCATAATGGTTTTCTCTATTTTCAACATAGATTGTGCATAAACCAAGCTTTTAAAGATTTTGTCATTAAAGAAATGCATGAACCATCTTATATGGTCATAGAGGCATACAAAGCACCATTTCTGCTTGCAAAGATTTCTTCTTTTGGCCACACATGGAAAAAGACATTGCACATTATGTTTCTCAATGCATTGTATGTCAGCGTGTCAAATGTCATCATGGTAAACCATTTGCATTATTAATGCCACTTCCTATTCCAAATGAACCATGGGAGCAAATCTCTATGGATTTTATCACAAGTCTTCCTATCACTTCATCACATAATGATATGATTTGGACAATAGTTGATAGGTTTAGTAAATATGCATATTTCATTCCATGTAGAAAAACTTTGACTGCACCTCAAGCTGCAAAATTATTCATTAAATGCAGTTTTCCGCATCATGGATTTCCTAAAGTAATGTTATCTGATCGTGATGTTAGGTTTTGTAATCATTTTTGGGTTGCCTTATTTCAACATTTTGGTTCTAAAATAGATTTTAGCTCTGCATTTCATCCTTAAAGTAATGGACAGAGTGAGGCTACAAATAGTACTATTCTTGATTTATTGCATTGTTATTCATTAGATAATCCTAATAACTGGGATGAAAAGTTGCCAATGCTTCAATTTGCTTACAATAACACTTCACACACCACTACTGGTCGTGCACCTTTTGAAATAGTTTTTGGTAAAAAGCTTCCCACTCCCATGTCCCTCACCCAAACCGACATTCCGATGGCTGATTCTATTGCTCAAAATCACGTTTCTATACTTCATGATGTTCACGAGCACATTAGGAAAAGTCAAGCGCGATATACACGTATTATCAATACTAAACGGTTAGTCAAAGCATTCAAGGAAAATGATTTTGTATGGTTGCGAGTAATTAAAAGACGTCTCAAAAATATTTTGCAGCATCCTAAAATTAAACTTGCACCACGCTATTATGGACCGTTTCGCATTATCGAAAAAATTAATGATAATTCATTTTGATTAGATATTCCATCCCATTGGACCATTCATAATTCTTTTCATATTAGTTTACTTAAACCATTTAAAGGAACTTTACCACTTGCTCCACTTCTTGATGACCCTCCTTTAATTGAAGAACAATCGGAAATCTTAGTCCCTGAGAAAATCATTGATTATGATGTCACTACTACACGCACTGGTACTCAATATCATCGATATTTGGTTCAGTACAAAAATCACTCTATTGAAGAATGTCAATGGATACATAAAACACAATTAACACCTCATTATGACCACTTAATTTCTGCATATCATACACAAACACATTAATGTAACAGCTCCATGAACATTTCCATGCATGTATTTTTTTTACATGGCACATACCTATTTTTATTCAGTGATGAAACATGTGACTGGCCATCTATGTTTATTCTTTTATCACCTGAGGTCAGTTGCTTGTTCAACTGCGGGGCATGTTATACCTTATGGAATATGTTGAACAATGCATTGTTGGATTGAAATATAAAATAGCCAATGCATTGTTGGATTGAAATATAGAATAGCCAATGCATTGTTGGATTGTAACATGAAATATGTTGGCCAGTGCATTGTTGGATTGTAACAGTAATATGGAATATGTTGGACACTGCATTATTATTGTTAGTGTTAACTTATTTTATCAACTGAGGTCAGTTGCTTGTCAACTGAGAGGCATGTTGTATATTATTGAACAATGTATTGTCAAAGTGTTATATTATTAATGTATTAATATGTTTTTGATGTTTCTGATATAGCAGCTGAAGGTTCGTGAGGAGCGTGCAAGGCGTGAAAGGGCGGACATCAATAATCTGAATAATTATTATTTAGCTTGTAAATAAACCTGCGTAGAAGGTTCTATTGTTAGAAAAGTAAGGATTAGAATAAAGGTCGTTGTAGACCGCAGTTTCTATTATTCAAAGTAATGGCTTTCTGTAAAAGTTACCAACTTTTAGTTTCATGCCTACTTTTTGAAGCCGCCCTCATGTAACCACTATTTTTGACGTAATCAAGGTCCCTTTAAATACATGCACTCTGTGGACTATCGAAACAGAGTGCATGGGGGGAGATTGCACCCAATCTTGCGTTCGGTCTCGTCTCTTGTCGTCTCTATTTTCTGTGTGTTTTTCTGCGTCCGTAATCTCTGTATGCGCGTGAGCAAGATCGTGACAACAGTGCTATCAGAGCTCTACACCCGTCAATACAGAGGGTTCTGTTCTCTGTTCGCGATTCTGAATTCCGATTCCATCTCCATTTCCGTCTCCGTCTTCGATTTCGGTTTCTGTTTCTGTTTCGTCTTCGGTTTTGGTTTCTGTTTCGTCTTCGTCTTCGGTTTCGATTTTTGTTCCTGTTCTAGAACCAGAACCTACGTTTACTCCTTCGGCTTACTCCAAGGCGTCGACTAAGGCAAAAAACTTAGGCAATACATTGGCAACATTGGCACCCAAGGCTCCCTTGGCGACCGTTGGCTACGCGCAAGGCAATTGTAATTTTTGAGTGGTAATAGAGAGTTTTAGAGTCCCCAAGGTAGGAGGATTTGAACCCACAACCTCCTACTTTCAAGGGAAGTACTTTGACCACTCCACCATCTCTTGGAGTTGTACTCAAGTTCTCTCTCTTTCTTGTTACCGTTAGTGTCCATGTGAAAGGCGAAATGGCCATCGGACACTTCTTTGTATATGTTCTTTAATAAAACATATAGTGGCCTAGTCAGTCACAGACTGTAAGTTCGACCGCATTTTTAAGACCTAAGAAGTCTATCTTCCTGATCCCTGTGTACTCTGTTTTCTGCGTATTCTACAGCCTCTGTGCGGAGTACTGTCGTGGAGCTCTCGAGAAGGAGAGTGCAGTGCGGTGCATCGCCATCAAAATACTTCACTGGTATCAAAGAAGTTCGAGGCAAAAAGCTTTGTTCCTTTTGTGGGAGCGAAGCGAGCACCCCCCCCCCCAGGCTTCCTCCAAGGCTTAGCTCGGTTTTCTACTCCGAGCATATCGTCGTGGAGCTCTCGAGAAGGAGAGTGCAGTGCAGCGCATCACCATCAAAATACTTCACTGGTTTCAGAGCAGTTCGAGGCAAAAAGCTTTGTTCCTTTTATGCGAGCAAAGCGAGCCCCCCTCCAGGCTTCCTCCAAGGCATAGACCTTGGCATACCTTGTCATCCGAGTCACCGAAGTCACCGTTGGCGCCGTTGGCTGCGCGCGAGGGAGGACCTCAACGATCAAGGAATATAGAGGTTCCCGGTACTTCTCGGGAGGTCACCCATCCCAATACTGTTCCCCCCAGAGCTCGCTTAACTGTGGCAATCTCTTGCCACTAAGCTACTCTCTTGTGGTGTTTGAAGAAGGGGAAAGACTAAGGTTGACATTACCTTGAACAAGTTTTGGTCCCTCAAAGCTTCATTTTTGCTTTTAAAGCCTATTTCTGAAGCAATTTTGGGGTGTTTTTGGAGCCATTTCAGAGTACTTTCGCATGTAGTTCTCTTCACATAGGTCCAAGAACATCAAGAAGAGTGTTCCTTGTACTTCTCAGACAATAAATATCAACCTTTGGGGCTGTATTTTCAGCCACACTCGTAAAACTACAGGTTTCCGGTTTTCAGTTTTGGTGGGAGCAGTCGCTGCAAATTTATGCAGGTTTTTAAAGCCTAAAACATCAGAGTTGACAGACACTTGCAGGTGTTATTGGCTAGTTTTTGGGCTGTGTATTCACCTTTTTAGTGTCATTTTACTGCATATATTGAGCACATACACACCATGTATGCTTCTGTGGATACTGCTTATGTACGTCCATGTGGGCATTGATATAGCGGTTACGTTCTTTGCATAAAGCCTTTTACGTTTGATAAAGAGGGTCCTGGTGAGGTTTTCTTAACTGGGAGACACCCAGATGTCGGGGTCTCTTCGGTGATGCAGGTGGAAGACTTACCCAGCCTCGCCATAGGAGATGTATGATAGTTGTTCATAGGTGCTCGATAAGCCTAGTTGGCTTCTATTGGGTAACTGATTATATGCAGTGGAGTCAGTGATTCACTATGCAGGTAGACATGTTAGTACTTGCAGTTTTATGATACTTTGACATTGGTCATATGCTAATTTTGTAGAGGATACTCTGGCAAAATTTTTCCAAATTTCTAGTTTAGTCAACTATATAGTGGTCGATTTACTCCTTGATACACTTATTTGTTGGTGTTTGGACTCTTCTAGCTCCATTATCATTCTATTCAGTTCTCTACGATCATGGCATCAGAGGTCTCAGGCACATCCGGTGGATCAGGGTCTAGTGCTAGCGTTCCGAGGAGGAGCTATAACTTGCAGGGCAAAGACCATTTTGAGATCCGAAAATTTGATGGCATAAACTTTTCTCTATGGAAGAATCAGATTAAAGATGTGCTGATTCAAAGAAGGCAATGGAAGCCAGTAAATGGGATTTCAAAGAAGCCTGCTGACATGGATGAAGATGATTGGAATGAGTTAGATGAAATGGCCAGGTCTACCATTCGCTTGCACCTGGCAGATAATGTTTACTTTACAGTATTAGACTATGAAAGTGCAGAGGAGCTTTGGAAGAAGTTATGCAATACATATGAAAAAGAGACGGCATCAAATAAAGTATATCTGATGAGAAAATTATACGACCTTCGTATGAAGGACACAGATAGTGTTGCTGCTCATCTAAATGAGTTTGATGCCATATTCTCCTAGTTACAGGCTCAGAAAATGGATATGGACAATGAAATGAAAGCTGTATTGCTGTTATGCACCCTGCCATCATCATGGGATACATTTTGCACAGCTATTAGCAATAGTGCACCAGGTGGTAAACTCGTCTATGATGACATATGTGGAGCACTCTTGAGTGAGGAGATTCGTAGAAAATCTATGGTTGGCACTCAGAGTGGAGATGCATATAATGTTTGTGATTCTTACCAAGGAAAGAATCAACAACGTGGCAGGAGCAAGAACAAGGAAAAGAATGGTCAACGGAATAAGAGCAGAAGTAAATCAAGGAAGAGGGATATTGAATGCCATTATTGTCATAAGAAAGGACACATGAAGAAAGACTGTTATGCATTAAAGAATGCTAAAGGTAAAGGACAGAATGTTGATGGGCATATTAAACAGTTACCTGCACCATCTACTTCGACTGTGAAGATTGAAGAAATTAATGCTATTTCTGATGATGCTGATGTGTTGACACTTGATAGTACTGTGCCATCTGAGGCACTTATGGCTGATTCTCCTTCCCACACCTGGCTGCTAGATTCTGATGCTTCTTTCCATGTGACACCACATAGAGAATGGTTCTCTAATTATGTAGCAAAGTCTCTTGGTACCGTGAGACTTGGTGACTCTTACCAGTGTGATGTTGTGGGGATTGGAGATGTAGTTGTGCAGTTCATTGACGGTTCAAAATTTACTATGCATAATGTACGCCATGTATCTCAGTTATCATGCAGTTTGATGTCAGTTGGTCAACTTGATGACCTTGGTTACAAGGTGGTCTTCTATGCTCAATCCTTTCGTATATCAAAGGGCAATATGGTTATTGCAAAAGGAAGGAAAGTTGGCTCACTTTACCCTTTATTTGTATCACAGAAAGAACACTTGTTAGCTGTTACTGAACAGCCTATGGCTTGTATCTGGCATGGTCGTTTGGGCCATATATCTCGTAGTGGAATGGAAAATCTTTCTCGTTCTGGCTACTTACCTGTGTTATCTTTCTCTGATTTTTCATTTTGTGAGCATTGTCAATATGGAAAGCAAACCAGAAATGTGCATAAAATGCACATTGACTCTTCAATTCAGCCTTTAGATCTTGTTCATACAGATGTGTGTGGTCCTATGCCCACTAGGTCCTTAGGTGGTTCTCTTTACTTTTTCACTTTCATAGATGATGCCACTAGAAAAGTCTGGGTATATCCTATCAAATCGAAGGATGATGTATTCCCTACTTTCAGAAAATGGCTTGCTTCAGTTGAGACTGAAAAAGGAACTAAGCTTAAGGCTTTACGTTCAGATAATGGGGGTGAGTATACCTCACATGAATTCAGCCTTTTCTGTCAGTGTAGAGGGATTCGTAGAGAGTTTATAGCTCCTTATACCCCAGTACAGAATGGTGTAGCTGAGAGGATGAATAGAACTATTCAAGATAGAGTAGTCTCTATGTTGCATCATGCAAACCTCTCACAAGGTTTTTGGGCAGAAGCAATATTGACTGTAGTTCATGTGATTAACCTTTCACCTAGTACTGCCAAAGGTCTAAAAGTGGCACAAGAGTTATGGACAGGGAAACCACCATATTATGATCATCTTCGAGTTTTTGGGTGTGAAGCATATGTTCATATACCCAAGAATCTTAGACAGAAGTTGGACCATAAGTCAAAGAAATGCATTTTTCTTGGATATGGTCGAGAAGGACAATTTGGATATCGCTTATGGGATCCTGAAACACGGTCAGTGATCAGAAGTAGTGATGTCATTTTTAATGAGTCTAAGATGCATAAACAGCCAATTAAGGAGGTTGAAGTGAGAAGAGTGGTGTTTGAGGATACTAGTCCTCCGGTTAGCATGCATAAAAATGCTGCACATAGGGATGTTCAAGAGAATGTCCATTCAGATCAGTCTGCACATGTTCCTGTTCAGCAACCATTGAGACGTTCTGCACGTGTCTCATATCCACCTGATAGATATGTTCCAGGTTTAGATTTTGTTATGCTAACAGATGCCGGTGAGCCCTCTTGCTACAAAGAGGCTATGCAGACAGAGGATCATGTCAAGTGGGAGCGTGCCATGAAGAGTGAGTTGGATTCTATTCACAAGAATGGTACTTGGGACTTAGTATCTTTGCCAAAGGGTAGGAAATCTTTACCATGTAAATGGGTATATAAGCTGAAATTCACATCAGATAGTGCTTCTCCAAAATATAAAGCACGACTTGTTGCAAAGGGTTTTAAGCAACAACATGGTGTTGATTTTGAGGAAATCTTCTCTCCAGTGGTCAAGATGACTACTTTGCGCATGTTGCTTGGATTCGTTGCAATGGAGGACTTAGAGCTAGTCCAAATGGATGTGAAAACAACTTTCTTGCATGGATATCTTACAGATGAGATCTATATGGAACAACCAGAGGGTTATGTAGTTCCTGGCAAGGAAAGTCTAGTTTGTAAGCTCAAGAAGAGCTTGTATGGACTTAAACAGTCTCCTAGATAATGGTACCAAAAGTTTGATGCTCTTATGAAGTCCCAAGGCTATTCTCAGAGCAATGAGGATCATTGTCTCTACACAAAGAGATGTTCTGATGGCAGCTTGATATGCTTCATACTTTACGTCGATTATATGTTGATTGTTGGGAAGTCCTCTTATGATTTGTCAATTCTCAAAAAGAAGTTGAGTCAGACATTTGATATGAAGGATTTGGGGGATGCCAAACATATTCTTGGCATGTGCATTACTCGTGATAGGAGTAAAAGATGCATATACTTGTCTCAAAGTGAGTACATATCCAAAGTACTTCACCGATTCAATATGCAGGGTGGAAAGGCATTGAGTACACCTTTACCCACATATGTGAAATTGAGCAAGGATGACTGCCCCAAATCAGATGAGGAAAAGGAATTCATGACCAAAATTCCCTATCAGTCTCATGTATGCTATGGTAGCTACGAGACCAGACATAGCATTTGCAGTGGGAGTTGTGAGCAGATATATGTCTAATCCTGGCAAGAAACATTGGGAAGCGGTCAAAATGATTTTGAGATATCTGAGTGGCACTAAGGACAAGTGTGTATGCTTAGGTAGAGGGAAAGCATCCATTATTGGTTACACAGATTCTGACTATGCTGGTTGTGTAGATAATCGTAAGTCTACATCAGGGTACATTTTTCATTTTGCTGGAGGTGCTATCTCTTGGAGATCTCGTCTTCAAGAATGTACAGCTGTTTCCACCACAGAAGCAGAGTATGTTGCAGCAAGTGAGGCATGTAAGGAAGCATTGTGGCTTTCTCGTCTTGCTTGTGATATGGGTTTGCCTCAGCATGTACCTCACTTGCTTAGTGATAGTCAGAGTGCCATTGCTTTGGCTAAGAATCCGGTCTATCATGCAAAGACCAAGCACATTGAGGTGAGGTATCACTTCATTAGAGATTGCTTAGCCACTAAGAGCATTATTCTTGAGAAGGTTCACACTCGAGATAATGCTGTAGATGCTTTGACTAAAGCTCTACCACAGGATAGCTTTCGACACTGTTGTCACTTGATGGGGGTTACTTGATTCTTGATCTTACGCAGTCACTTGTATACTGTGTAACATGCCCATCAGGTAGGAGGTTTAGTTTGTATACTTACACTCAGGTATTCTTTATCATTCTTTCTTTTTTCTCCCATAGTTACTCTGGCCATATTGGCCTTTAGTGGGAGATTGTTACCGTTACTGTCCATGTGAAAGGCGAAATGGCCATCGGACACTTCTTTGTATATGTTCTTTAATAAAACATATAGTGGCCTGGTCAGTCACAGACTGTAAGTTCGACCGCATTTGTAAGACCTAAGAAGTCTATCTTCGTGCTCCCTGTGTACTGTGTTTTCTGCGTATTCTACAGCCTCTGTGCGGAGTACTGTGTGCGGTGTCAGGAGCTCGGTTTTCTACTCCGAGCATATCGTCGTGGAGCTCTCGAGAAGAAGAGTGCAGTGCGGTGCATCACCATCAAAATACTTCATTTCTTACTTGTGGAAGGCGCGCGCGTCGATTTCAAGATTGGACCCAAGAAAGAATCAAGTGTATCTCTCAATCCGTAGGTCGGTTTGAGGCGTGTAATATACCGTTGGAAAGCTCTCGGAACGAACTTTCCAATGAGCTAGGTTGGAAGTGTGAATTCCTTCAAAATCCTTGGGTGGCACTTGATTGAGTGTTCAAGATACCAAGCAAGGTTGAGAACACGGGATCGAGACACAAAGGTTGCAAACAAGAAGGTTCAATACACCAAGGTTGAGAGCAAGGGTCCAAGAGCACCATGGAGGATTACAGTAATTCACCTCTACCTACGGCAACACTTGAACAACAACTAGAGCTCTTGCAGCATGAGCTTCAAGGAGCTCAGAACGAGATCCGACAAGGTGATGAAATCCTCCAAAAGATGCAAGCTAAGGAAGGCAACCCATTAGGGCGAAAAACGGCCGAAAAGGGGCTGTTTGCTAATGAGAGATTAAGGAAATTGACAAATAGCGTCTTTCCACGTGTACAAGAATATAACATTGCTGTCTCTTTTAACCGTATGGAGAATTTCTTTTTTTAATACAATTTTCTTTCAAAGCGCCGCTAAAGTGATGAAGAGTCTCGTATTCAGTGTACATTTTTTCGGTTTGATGCAAAAAAGGATACTTTTGCACACTACACAAAGCATATTCTCGAATTTCCAAGAAGGAATTGATTTTTGAAGATACGAAATATTTTTGGGTTCACAAAATGTCATGATCATTCAACGACAGGGTTAACATCAAATCAAAAGTTTCCACGTGTACAAAGCCTTTTTTTCTATAAATACTGCCAAAATTTGTGAACGTCGGTTTCTCGCTTTGAACATTCTTCTTCTCCTAAGTTCAAATGGCTTCTTCTTCTCGTCGTCCTTCCAATCGCGTAATTTCATGTGAGGTTTACAACAGAAGAGAGGATTCTTTGTGGAAACCTCTTTCCGTGAAAGTAAATGACTGGGTTACTATGCTTCCTAGCTGTAGAGGTGCCCATAAAGTCAAGCGTGCCAAAAGAGACAACACAAGAAACCATTGGAAGGAACGTATTCTCAGTTTCAAATTGAAGAGATGCGGTTGGTTTGCACGAGTACATCATGTGTACACCGCTAAGGATCTTGTTATAGAAAATCATCTGCAATTCCCTTCGTACTGTAAGTGAAGTTTGACAATGCTCTTCTATCATTCCAGTTGATTTTGTATAATGAAACATATGTTTTTGTACTGCAGATATCTTTCCTTCCAATATTGTGGAATGGCAACCTGTTGAATGTTTAACAGGAACATTCAGAGTTCTTCATAAGGAATATGCAGAACTCATGTATGCAGAGAAATCTGTTCAATTCTTCAATAGCATAGAGTTATTTGTCCATTATGCAGATTATCAAGTGCCGTCAGGGAGGAGTTCTTATGGAATTCTTGTACACGTACCTAGTCCTTGCATCTCTTCATTAGATTGGGATGCTCCTGATCATTCAACAGTTTCAAGTTTTCTCTGCAAAATTAAATTTGACATCCAGAAGGCAATGTCAGCAGGCCGAATTTCGAGAAGGATAAAGATTCAATGGTTTTTGCCTATTCATGTCTTTGTAGCATGCTTTAAAAACATGTTATTACAGAAAACAAAAACAATGTGGTTGAATAGGAGAGTCCCTATTTCAGAGATTGATGATGTTTTAGGTAGGGAATGGGATAGCAAAGAAGTTCAAAAGCTAGGTGACATTATTTTATGTAAAGTTAGTCCCAATTCTCTTTCAATCTCATATCAGATATGTCGACAATCTCTGGTTCTAGGATATGACTATAGAAGGTGGAAAAAAAAGCTTGGACTTTGGATAGCCTTGGACTCAGAGGAGAGCTATCCAGAATTTGAGTTAGAAGTATTGATTCATCTAGATTTTCAATCAAGGAAAATAATTGTCACTACAAATTGGAATCTCAGAAATGTAAGGGAGCTTCTAGAATACCTTGATGAGGTATCATCTCAGTGTAGATTCTCAATTGATGATGCAATAGTTAACATTAGATCAGAGAAATCATTATCTTACATAAGCTGCCTGCCACCAAGGGTGATTAAGTTCCAACCTTTAAGATTGTAACAAGTTAACCCTGACATTCTTACATAATGTATCTTCATCTAATAGAAGCTTCTATTGATACTTCCATTGAATTTTCTTGGTAGGATGGTTACAAACAATGTGTGTTAAATTATTAATTTTAAATGTCTTAGATATTTTTTAGGTCCTTAATTTCATATTTCCATTGATTTTT
Source organism: Ceratopteris richardii (assembly GCA_020310875.1). Taxonomy (NCBI): domain Eukaryota; kingdom Viridiplantae; phylum Streptophyta; class Polypodiopsida; order Polypodiales; family Pteridaceae; genus Ceratopteris; species Ceratopteris richardii. The sequence continues at coordinate 250,256,905 of CM035406.1, forward strand.
TTTTGCAGGAGTGAATTGATGACTAAGAAATAATTATACAGGAACTTGCATAAGTTAATTCTAGATGAGGAAGAGATCTAGAATTGAATATCTAATTTCAATTTAATAATTATAGTCTATCAAAGGTGCACACTAGTCTCAGCTAAATAATTTGATTCTATCCAACTTTTCTGTCCTCAAGTAATGCAAGAGAAATTATCATGGTACACATAACAAGTAATATAAGAGAGTGTGGAGAACTTGGTGCAAATTCCAATCCAAGGTTTGGTATTTCAATATTAGAAGAGCATGTCTTAAGGCATAAAGCAGAGGAGACGAGATAAGTGAAGACGACCGATGCAAGCGGCTAGTGCAATCTGAAATTGTCGGATGGCCCTTATCGCTTACATCGGTCGTGTTAGCAAACTACCGCGAGAGAAATTATCATGGTACAAACGCAAACTACCAAGTAATATAAGAGAGTGTGGAGAACTTGGTGCAAATTCCAATCCAAGGTTTGGTATTTCAATATTAGAAGAGCATGTCTTAAGGCATAAAGCAGAGGAGACGAGATAAGTGAAGACGACCGATGCAAGCGACTAGGGCAATCTGAAATTGTCGGATGGCCCTTATCGCTTACATCGGTCATGTTAGCAAACTACCGCGAGAGAAATTATCATGGTACAAATGCAAACTACCAAGTAATATAAGAGAGAGTGGAGAACTTGGTGCAAATTCCAATCCAAGGTTTGGTATTTCAATATTAGAAGAGCATGTCTCAAGGCATAAAGCAGAGGAGACGAGATAAGTGAAGACGACCGATGCAAGCGACTAGTGCAATCTGAAATTGTCGGATGGCCCTTTTCGCTTACATCGGTCATGTTAGCAAACTACCGCGGGAGACTTCAAGAAGTGACCTTGCGTAAAGATTTGACTCACGAGTATAAAAACTAGCAACAGTGATGAAATGGATAATACGACCGATGCAAGCGATAGGGGCAATCCAAGATTCTCCGATTCCCCGTATCGCTTGTATCGGTCGTGTCCTCTTAATTCTTTATGTCCTTCTATAACTTCTCGAATTTAAACACTTTCCAACAAGAATGAAGTAAAAAACCCACAATGCATTCATAATTGTGACATTAATAAACTTAATTGGACCATCCAATGAACTTTTGTCAAACTCTCAAGAGGTTCAATACAACTGTGACCATCTTCAAGATGAAGATTGGCATAACTACATACAATTTGTTAAAAAATAAATCTTCCAACCTCGGTTGGCTTTACAATTGATTTCAATCTAAGACTCAAAAATTGATTTAACCCTTTCTATCCTTTTTAGAGCCTTGCTTTCTCTGTTGCTTCTGTCCCTTTTTGGAGCTTTCAGCTTGACTCTTTATGTTGTTCCCATGCTTTAGTGGTGAGTGAAGAGGAAGCCCTTTCTTTTTATCTTCAGATTGTTTTTTATCAGGTGGAGGGGGTGGAGGTGAGTCTGGATCATATGGGCAGATTGCATGTTTCATGATACTATTTATTGCTCTCTCTCTGATCAAGATGATCCATGCTTCCGGGTAGTCTGATAAATTCAATTCAGGTTTGTGGAACCTTCTTTCCAAGAATCTTACAGCATTTGCAATCACTCTCCAGCCACATGATGTTGAGTCTCTCTGCAATGGCACATGAATTTGGCTGTATCCAAATTGCTTTTGTTCATTCATTTTAGCTATTCCTGGAAAATTCTGATCAATATGCATCTTGAGAAGCTTTGGAGCACTGCATTGTAAAGTGAAAATCAAAACGGGGCATGGCTTTAAAATAGAGAACAACAAAATGTATAGTAACTTACACTTTGCAATTCCCATGCTGTGATGGAAGAGAATTGAGGAAAAGAGCTTGATATGCATTGAAGTCCACAATAATCAAACTCCAATGGCCCCTGTCAATGAGTTGCATGTAAATATACTTTCTTAAATGAAACAAATATGTTTCCAAAATGAAGATGAATACTTACTTTTCAATATATGGGTAAATTACACATTCTACTTCTTCTGTAAAACCCCGTAGAAAGGACTTGGCATCTCCATGTTTATGCAAAAAACATTGTGTCACCAGAGGATCTAAAATAAATACTTTTCTTTGAACCGCTTCCTCACATTGTTGAAGAAGAACCCTACAAATCAAGAAATAAAAATGCAGTTAAGGAACTAGAAAATTATGCAAAACAAAAGCATTTTAAGGCCTCTAGATATACTTGAGTGAAATGTTGACCACACTATCTGATATTTCAAGATGAAGCTCCCTTAACATTTTGTTATCTTCAGGTTGAATGTCAAGAAACAATTCACTTTGCCATGGCATTGCAACATTAACTATAACCTGCCCATCTCCTTTCTTGAGGAGCTCTTTATTTGCTTTCTGTAACTTTTGAATCTGGGTTAAGATGGCACTTTCCTCTGTAAATAATCCCTGCTTTTTCCTCTCCTCCTCACTATTTGCTGCAGTTCTAGTCTCATGATCATGAGTGACTTGAGCGTTGATCTCTTCAATGACAACTGTTGTTTTAGGTGCTCGAGCTGGAGGTATATTTAAAATATCGAAGAATTTTTTATCGTGGTGATCAATAGGAACCAGAGCTTTATCAAACTTATATCTTATTCTTGAAACAATAACATAATCCTTCGCCATTAGTGTTACCCTATGAGAATGAGCAGCACATAAGTAGGTATCATTCATGAAATCAATAGCAAAGTCCTCTGCAGCTTCTTGCAGGCATAGCAGTGCTTGAGTTTGCCACCTCACATTGACAAAGGATGAGGTCTTCATCAAAGAACAGAGGTTGGCTGAGATCTGCTTGACAACTCTCATAAATGGAAGTCTTGGGATCAACAATCCCACAGACTTTTGGGCTCTTCTAATTTCCCTCAAAGACTTAACATGGTAGTTGACCCTTTTTTTTGAAGGCTTGTCTGGCACATTGGCTTGAACCTTCTGGGAATTTTGCTCCTGGACATTTTCCCCTTGGGCATTCTTGTCCTGACCCTCAGGGTACAACTTCCTTGATGTCTTTTTGGTTCTAGCCATACTCTGCAAAAAATCAATCTTTAGGCAAGGAATTAGGAAAAGTGGAATATTCCACTGTCAAAACTTACTCTCAAAAAGCTATGATCAATGACTCTTTCCACTATCAGAGGCACGACCGATGCAAGCGATAACAGTCATCCGGAAATGCCCGGATGTCCCTGATCGCTTGCATCGGTCGTCTTTAAATTAATAATCAAATATCAATAAATAATATCTTACAATGCAAAATACTCAATTATCACTAAGATAAAGATAATTGGAAAACTATAATCAATGACTCTTTCCACTATCAGAGGCACGACCGATGCAAGCGATAGAAGTCATCCGGAAATGCCCGGATGTCCCTGATCGCTTGCATCGGTCGTCTTCAAATTTATCATCAAATATCAATGAAATATATCTTACAATTCAAAATACTCAATTATCACTAAGAAAACGATAATTGGAAAACTATAATGAATGACTCTTTCCACTATCAGAGGCACGACCGATGCAAGCGATAGCAGTCATCCGGAAATGCTCGTATGTCCCTGATCGCTTGCATCGGTCGTCTTTAAATTTATCATGAAATATCAATAAAATATATCTTACAATGCAAAATACTCAATTACCACTAAGAAAAAGATAATTGGAAAACTATAATCAATGACTCGTTCCACTGTAAGAGACACGACCGATCCAAGCGATAAGAGTTATCCGTAAATGCCCGGACGTCCCTCATCGCTTGCATCGGTCGTCCCTGAATTCATCATCATATTTCAATAAATAGTAGTTAAAATAAAGGTAACAATGCGTTATACTCAAGCATAGCAAAGGAAACCAAAATTTGCAAGCTATGATCAAGGACTCGATGATATTAAAAAACATGACCGATCCAAGCGATTAGGGTTATCCAAAAATCTCGTATGTCCCTAATCGCTTGCATCGGTCGTGTCCACATTACCTTACGTAGAGAGCGCTCTCTATAGAAATTGTGAAGTAGGCTAAAAACGTGGTGGCAATGGAACCTCGACGCTTGGCAAGTGTTGACAGAAAAAAATGAAGGAAATGAATAGGGAAGCTTAAATAGGTCCCAAAACTGAGTTGATCATTGTGCCACGTGGCATGCTCCGATTGGTCCACGTCAGATACCCGTTGCGAATTCCAACGTCTTTTGCCACGTGGCATGATTTGATTGATCCACGTCATCTATCCGTTGCATCGGGGAACGTACACTTTACCACGTGGCACTCTATGATTGGTCCACCTCATTCGACCGTTTCTTCCCTCCTCGCCTATAGAAAGCTACTTCCTTCACAAACTCAAACTTTCAACCTTCAGAGAACTTGTCTCACTAGAGACACGACCGATCCAAGCGATAAGAGTCATCCGTAAATGCCCGGATGTCACTCATCGCTTGCATCGGTCGTCCCTGAATTCATCATCATATTTCAATAAATAGAAGTTAAAATAAAGGTAACAATGCGTTATACTCAAGCAACACAAAGGAAACCAAAATTTGCAAGGTATGATCAAGGACTCGATGCTATTTAAAAAACATGACCGATCCAAGCAATTCGGGTTATCCAAAAATCTCGGATGTCCCTAATCGCTTGCATCGGTCGTGTCCACATTACCTTACGGAGAGAGCGCTCTCTATAGAAATTGTGAAGTAGCCAAAAAACTTGGTGGCAATGGAACCTCCACGCTTGGCAAGTGTTGACAAAAAAAAAAAAAGCAAATGAATAGGGAAGCTTAAATACGTCCCAAAACTGAGTTGACCGTTGTGCCACGTGGCATGCCCCGATTGGTCCACGTCAGATACCCGTTGCGAATTCCAACGTATTTTGCCACGTGGCATGATTTGATTGATCCACGTCATCTATCCGTTGCATCGGGCAACGTACACGTTGCCACGTGGCACTCTGTGATTGGTCCACCTCATTCGACCGTTTCTTCCCTCCTCGCCTATAAATACCTATTTCTTCACAATCTCAAACTTTCAACCTTCAGAGAATTTCTCACCTACATGTGTATTTTTCTTTCGTCGCCGACACGACCGATACAAGCGATTTTCGCCGTTTGACCTACGTTGACTCGCTCTAGTCGCTTGCATCGGTTGTGTTCTCCTAATAGACATACAAGAGAAGCTGCAGCTTAGATGGAGGTAATGAATGAGATCCTTAGTGTCTCTCCATCAGAGAAACTTCTTGATTTCATGGTTCAAGAGGGTTTAAGTGTAGATTATTTTCCTGATGCAATGACCATATTCAACCCCGAAATTGATTTTGAAAAACTCTTAGAGAACTCGAAAAGTTTTCTTAAGGATGAGTGGGAGATTTTCTTGGGGTTGGTCAATGGGAGGATCCTTTCTATTTCTCAGAAAACCTATGTCCATCCTCACATCTTTGGGAAGGATCCAATAGATAGGGCTAAAATCACAAGAAAATGCAGAAGGATATCCCCTTTGCCAGGGAAGCTTGATTTATGCCCAGAGCATGAAAAGGACTGCTGCTTGCTCCCTTTAAACATTGCTTTCTTGATATGGCTTGATCATATCTCAGTTGAAAGGGAGGAAAATGTTCATGATGAAGACGAGCCTTGCTTAGAGCTGGCACTTGAGGCTAGCTCAAAAACTATGAAAGGTGTCATGGAGATTGTTGAGGAGATCAATCTCCAAGCAGAAGAAGAGCAGGTCAAAGATTTTGATGTGGCCACTTTTAAAGCAGAGACTGCAATAAGGGAGCCAACTGAAGAAGTTCAAGTGTCTGAGAAGTCCCTACTTCTCCCAAATCTACCTTTTTACTTTATCTCTGGGAAAGAGTTCATACCTCTATTTTACATTCAGGAACTTTTCAATCTAAGGGAGGACTACTATCTTGCAGCTATAGCTGAGGCAGAAGAAGTTGCAAAGAGATTCATCAATAAGAAAGGAGAAAGAAGAGAGGAATTTTTGCGTCTTGATTTGGATTTGTCTAATGAAGAATTCAAAGATTCATCACAAGCTCTTTCAAAATGCTTTGAGAAAGCTATCTCAGAGAAGCCAAAACTTGCTGATGAAGAGTTTGATGAGCATCAGAAGCAACTTGGAATATACTCGTTTGGACGTGGCTATTCATTCTTGGATGTCGCTGAGGACAGAGGAACAATTTGTATTGACTCAAAAGAGCTCATTGAGGAGGAAGATGAGGTCAAGGTATGTTGTTTGATATATTCTATCAATTAAAGTTTTTGTCCGAGATCTCTATTTTTAAGTGAGAAAATGACCACGACCGATGCAAGCGATACAACCTAATGGATAATCTCCGTTGGGCCTTATCGCTTGCATCGGTCGTGTTCGGACTTGAAGAGGAAGATGAGGTCAAGTATGTAGTAAAATATATTCTCATGATTTAAAGGCAAAGGAGATGAGATGGGCTTGATGCAAAATCTCTATCTTGTGTCAGTTTGTCCAAGTTCTCCATTAGAAGTGTCAGAAATGGATCACGACCGATGCAAGCGATTAGGCCCATCGGATATTTTCCGCTGGGCCTCATTGCTTGCATCGGTCGTGTTTGGACTTGAGGAAGATGACGTCAAGGTATACAGTTAACTATGTTCTCAAGAACTTTAGGTTAAGGATATGAGATGGGACCAATGCAAAATCTCTTTCTTGTATCAGATTTGTCCAAGTTCTCCATTCGAAGTGTCAAAAATGGATCACGACCGATGCAAGCGATTAGGCCCATCGGATATTTTCCGCTGGGCCTCATCGCTTGCATCGGTCGTGTCAGAAATGGATCACGACGGATGCAAGCGATTAGGCCCATCGGATATTTTCCGCTGGGCCTCATCGCTTGCATCGGTCGTGTTTGGACTTGAGGAAGATGACGTCAAGGTATACAGTTAACTATGTTCTCAAGAACTTTAGGTTAAGGATATGAGATGGGACCAATGCAAATCTCTTTCTTGTATCAGATTTGTCCAAGTTCTCCATTCGAAGTGTCAGAAATGGATCACGACCGATGCAAGCGATTAGACCCATCGGATATTTTCCGCTGGGCCTCATCGCTTGCATCGGTCGTGTTTGGACTTGAGGAAGATGACGTCAAGGTATACAGTTAACTATGTTCTCAAGATCTTTAGGTTAAGGATATGAGATGGGACCAATGCAAAATCTCTTTCTTGTATCAGATTTGTCCAAGTTCTCAATTCGAAGTGTCAGAAATGGATCACGACCGATGCAAGCAATTAGGCCCATCGGATATTTTCCGCTGGGCCTTATCGCTTGGATCGGTCGTGTCTAGGAGTTGCATGCAGCAATGATAATACATGTCTTGCTTGTGGGAATTCCCCTCATTTATCAAACATTAGATGTTTCTAGGCAGTTTGCAAATAGATATTGATGACGACCGATGCAAACGATAACGACAATCTGAATTTCTCTGTAGACCCTTATCGCTTGCATCAGTCGTGTCTCTTGCTTTTCTTTCTAATAGTTTCAAGTTACTTCACATGTTTCCTTAAGTGTGCTTGCAATTCATCTAACCATGTTTTTCATTTTTATCACAGTTAACTTTATTGGATGAAGACAATTACCTTGGCAGGGGCAAGGGAACAAGAAAAGCCTTAGAAGAGAAAGGAAAAGCAAAGGTGGATATTCATTCTATTATCCACTATCTTCCAAAGTTGAACCCAGCCACTTTTTGTGTTATTCACAAGCACTATAGTGAGGAGCCAGACTTTTCATTGTTCTGCTTGAGGACTCTATCAAAATACATGGGTTTTACTCCAATACCCTTTAATGCTTTCAGAGTTTTACTACTTGAAAGAGCAACTGCATTCAGAATTTTTGGATATGCCCCTGGACTCAATGCTTCAAGGGCAGGGTACTTTCTTTGTTATTCAAGCTATGCAATGGCTGCAGGGGTGTCAGATTTAAAAAGCATTGTTGGATACAAGAGAAAAGAGTTCCTGAGATATAGAGGTGATTTGCCAGAGCCAAGCTCTTTCAAAAGGCTCAAGGAATGACTTGATTTTTTCAAATTCTATATCTCAACAAATGTACATATACAGAAATTGCCCAATGTGATATAAGACATTGCAAATTTTTTTGGTGTAAGTGTTATTGATTCTCTGGTCAAAGTCATCTGATGGTAGTTGTAGCTCAAGCGTAAGCACCACCTCCTTTACTTGTCAATCCGCGGAGACGTGAGGACCGGTATGAAGACCACGAGCAAGTGAAGGCACAAGTGCGTGAGTGAAAGCACACAAACATGCACACACATACACACACACGCGCACAAAGTAAGATCAAAGAGAGGAACAATGGAAAGCTTAGATTGCAAAAGAGTTCTCTTACAAAAGTTCTATTCTCTAACAAGCTAACCTCCAAAATGAGCTCTCTAGCTCTTTTTATAGTTTTTTGACTAGTTTTGGCCCTGTCCAGACCTAGTGTCCGGCCTAGTTAAAAATTAGGTTCCAGGGCTTATTTGAGGGCTCAAACGAAGTCTAAAAATTATGAAAATTGGTACGATGGTACTTCTAATACTCCTCAAGCTCGAGGACTCCTCGGCTTGAACAAAATGGAGTTACTAAAAATAGATAATGGTATTTACAATGGCTTTTAGTGATGAAAATCACTATTTTTGTAGGGAATTCTTGTGAAAAATTGACATACACTCCTTGGAGCTCCCTACTTGCTCTCTCTTCTTCTATGTCCACTTCTTTGATGTGCTTCCATGCTTTGTCCTTGACCTTGAGCTTCAACACTCCCCCCCCTCTCGAGTCTGTCGTCCCTGACAGACCCTTGTTGTAAGGGCTGTTCTGTGTAGTGCTTTGAGAGTTGTCCATCCGTTGTATGAGCTGGTTCCTTGGATTCCAGCAAGAATGTGTCGTTGTGAGCTTTCAAAACTGCAAGTTGCTCAGAAGAGGTTGTCAAGAGTGATTTGGAGCAACTACTGGCTTCAATTTGCTTCCGAGATATGGAGGTTGTTCCCATGATGTCTGCTAGCTCTTTTAAAGATGATGTTGAGAGCATTCATGCCAACTACTCATAACCCATAATGAATGATGGGTAAGTGTGTTCGTGCCTGGGTTGAACAAAGTATGTGCCTTGTGCACGGCCTTGTAATGTAGCCCTACGCATGCTTACTTGGAAAATGCATTGGAAGAAGTATGGTGCAAAAATTGCGGGTCTTGAGCTAAGTGCTCAAGGGTGTGCTGACGAAGAGGTTTCCTAAACTATCATGGTTATGGTGTTTCCAGAGTAAAGATACTTACCATGGCGAAGGTTGATGCATGTTTGCCTCTTCGTGTTGTACACTCGGCCTTTGGGATGGAACCTTGTTGATGAATGTCCATGTTGATTGTCCACTGATGAGATCTTTTGAGTGGTGGATCCCCTCTCCTCTTTTCAAAGCAACGTTTGTCACTAACAATGTGCATTTCTGAGCTTGGGCTCATGCACGTTCACTTCCCTATATTGACACTCAGAGGAATATTGGACACATGCCGGTTTCTAAGAGATTACCATGCTGATTGACATAGACCATTCACCCGTGCTATTGTTCCATACTGGTTCAGGAAATACTGAGAATTGAATTGCTTTATATTCCTTGGCAAGCAACATCAGGTAACTACACCAAGCTGAGTTTCACGTATGCTCTTTAGCTCACCATATGCAGGAGTCTTCTCCTCCAGAACTACCTTTCGCAGATATCTCCTTGGATGCTCTGGTACATGAAGTAGTTAAGCATCACTCAAGTTGCGGACCTTCAAGCTCTTCATTCCAGATAAGGCAGCAATAATCTCACTGCTGGCCGAGAGACACTTCTATCCAAATTGATAAATGCCTAGTAATCGACAGTTCCACCTTCAACTAAGCATGCCTCATTCCTGTTTCATAAGCCAAACTTGGGAACAAGCTCTCGCCCACTTTTCTTTCCCCCTTTTTTTTTTTTTTTTTTTTTTTTTCAGAGGAACAGGATATCACAAAACCAGAACACAAAAGTTAGTATCAATAGAAATGTTTGACATATGTCGTTGTGCTGTTGTGCATGGGATTCTCAAGTGTGTCTATGCACGGCCGTGTAATGTGGCCCTATATCAATGCATACTTTGGAAATGCATGACCTGAATGGTGCAAAAGACAGGGTTGTGCAAGGAGCACATGGTTGTTGCTCGTTCGAGGCTTTCGATGTTATTCGTGGAGGTTGATGCCGACCTTGGTGGAGGTATCCATTGAGTCTCCAACTGATGTAATCCTCCTTATTGGAGTCCATTGTAGAACAGTATTTGGCACTGTAGAAATCACTTCAGGCGCCTTCCTCTTCGGATGCGTTCTGAACTGTGGTATCCAGTGTGGTTGGCGCTTTGGTTCGATGAAGACTGCTTGTACTTTTGGCTTCCAAACCCATATCCTTTTTGCACGTCTTCCTACTATTCTTGAAGAGCTGATTTGATCTTCTTTCGGTCTCTGTACGTGGTTCTTACCCTCTTCTCTTTTTGGCTTCTTTGTTGAGACCTTTCGCATGTGGGAGAACATAGGTTGTTGTGGATGTAAGAGCTTCTTAGGTACCCACATTTGTAATTGCCCTTGTTGAGCTGCAGCTAACTTCTTAGGCACCCAAACTTGTTGGATGCCTCGTGATTGAGCTTGTCCGAGGTGCTTTCTTCGTCTTCTGACTTGGTTGGCTTGCCTGGATGGGATTTGCGGGGGCAAGGCTGGTGGTTGCGCTCCTTTGCGTACCCAGATCTGCTTCATGCCCGGAACCGCTTTTTTATCGAATGGTGTCTTTCTATTTGATGTAGCAGTTGTCGTGAACGATTGTGGTTGTGTTTGCTTGTGTGGTGGGCTCACTACTGTGGCTACTTGATTCTTTGGAGAAGAAGAAAGATCCACCCGCCTTCGAACCTGGTCTTCCACTATTGACTCCTTCTGCATCATAGAGCTTTTGACACATACAACATCTTCTTTCATATGATTAGTCTTGGAAGAACTAAGAGAGTGTGTGGTGCCATGATCTAGGAGCATGCAGTTCTCTAATTCTAATGTAATGCATTGTTCATGTACCCAAACTTGAAGAATTTGACTTCTTAGGTTTAAGTTAACTGCATGGTCATAGATCCAATCTTGACCCAAGACAAGTGGTTCTGTAAGGTTCTCATCTTGACATACTAGCGCTTTGACTTTCATTGGAACATCTTGAAGGTAGATGGGAAGTTCCACCTCGCCCAAACAAGGGGTTTCCACACCTCCCAATCCTATGAGATAAGCTTCTATGGGATTGATGTTCAACCCCAAGTCTTGGCAGTAGGAAAGTCTAACAGCACTACTTGCTGCACCTGAGTCAATCAATGCTTTCACCGTCCTTGCATCCTTCCCTTGTCCTATCTCTATGGTCACAAAGGGTCTTCGGTCAATGACCTGAGAAGTCGCAATGCCTGACTTTTGACACATATCCATGTGATATTTTGGGGCTTTTGAGTTGACATCTAGGCCTAATCGCCTTAACTTATTTCGCCTAATACGCTCTCTGGCCTCTACCTGTGCTTCTTCTCTCACTCTTAACTCTTCTTCTTTTCGCTTCTTAGCAGTGTTGAGTCTCATTAGCATATCCTCAGTAAGAGGTTCTTGATATAGCTTGACTCTGCAGCCACTAATATAGTTTGGCAAGATATCTCCTTCTAGAGTGGCCAACTGAACTGCACCACTAGTGGAAATTCTATTAATGATCATGGGTCCATATCCTCTTTTTTCCAACTTACGGGCATGTTGTTTTAGTGTGTATACCAACACTAGATCTCCCTCTTTCAATCCCTTATCCTTGATGTGTGCATCAAAGTATGCCTTTTGCCTCTTCTTTGCAGCGTAGATGCCTGATGCCGCTCGTAGCCTCGTTTCACCCAAGCGTTCGAGATCAAAGATCCTAGAGGACAATTCATGCCCATTCCACTCATACTCTTGTGCTACTTTTAAGGCAGGGATTAAGAAATCTAATGGTAGCACAGCGTTCTGTCTGAAGACCATCTGAAATGGGGTGGCGTTGAGTACCGTTTTGTAGGCAACTCGATAAGCCCAAACAGCATGATGAAGTTGTTTGTCCCAATCAGAGCGTTTATTATTCACCAGTTTTGTCAATACGTTACAGAGGATCTTATTGGTACTCTCGGCTTGTCCGTTGGCTTGTGGATGATAGGGGGCGGATTTCTTATGTATCACCAAGAATTCTTGGAGAAGATTTTCAATGACTTCATTCAAGAAGTGTGTGCCTCTATCGCTCACTAACTCTATTGGTAGCCCATATCTCGTGAACACATTCTCGAATAAGAACTTAGCCGTCGTTTGAGCATCATTCTTTGTTGTGGCTTTCACTTCTACCCACTTGGTAAGGTAATCTGTGGCTACAATAATATACTCTGCATGGGAGTTTCTAGCAGGGGGATTAATAGGACCTATGAAGTCTATGCCCCACTTGGAAAATGCACGCCCTCCCATCATTGGCCTCAAAGGCATCTCGTCTTTTCTAACTGGATATTGTGCACGTTGGCATGTGTCACATTTCTTCACATAGGTATGTGCATCCATATGAAGAGTGGGCCACCAAAGTCCTGAGAATAGAATGGTCTTAATCACTCGGTCAGGACCAAAATGTCCACCTGCAACACCACTGTGTGCAGTCTCTAAGACCCTTAAATAGTCTGATTCATGAACGCACAGTCTTAAGTAACCATCTTTACCTCTTCGGTATAGGTTCTCTCCTACTAAGGCATAGCCTTGAGCCTCTTGCTCCATATTTCGTCTTCTTGCTAGACTGGCCTCTTTGGGTAATCTTCCCGATCTCATAAACTCTACCAATGGAGCACTCCAATCTGGAATTAATGATACTTGATAAAGGGTCGCATGCTCCACTGGTGGTCTCTCTCTGCACATTGGACAATTCTTGATCCACTCATGTATTTCTTTGTCCATGCTAGGCCAATACACTCCTAAACGTTTCAAATTCTGCAATGTTCGTTGTTTAGAATAGTGATTTCCTAGCAATCCCTCATGAGCTTGCTGCAACCAACTACTATGTTCATCATCCTCGACACAACAAGCTAATACACCCTCAGTATCTTGTTTGTACATGCTTCCTGCCAATATGTGATATTTTTGTGATTTTACAATTTCTTCTTGTGATGTTTTCACATTCTTATTTGCAGGGCCGAAGGTTAGGACTGGTACCAACTTATTTGCCCATTTAGGAACAACTTCCAAATTGAACAGATAAGCATCAGGTAGTTCGTCAGACACTCCTTGCGGTGACTCTCCTGAAGTGATGCGAGAAAGGTGATCTGCCCGAAGGTGGGTTCTACCTTTCCTGACAACAACTTCAAAGTCATACTCCATTAGTAAGAGGAACCATCTTACTAAGCGTCCAGTATTGCAAGGTTTATTGACCAAATATAACAAAGCTTGATGATCAGTAAAAAACTTGAACTTGTTGGCCAATAAATAGTGTCTAAACTTCTTTACAGCATATACCATGCCTAACCCTTCTCGCTCGGTTGTGGTATAATTTCTTTCGGCTGGGTTCAGTTGTCTACTAGCATATGCTATGGGCAAATCTAAATTCCCTTCACCTGTGGGTTGTGCTAGCACACATCCTATGGCATGATTGGATGCATCCACATGGACATGGAATGGCTTATTCCAATCAGGAGTGGTCAATATTGGTGCTGTGCACAAACGTTTCTTCAGTTCATTGAAAGAATTCTCGCATTCGTCGTTCCACTCAAAATTAGACAACAAGGCATAAAGGGGTCTAGCTATGATCGCGTACATGTGGATAAACCTACGGTAATATCCACAATGGCCCATAAAGGCTTGTACCTCTTTAACATTCCTTGGCCTTGGCAGCTCCGCTATGGCTCGTACCTTATCTTCATCCGTTGAGATTCCATTCTTAGAAACAATATGACCGAGGATTTTACCTTGACGCACCATGAACACACACTTTTCTGGGTTCAGACACACTCGATATTCTCTACACTTGTTGAAGATCTGTCTGAGCTCAGGGATGTGAAATCTTCTTTCTTGGGAATGAGCACATAAATCATCCACATACACTTCTAAGCTCTTTCGTAAGAACTCTTTGAAGACATGACACATGAGCCTTTGGAATGTTGCAGGTGCATTGGTGAGCCCAAATGGCATCACACGAAATGCAAAGATTCCCCATTCGGTGGCAAAAGCCGTCTTGTGTTGATCTTCTGGGGCAATGGCTACTTGGTTGTAACCTGAAAATCCATCAAGAAAGCTATAAACTTCCTTGCCTGCAACACGCTCCAATAAATGTTCGGTGATTGGAAGCGGATAGCTATCTCTGATTGTAGCGGCATTAACTTTTTTTAGGTTAATGCACACTCGCAACTTTCCGCACTACTACAATGGGGGACACCCATTCAGTATGCTCAATCTCATAGATGAATCCAGCTTCAATCAACCTATCAATTTCTTCTTTTATTTTGGCTGCATAGGTGTCATTATATGTGTAGGGCTTATGTTTGGTGGGCTTGGCATCAGCAGTCATGGGGATAGTATGAGAGCAAATTCTTGGATCTACCCCTTTCAAGTCTCTATAGTGCCACGCAAACACATCCCTATATTCCCTTAATAGAGCTACAAGCTCCATTTCTTCTCTTGCACTTAGGTCATCTCCTATATATGTGCATCTCTCTTCGTTCTCTTCAATGGTCACTACAATCTTCTTGGTCTTTTCTTTATTATCATATGATTCTCCTATGATGGCCTCTCTCTTAGGCATTCGTACCAAAATTTTGCGGTCGTCAACTTCATATTTCTTGAAGTTTTCTGGTACTTCAAACAATGATTCCTCCTTTTCTTGTTTCACTGCTTTTCTTTTCTTTTTCTTTTGACTACTCTCACTTCCATTCTTTGAGTTTACTGTTTTAATACTTGTGAGAGGTTCTTCTTCTTTCTGGGTGAACACTCCTATATCTTCTAGATAGTGTTGCTCTGAGTTAAAGCAACTATCCATCACAATAGACTCCAGATCATCGTCATTCTCTTCTTCTTCTATGACATCACTAGGGTCACATTCTTCTAGCAAGGGTTGACACATGAACACTGAGATATCATAACCCTCCTCATCACAATGAGGTGTCCACTGTTCCTCATTGACAGCAATGTCCATGGTGGCTAAGATTTCTGGCCAGCCATGAGGCTCAAACTCCTCATCTGGAAAGATCATCGGTGTGTAGGCTGGGTCTCTAACCGGTCTATCTCCTAGTGAAGTTCCTTCTTCCCTTGCCTTTAAACGTTTTTCCTCTTCCTTTGCGACTTTGCACATCCACAAATGAGTATCTTCATGCAGCCATGATGGATCAGGTGAACTTTCAGAATGCACAGAGATGGAATCTTCTTTCACTTTGTGGATAGAATTCCACTGTAGGGGTGGTACATCTCTGAAGGTGTAATCCTTCAAATTGACCTTGGTGGTAACCCCTAAGTGCTGTAAGTACAAGGAGTTAGTTCCCCAATCCTGTACTATTTGCAATTGTCGTAGGAAGGGTCTTCCTAGGATCATCTCATAGACATTATTTTTCTCAAAGTCACATATAGCAAATGTGTGCTCAAACTCTACACCACAAGTGGTTAGAGTGATCCCTTCTAGCAATCCTAGAGGTCTTTCAAAATGACCATCAGCCATTTGAAGCTTCATTCTAGTTGGTCTTAATGTGGGCTTGCCCCATTGCTTCCACAAGGAGGTGGTCGCAATAGCAACACCAGCACCTGAATCTATGATTGCTTTGGTTGTGTAACCTTGGTAGGTGATTGGAAGATAAGTATTACCTTCTTCACCCTCACACATGTCCCCTATTTTGTCTAGAGGTATCTCTGGTACCCTTTGCTTAGAGCCTGCTTTTGGCATATTGGACTCAAGTTCTGGGACCTGATCCTTCACATGATTCCATAACTCAGGTTTTGCTTTGAGCAACTCTTCTACAGTGAGATGACACTGAACCTTAGTGTTCTTCACGACATCCGTGTTCCTTGGAACCACTGAGTCTTCATTTCTTACTAGTATTGTGGGAGCTCTAATCTGGAGTGATTCAGATTCCCATGGGCCTGGAAATTGAGGCAGTTCTTCTAAGGTATTAGATTTAAAATCTAACCTTTCGTCCTCTTGTTGTTCTGCTTCATCTTCGTAAATAGATGGGATGTCTTGGGGAAATTGATCATGAAGATCATCAATCTCAGGAATAGGAGGGGAATTACCCTTCTCCTTGGCCCATTTCTCTTCTTGTATTTCCCGCAAGAATTCTTGAGAGTACTGTTGAATAGAAGGAGGTATTCCAGCATCCGTGGAATTAGGAACATAAGCTCCCCTGGGTGGTGAGCTTCCTCTTTCAATAACTGGTTGAGCCTGTGGAGGTAAAGAAACTTGTGGTTTGTTTACCAACTGCTCTAATCGTTCTAGTAAGCCCTGGAAATGCAAATCCGATTTGATAGAGTTTGTCTGATTGAACTTTTGACTAGTCTCAAGTATGGCTTGAGCTTGTTCTACCATTTTCATGCACATTTTCATCCGTTCAATCTCTAAATCTGCTCTAGGGTAACTCTTGTCTAGGTTTGCCGCTGTAGGCCCTTCTTGAAGTCGAGCCTGGTAGGCCTTGAACATCATGTCCAAGCCTTCTGGGGTTGGATCTGCAAGAACAGACCCTGGTTGCAGTCTATTTACAATGGGTGGTGGGGTGGGATGAGGTGGAGTGGATGGAGTTTTGGCATGCGAGGGGCTTTGAGATGCAATGTCTTCTATTTTTGTTTTCGCTTCTTTTAAGCTTTCTTCTAGTTCCGATAACTTTTTATTCCACTTGCGATTGGCCTTCTCTCTGGTATCCTTCCATGTTCTTGTTTTCCTCTTACTAGGCTCTCCCGATTCACTCGACTCTGATTGTTCTACTGGTTTATCCTGTTTTAAGGCTTGTGCTCTAGTGACGGCTTGTATAGGAGCCACATTGCTACTACTTGAACTTGGATCTGCCACTAAGCCTACCACATTAATGGGTGTAATCTTGGGTGCACTAGAGGGGTTTCTTGGACAATCTCTGGGTAGATGGTCTTTGCCACAATCAGGACAAAAAGCCTGTATTGTGATAGCCTGTCCTTGACTCGGAGATGGTGGGTGGGGACAGTCACGAATGAAATGGTCACCATGACATCTGAAACAAGATCCTCTAGGGGCTTGTGGTCTCATTTGTCTCAACTGGGGCCTAGGGTTAGGATTTGTGTACATGACATTGGAGTATTCTGGCTCCCAATTTTGCTCCATAGGCGGTGCCTCATATTGATACGAGTAAATCTCACTATGTTCAGGTGACTCTGTGTAATAAGCATGTGGACTACCTTCATGGGAGTAGTCTGAACTATGAGCATGAGAGTCATTATCTGGTATCAATGGGGTTAGTGGCACCAATGCTCTATTTGGATTTTCCTCTCCCACAGCATACTTGACTGGAATCACGTTGGCTGGAGCTGGTGGTTGGTTTCCCAAGACAGGTTGTGGCCTATATGGTACCTGATATTGCTGTTGTGGTCTATAATATGGCTGTTGGTATTGGTTCTGATACCTACCTTGTGGGTAAGGTTGCTGATAATTCTGTCTAACAGCTTGCCTATTGTAGGGACAATCTTGAGCCGTGTGGTTTGTGTATTTTCTCTCAATAGTGCAATATGGAGCATTCCTTTCTCTAATGTTTTGGTTTTGCATTGGGCATACATTAGCCATGTGGTCGCCTCCGCAAGTATAGCACCGATTCAATGAAGTGACTCTCTGTGTTTGTTTATTTTGGACTCCCAGCTTCTTTGCAACTTGCTCAGCTATCTCTTCTATTTCTGTGGAGATCTTTGAAGTATGACTAGTAGAACTATCCGAATCTTTGTAGAGTTTGGACAATCCCAACTCCTCACCCAAGTTATCTTCTATGTCGATGCACGTCCGCACGCACTCTTCTATGGATCTAGGCTCTTTCAAGTACACATATGATCTTAATTTTGTGCTCAGTAAGCCATCTAAGAACAAAGCCACTTGTTTAGCTGGTGTGGGTAACTCTGGAGTAGGGCATCTTTCTAGGTACTGTCTGAACCTTTTACCTGCTAGTCGCACTGTTTCTTGGGGTGTCTGCTTGAAACTGTGGATCAGGGACGATGTGTTATGCCTGATACCACTCTTGGAAAATTCTACAATGAATTCGTCTAGCAGTTGACCTATATCGCGATAGCTGCTTCTACTCAATGGTTGAAACCAAGCTAAGGCAGTGCCTTTAAGGGTCAAACCAAATTCCTCGTACTGGGTGAACCAGTCCTCAATTTGTTCGGCTCTCAGCACTTGTTTGTACTCGGCCACATGATCATAAGGATCCCCTGACCCGTCAAAATAATTCTTCATTGCCTTGATCACTTGAGTGGGTCTGAGGGTTCTTGGGTGCTCTCGGGTTCTAGGCAATGGAAATTCATGTTCATTTCTTTGTTGCCTATGTGCTTGATATCTCTCTCTTTCAGGTCTTTCATTTTCAAATCCTGACCTATTCCTGCCCACTGTGTGTGCAAAACTTACCTCCGGTCTCTCTCTAGTTCTTTCTCTCTGGGCTTCCTGAGCTTGGGATGACCCTACTCCTTGGAGGCCGTGGGAAACATTGGATCTTGGTGGGGGGAAAATCAAGTCATTCTTCCAAGTATATGCATGTCTATCATGTTCTGTTACCAAGAAAATTTTCTCTGATGTGTTATCCAGGTAGACAACCTTTCCTGGTATCTCTGGATCCTTGAACTCGTAGATGATGACTATGCCCAATTGGCTAGGTTGTTCTGGCTTGAATCTCCAAAAGGCTTCCTCTGTTTCTCTATTCAAAAATAGTTCTATGCTTTTGTTGTCTTGAGGGATCCAGTCTGGAGTGATCACTCGGGTCAAAACTGACTTGCCTCTAGGAGTCTGGGGTCCTTGTCCTATATTTCCTTGTTCTAGGTCTCCTATCTCATTCTCATGAATGATATTTCCAAACTCATCGGTTCTATCTGGTTGGTTGGTAACCACATACATGGTTCCTTCCTTATCAATGTATGAACCCTCTTCGAACTTGACCACCGGGTGTTCAAGTCCAAAGGATTGATCTGGATTTTTGAGTTGGACCACTGATCGCCTCAGACCATCCTCATAGATGCGAGCACCTAATTGGTTGGTCCGAATATATTCCAACTGTGTCTTATAGGGACCTTCTGGTGTTTGTAGATGGGCAGTCCCTGAGCCACCCGCAGGTTTTCCCATACTAAAAGACATTTCTGAATCACTTGTGTCTGAACTTAGTAAAAGATGACCACTTAGTTGTTGTGCCCAAGACTTGGATGTATGGTTGACACTAGCCTCAGAAGATCTAATGCTTTGTTTATCCTTGCCTAAGTGTCTACCAGATCTCAGGTTCATAAGCTTAAGTCAAGAGTCCAAATTTTCCCTTTGGTATGGTTCAAAATTCTTTAGAGCCCCCTTGGTTCCCTAGTCCCACCTGAGGGTCAACTTCAAATTATCCTATCTCAAAATCAACGCATTATTCTTGAAAAAAACAGTTGAGATCGTGTAGGATTTAAAACGAGCTTTCCAACAAGCTATAGAGCTCAAAAAATGGACTTTGGATGAGAAAGTTATGTCAAATCAGGCTCCTGGGGGTCAAAACAGGCAAACAGGACCTTTGGAGAAAATCGCGATTTTGTGAACTTTCTGAAAATCGCGATGTTGTGAAATCAGAAAAATCGCGATGTTGAGCACAAAATCGTGTTTTTGAAAATCGCGATTTTGATCACAAAATCGTGTTTCTGAAAATCGCGATGTTGTGAAGTCAAAAAAATCGCGATGTTGATCACAAAATCGTGTTTCTGAAAATCGCGATTTTGATCACAAAATCGTGTTTCTGAAAATCGCGATGTTGTGAAGTCAAAAAAATCGCGATGTTGATCACAAAATCGTGTTTCTGAAAATCGCGATGTTGATCACAAAATCGTATTTTTGAAAATCGCGATTTTGAGCAAAAAATCGTGTTTATGAAAATCGCGATTTTGAGCAGAAAATCGTGAATTGAAAATCGCGATTTTGAGCAAAAATTCGTGTTTTCTCAAAATCGTGTTTTTGACTTGAAAATCGCGATTTTGTCCCAGAGAATCGTGTTTTTCCACAGAATCGTGTTTTTCTCAAAATCGTATTTTTGGCTGAAAATCGTGATTTGTGAGAATCGCGATTTTGAGCAGAAAGTCGTGTTTTTTTCACAAAATCGTGTTTTTTGCTGAAAATCGTGATTGGTGAGAATCGCGATTTTGAGCAAAGAATCGTGTTTTTTGAAAATCGTATTTTTCACATGAAAATCGCGATGTTGAGCACAAAATCGTGTTTTTGAAAATCGCGATTTTGAGCAAAAATTCGTGTTTTCACAGAATCGCCTTTTTCACAAAATCGTGTTTTTGCTGAAAATCGTGATTGGTGAGAATCGCGATTTTGAGCAGAGAATCATGTTTTTTTGAAAATCGCGATTTTGAGCAGAGAATCGTGTTTTTTTTTTTTTTTTTTTTTGGAGAAAAAACACAGAATCGCGATTCTTTTCAACCAACTTTTAGGCGGGAAAACTGAAAATCGTGATTTTTCAAAAAATTTTGAATTTTCACAGAATCGCGATTTTCATCACAGAATCGCGTTTTTTGGCGGGAAATTCAAATTTCTGAGCGCCGGCTATGGCGAGCTCCGTATGAGCAGAAAATCATGAAAAAAATACAGCGCTTGCTCTCCCTTGCACCTCCTAACTCCTTCCCACACAATAATGCATGAAAAATGGTATGAAAATGGTGAAAATGCACTAAAAAACAGAAATTTCTATGAAGAAGAAGATGGAAGAAGGTGGAGATGATGATGATGATGAAGATGAAGAGGAAAAAACAGAAAATGAACTGAAATGACAGTCTTTTTACCTTCCAACGTCGCAAATCTACGATCTTACCATCACAACGCTCGTCCTCGAAGCTCTCTCCCCGGCAACGGCGCCAAAATTTGGTGTAGCTCAAGCGTAAGCACCACCTCCTTTACTTGTCAATCCGCGGAGACGTGAGGACCGGTATGAAGACCACGAGCAAGTGAAGGCACAAGTGCGTGAGTGAAAGCACACAAACATGCACACACATACACACACACGCGCACAAAGTAAGATCAAAGAGAGGAACAATGGAAAGCTTAGATTGCAAAAGAGTTCTCTTACAAAAGTTCTATTCTCTAACAAGCTAACCTCCAAAATGAGCTCTCTAGCTCTTTTTATAGTTTTTTGACTAGTTTTGGCCCTGTCCAGACCTAGTGTCCGGCCTAGTTAAAAATTAGGTTCCAGGGCTTATTTGAGGGCTCAAACGAAGTCTAAAAATTATGAAAATTGGTACGATGGTACTTCTAATACTCCTCAAGCTCGAGGACTCCTCGGCTTGAACAAAATGGAGTTACTAAAAATAGATAATGGTATTTACAATGGCTTTTAGTGATGAAAATCACTATTTTTGTAGGGAATTCTTGTGAAAAATTGACATACACTCCTTGGAGCTCCCTACTTGCTCTCTCTTCTTCTATGTCCACTTCTTTGATGTGCTTCCATGCTTTGTCCTTGACCTTGAGCTTCAACAGTAGTAGACATATTTCTTTTCAAAGCATAATACATCATGAAATGTACATACATGACATCTTTTATTTCTCAAAGAAATAAAAGACATTGCAAATATTAAAGCTCTGTTTGAAATGTGGTCTTTTTCAGTTTGTGATATTGATACATGATTTGTCTGGTGATAGCCATATCCTTCTGATTATATTTGGCATGAGGTCCTTTGTAATTGTCTTCTAAAGAACCAATCAAAAAGCTCTCTGAAGGCATTGCTCTTTGTTACTCCTCCTCCTTTCCTTGTACACCTAAAGAAGCTTGTCCTTGCTTGATAATGAGATTTTTCCATGCCTTGGGTGTTCCACATGGCAAGTGGTTCTTTTTCTGCAAAGAATGCACCATGCACAAGAAGAATATGCTGGAAAGCAGAAGAATTTCATTAGATCTTTATTTTAATTAAAAATAAATAAATTGAATAAAATATCTTTGGAGCTCACCAAGTAGTATGTTATGTCTTTGGCACCCCATGCCTCTATGATGGTTTCTATAAGCTCTGTGGTCGCCTTTCTGAAATCTGTCACATAACTTTTTGATGTTACCTGCTGCCTCATGATCTTTAAAAGATTATCTAGTTTGACCCACACCTCCATTCTCTTTTTTGCTATTTCTGGTTTGCTTTTTACATTAGTCGTGACCTCACAAAATGTTTTCCATGAATTCCACATGGCATTAAGTTGTTTGCCATCATGGTTGCTGAAGAATCTCCTTGCTTTTGCACCTCCCATTGAGACATCCTGTAAAACATCACCTGTATTTTGTGAAAGCTTTGGATCTTTTCTTAGATGAACATCACCACCATGAAACCCCATTTCTGAAAGAAGACATTCACATTTTTTTATGCATTCATCTGCAAGAGTTGTAGGCTTGATAGAATATGCATAATCCAAGTGAAGACGGACCAACTTGTCAATGATTCTTAACTCTGCATGTAGTGTACATATGTGTACATTTGTCAATGCTATTGGAAGTATGGGATCCCAAATCATTGAAGAAGATGAGTAGTTATGAAGAATAACATTTTGTCTAGAAGGAGCCTCTTCACCCTCAGCTTTAGTAATCCATCCATTTGTGCCTGGGCTTTGCATGCAGTACAAGCAAGGGTATTTAGAATTTGCTCCCCCACTTATACCAAACATGCATTTGAGTGTCTTTAGGTCTCCACTCAAATGCCACTCAACTTGAAAGTTTCCGTAGTCTTTGACATTCAACAAATCTTCTGCATGATGCCCTTGGATAACATTTGGAATGTTTGTCTGTGAGAATAACCATTTAAGTGTTTTATGGCTCTCAGATGGAACTTGAGCACAGCCAACCCACCATAACTCCATTTCTGATTGTACTTTGAGAGATGGAGTATCCAATTTCCCAAGGCTATAGTCCAAAGCTTTGTTCATCAGTGCAATGCTTATTCTCTCCATCTTTTGATGTTTTTTAAGCTCAGCTTCATCAAGTTTGATTACAAATTTCAATAGACCAGAACTTTCATGCTCTTTTATATTATAGAACTGAACCATGTATGTTTGAAGTTTTATAACATCTATCCATATGTTGTTAAATGCATTGTAAGTGAAATGTAACTTTTGTTTTCCTACTTCGTAAGGCATGTTACCGTGAATATGTTTATATTCACCAAATACTGATGTGATCTTCTTATTCAAGCAGAGCCGAAACTTTCCTACATGATGGGGTCTAGGCAATCCAAAACTTCTAACTTTGTTAAATTTTAAAAATTCACACCAAACTTTTGAAATTGCTCTATAACCTTTCCTACTCACTTCGACACTATCACAAATATTTTGAATTTGAGATGGTTCTAGTAAAAGATTCATTTCTGTCATGAGTTTTTGAAAAACAAAGCGTTTCAAGCATGTATTTTCATTTAGTTTCAATAGTCTTAAAACATCATTTTGACTCAAAATTTCATTACAGAAATGTATGCGCTCAAAACTGCTCGACATATTGAAACCTAACACATTTGTCACATGATCTCTAACAATTTTCATTCTTTTCTTTTTCTGGCCAGATTTTTCAGTCAAATCTAAAAAAGGTTTTACTCGTTTTGACCGCATTCTCAAACCTATAGGAGTTTCTTTCATTTTTTTAAAAGACTCTAACTGAGAAGATAAAGTGGATAATTTGTTTTCTAGCTCTCTCATATGTAAATTCTTCTGGTGTAGTGTGTTTTGTAAATAGTTTATGTATTGTACATAATTCCTTGAAATATCCCAGAGCCTTGAACAATAGCCTCGTAAACCATCCTCACCATCTCCCACAAATCTAATCAGATCATGAAGATTATGAAAAGGGGGGTACCTTCCCGTTTGTGGATCAATTGGATAAACAGATCCATCTGTCCATATGTCGATATGTTTCTTGCCTTCCTTTCGCAATCCATCCACTTCAAGAGGATGAAGAGCCCTTCGAAATACGTTTCTTGTCGTCGCATACTCCTGACTAACTGCAATGTTGATATGGAACTTTTTACAATGATTTCGATTGTTTGAAAGCTCAGGGAGAGTATTTGGGTTAACGTTCTCCATGGTCTGCTATGAAAAATGACCAGCAAGTGTCTAAAATGACGTGAAAGGGAGAAACAGGCTTGCTATGAAAAGTAGAGAAAAAAAGCGCAAAACGTCATCAGCACACATTATATAGGTCCGTGAACAAGAGGAAAATTCAACTTTTGAGGCGTAAGATATCACACAAACTTCGAGGCGTAAGATATCACACAAACTTTTCATGATTATATGATACGAGTTTCTCTCTCTTCAAAATTTGCATAAGATACGTTTTAAATGAACTTACACAGAATTTCTTAAAGGATTTGACAACTTTAATCCCGATTAAGCACAACTAATTGAAATCCAAATTCATTCTTTTCAAGAAATGGTTTCCACTTATGCATCTGATTTGTATTTTTCACGTGCATGGCATGACTTCAACAATGCTGCATCTTTATCTGATGAACATTATACATTTCATAATGGTTTTCTCTATTTTCAACATAGATTGTGCATAACCCAAGCTTTTAAAGATTTTGTCATTAAAGAAATGCATGAACCATCTTATATGGGTCATAGAGGCATACAAAGCACCATTTCTGCTTGCAAAGATTTCTTCTTTTGGCCACACATGGAAAAAGACATTGCACATTATGTTTCTCAATGCATTGTATGTCAGCGTGTCAAATGTCATCATGGTAAACCATTTGGATTATTAATGCCACTTCCTATTCCAAATGAACCATGGGAGCAAATCTCTATGGATTTTATCACAAGTCTTCCTATCACTTCATCACATAATGATATGATTTGGACAATAGTTGATAGGTTTAGTAAATATGCATATTTCATTCCATGTAGAAAAACTTTGACTGCACCTCAAGCTGCAAAATTATTCATTAAATGCAGTTTTCCACATCATGGATTTCCTAAAGTAATGTTATCTGATCGTGATGTTAGGTTTTGTAATCATTTTTGGGTTGCCTTATTTCAACATTTTGGTTCTAAAATAGATTTTAGCTCTGCATTTCATCCTTAAAGTAATGGACAGAGTGAGGCTACAAATAGTACTATTCTTGATTTATTGCGTTGTTATTCATTAGATAATCCTAATAACTGGGATGAAAAGTTGCCAATGCTTAAATTTGCTTACAATAACACTTCACACACCACTACTGGTCGTGCACCTTTTGAAATAGTTTTTGGTAAAAAGCTTCCCACTCCCATGTTCCTCACCCAAACCGACATTCCGATGGCTGATTCTATTGCTCAAAATCACGTTTCTATACTTCATGATGTTCACGAGCACATTAGGAAAAGTCAAGCGCGATATACACGTATTATCAATACTAAACGGTTAGTCAAAGCATTCAAGGAAAATGATTTTGTATGGTTGCGAGTAATTAAAAGACGTCTCAAAAATATTTTGCAGCATCCTAAAATTAAACTTGCACCACGCTATTATGGACCGTTTCGCATTATCGAAAAAATTAATGATAATTCATTTTGATTAGATATTCCATCCCATTGGACCATTCATAATTCTTTTCATATTAGTTTACTTAAACCATTTAAAGGAACTTTACCACTTGCTCCACTTCTTGATGACCCTCCTTTAATTGAAGAACAATCGGAAATCTTAGTCCCTGAGAAAATCATTGATTATGATGTCACTACTACACGCACTGGTACTCAATATCATCGATATTTGGTTCAATACAAAAATCACTCTATTGAAGAATGTCAATGGATACATAAAACACAATTAACACCTCATTATGACCACTTAATTTCTGCATATCATACACAAACACATTAATGTAACAGCTCCATGAACATTTCCATGCATGTATTTTTTTTACATGGCACATGCCTATTTTTATTCAGTGATGAAACATGTGACTGGCCATCTATGTTTATTCTTTTATCACCTGAGGTCAGTTGCTTGTTCAACTGCGGGGCATGTTATACCTTATGGAATATGTTGAACAATGCATTGTTGGATTGAAATATAAAATAGCCAATGCATTGTTGGATTGAAATATAGAATAGCCAATGCATTGTTGGATTGTAACATGAAATATGTTGGCCAGTGCATTGTTGGATTGTAACAGTAATATGGAATATGTTGGACACTGCATTATTATTGTTAGAGTGTTAACTTATTTTATCAACTGAGGTCAGTTGCTTGTCAACTGAGAGGCATGTTGTATATTATTGAACAATGTATTGTTAAAGTGTTATATTATTAATGTATTAATATGTTTTTGATGTTTCTGATATAGTAGCTGAAGGTTCGTGAGGAGCGTGCAAGGCGTGAAAGGGCAGACATCAATAATCCGAATAATTATTATTTAGCTTGTAAATAAACCTGCGTAGAAAGTTCTATTGTTAGAAAAGTAAGGATTAGAATAAAGGTCGTTGTAGACCGCAGTTTCTATTATTCAAAGTAATGGCTTTCTGTAAAAGTTACCAACTTTTAGTTTCATGCCTACTTTTTGAAGCCGCCCTCATGTAAGCACTATTTTTGACGTAATCAAAATCCCTTTAAATACATGCACTCTGTGGACTATCGAAATAGAGTGCATGGGGGGAGATTGCACCCAATCTTGCGTTCGGTCTCGTCTCTTGTCGTCTCTATTTTCTGTGTGTTTTTCTGCGTCCGTAATCTCTGTATGCGCGTGAGAAAGATCCTGACAATAGTGGTATCAGAGCTCTACACGCGTCAATACAGAGGGTTCTGTTCTCTGTTCGCGATTCTGAATTCCGATTCCATCTCCATCTCCGTCTCCGTCTTCGGTTTCGGTTTCTGTTTCTGTTTCGTCTTCGGTTTCGGTTTCTGTTTCGTCTTCGTCTTCGGTTTCGATTTTTGTTCCTGTTCCAGAACCAGAACCTACGTTTACTCCTTCGGCTTACTCCAAGGCGTCGACTAAGGCAAAAAACTTAGGCAATACATTGGCAACATTGGCACCCAAGGCTCCCTTGGCGACCGTTGGCTACGCGCGAGGCAATTGTAATTTTTGAGTGGTAATAGAGAGGTTTAGAGTCCCTAAGGTAGGAGGATTTGAACCCACAACCTCCTACTTTCAAGGGAAGTACTTTGACCACTCCACCATCTCTTGGAGTTGTACTCAAGTTCTCTCTCTTTCTTGTTACCGTTAGTGTCCATGTGAAAGGCGAAATGGCCATCGGACACTTCTTTGTATATGTTCTTTAATAAAACATATAGTGGCCTAGTCAGTCACAGACTGTAAGTTCGACCGCATTTTTAAGACCTAAGAAGTCTATCTTCGTGCTCCCTGTGTACTGTGTTTTCTGCGTATTCTACAGCCTTTGTGCAGAGTACTTTCGTGGAGCTCTCGAGAAGGAGAGTGCAGTGCGGTGCATCGCCATCAAAATACTTCACTGGTATTAGAGAAGTTCGAGGCAAAAAGCTTTGTTCCTTTTGTGCGAGCGAAGCGAGCACCCCCCCCCCCCAGGCTTCCTCCAAGGCTTAGCTCGGTTTTCTACTTCGAGCATATCGTCGTGGAGCTCTCGAGAAGAAGAGTGCAGTGCGGCACATCACCATCAAAATACTTCACTGGTTTCAGAGCAGTTCGAGGCAAAAAGCTTTGTTCCTTTTATGCGAGCAAAGCGAGCCCCCCTCCAGGCTTCCTCCAAGGCATAGACCTTGGCATACATTGTCATCCGAGTCACCGAAGTCACCGTTGGCGCCGTTGGCTGCGCGCGAGGGAGGACCTCAACGATCAAGGAATATAGAGGTTCCCGGTACTTCTCGGGAGGTCACCCATCCCAGTACTGTTCCCCCCAAAGCTCGCTTAACTGTGGCAATCTCTTGCCACTAAGCTACACTCTTGTGGTGTTTGAAGAAGGGGAAAGACTAAGGTTGACATTACCTTGAACAAGTTTTGGTCCCTCAAAGCTTCATTTTTGCTTTTAAAGCCTATTTCTGAAGCAATTTTGGGGTGTTTTTGGAGCCATTTCAGAGTACTTTCGCATGTAGTTCTCTTCACATAGGTCCAAGAACATCAAGAAGAGTGTTCCTTGTACTTCTCAGACAATAAATATCAACCTTTGGGGCTGTATTTTCAGCCACACTCGTAAAACTACAGGTTTCTCGAGGGGTTTTCAGTTTTGGTGGGAGCAGTCGCTGCAAATTTATGCAGGTTTTTAAAGCCTAAAACATCAGAGTTGACAGACACTTGCAGGTGTTATTGGCTAGTTTTTGGGCTGTGTATTCACCTTTTTAGTGTCATTTTACTGCATATATTGAGCACATACACACCATGTACGCTTCTGTGGATACTGCTTATGTACGTCCATGTGGGCATTGATATAGCGGTTACGTTCTTTGCATAAAGCCTTTTACGTTTGATAAAGAGGGTCCTGGTGAGGTTTTCTTAACTGGGAGACACCCAGATGTCGGGGTCTCTTCGGTGATGCAGGTGGAAGACTTACCCAGCCTCGCCATAGGAGATGTATGATAGTTGTTCATAGGTGCTCGATAAGCCTAGTTGGCTTCTATTGGGTAACTGATTATATGCAGTGGAGTCAGTGATTCACTATGCAGGTAGACATGTTAGTACTTGCAGTTTTATGATACTTTGACACTGGTCATATGCTAATTTTGTAGAGGATACTCTGGCAAATTTTTTCCAGATTTCTAGTTTAGTCAACTATATAGTGGTCGATTTACTCCTTGATACACTTATTTGTTGGTGTTTGGACTCTTCTAGCTCCATTATCATTCTATTCAGTTCTCTACGATCATGGCATCAGAGGTCTCAGGCACATCTGGTGGATCAGGGTCTAGTGCTAGCGTTCCGAGGAGGAGCTATAACTTGCAGGGCAAAGACCATTTTGAGATCCGAAAATTTGATGGCATAAACTTTGCTCTATGGAAGAATCAGATTAAAGATGTGCTGATTCAAAGAAGGCAATGGAAGCCAGTAAATGGGATTTCAAAGAAGCCTGCTGACATGGATGAAGATGATTGGAATGAGTTAGATGAAATGGCCAGGTCTACCATTCGCTTGCACCTGGCAGATAATGTTTACTTTACAGTATTAGACTATGAAAGTGTAGAGGAGCTTTGGAAGAAGTTATGCAATACATATGAAAAAGAGACGGCATCAAATAAAGTATATCTGATGAGAAAATTATACGACCTTCGTATGAAGGACACAGATAGTGTTGCTACTCATCTAAATGAGTTTGATGCCATATTCTCCTAGTTACAGGCTCAGAAAATGGATATGGACAATGAAATGAAAGCAGTATTGCTGTTATGCACCCTGCCATCATCATGGGATACATTTTGCACAACTATTAGCAATAGTGCACCAGGTGGTAAACTCGTCTATGATGACATATGTGGAGCACTCTTGAGTGAGGAGATTCGTAGAAAATCTATGGTTGGCACTCAGAGTGGAGATGCATATAATGTTCGTGATTCTTACCAAGGAAAGAATCAACAACGTGGCAGGAGCAAGAACAAGGAAAAGAATGGTCAACGGAATAAGAGCAGAAGTAAATCAAGGAAGAGGGATATTGAATGCCATTATTGTCATAAGAAAGGACACATGAAGAAAGACTGTTATGCATTAAAGAATGCTAAAGGTAAAGGACAGAATGTTGATGGGCATGTTAAACAATTACCTGCACCATCTACTTCGACTGTGAAGATTGAAGAAATTAATGCTATTTCTGATGATGCTGATGTGTTGACACTTGATAGTACTGTGCCATCTGAGGCACTTATGGCTGATTCTCTTTCCCACACCTGGCTGCTAGATTCTGGTGCTTCTTTCCATGTGACACCACATAGAGAATGGTTCTCTAATTATGCAGCAAAATCTCTTGGTACCGTGAGACTTGGTGACTCTTACCAGTGTGATGTTGTGGGGATTGGAGATGTAGTTGTGCAGTTCATTGACGGTTCAAAATTTACTATGCATAATGTACGCCATGTACCTCAGTTATCATGCAGTTTGATGTCAGTTGGTCAACTTGATGACCTTGCTTACAAGGTGGTCTTCTATGCTCAATCCTTTCGTATATCAAAGGGCAATATGGTTATTGCAAAAGGAAGGAAAGTTGGCTCACTTTACCCTTTATTTGTATCACAGAAAGAACACTTGTTAGCTGTTACTGAACAGCCTATGGCTTGTATCTGGCATGGTCGTTTGGGCCATATATCTCGTAGTGGAATGGAAAATCTTTCTCGTTCTGGCTACTTACCTGTGTTATCTTTCTCTGATTTTTCATTTTGTGAGCATTGTCAATATGGAAAGCAAACCAGAAATGTGCATAAAACGCACATTGACTCTTCAATTCAGCCTTTAGATCTTGTTCATACAGATGTGTGTGGTCCTATGCCCACTAGGTCCTTAGGTGGTTCTCTTTACTTTTTCACTTTCATAGATGATGCCACTAGAAAAGTCTGGGTATATCCTATCAAATCGAAGGATGATGTATTCCCTACTTTCAGAAAATGGCTTGCTTCAGTGAGACTGAAAAAGGAACTAAGCTTAAGGCTTTACGTTCACATAATGGGGGTGAGTATACCTCACATGAATTCAGCCTTTTCTGTCAGTGTAGAGGGATTCGTAGAGAGTTTATAGCTCCTTATACCCGAGTACAGAATGGTGTAGCTGAGAGGATGAATAGAACTATTCAAGATAGAGTAGTCTCTATGTTGCATCATGCAAACCTCTCACAAGGTTTTTGGGCAGAAGCAATATTGACTGTAGTTCATGTGATTAACCTTTCACCTAGTACTGCCAAAGGTCTGAAAGTGGCACAAGAGTTATGGATAGGGAAACCACCATATTATGATCATCTTCGAGTTTTTGGGTGTGAAGCATATGTTCATATACCCAAGAATCTTAGACAGAAGTTGGACCATAAGTCAAAGAAATGCATTTTTCTTGGATATGATCGAGAAGGACAATTTGGATATCGCTTATGGGATCCTGAAACACGGTCAGTGATCAGAAGTAGTGATGTCATTTTTAATGAGTCTAAGATGCATAAACAGCCGATTAAGGAGGTTGAAGTGAGAAGAGTGGTGTTTGAGGATACTAGTCCTCCGGTTAGCATGCATAAAAATGCTGCACATAGGGATGTTCAAGAGAATGTCCATTCAGATTAGTCTGCACATGTTCCTGTTCAGCAACCATTGAGACGTTCTGCACGTGTCTCATATCCACCTGATAGATATGTTCCAGGTTTAGATTTTGTTATGCTAACAGATGCCGGTGAGCCCTCTTGCTACAAAGAGGCTATGCAGACAGAGGATCATGTCAAGTGGGAGCGTGCCATGAAGAGTGAGTTGGATTCTATTCACAAGAATGGTACTTGGGACTTAGTACCTTTGCCAAAGGGCAGGAAAGCTTTACCATGTAAATGGGTATATAAGCTGAAATTCACATCAGATAGTGCTTCTCCAAAATATAAAGCACGACTTGTTGCAAAGGGTTTTAAGCAACAACATGGTGTTGATTTTGAGGAAATCTTCTCTCCAGTGGTCAAGATGACTACTTTGCGCATGTTGCTTGGATTCGTTGCAATGGAGGACTTAGAGCTAGTCCAAATGGATGTGAAAACAACTTTCTTGCATGGAGATCTTACAGATGAGATCTATATGGAACAACCAGAGGGTTATGTAGTTCCTGGCAAGGAAAGTCTAGTTTGTAAGCTCAAGAAGAGCTTGTATGGACTTAAACAGTCTCCTAGATAATGGTACCAAAAGTTTGATGCTTTTATGAAGTCCCAAGGCTATTCTCAGAGCAATGAGGATCATTGTCTCTACACAAAGAGATGTTCTGATGGCAGCTTGATATGCTTCATACTTTACGTCGATTATATGTTGATTGTTGGGAAGTCCTCTTATGATTTGTCAATTCTCAAAAAGAAGTTGAGTCAGACATTTGATATGAAGGATTTGGGGGATGCCAAACATATTCTTGGCATGTGCATTACTCGTGATAGGAGTAAAAGATGCATATACTTGTCTCAAAGTGAGTACATATCCAAAGTACTTCACCGATTCAATATGCAGGGTGGAAAGGCATTGAGTACACCTTTACCCACATATGTGAAATTGAGGAAGGATGATTGCCCCAGATCAGATGAGGAAAAGGAATTCATGACCAAAATTCCCTATCAGTCTCATGTATGCTATGGTAGCTACGAGACCAGACATAGCATTTGCAGTGGGAGTTGTGAGCAGATATATGTCTAATCCTGGCAAGAAACATTGGGAAGCGGTCAAAATGATTTTGAGATATCTGAGTGGCACTAAGGATAAGTGTCTATGCTTAGGTAGAGGGAAAGCATCCATTATTGGTTACACAGATTCTGACTATGCTGGTTGTGTAGATAATCGTAAGTCTACATCAGGGTACATTTTTCATTTTGCTGGAGGTGCTATCTCTTGGAGATCTCGTCTTCAAGAATGTACAGTTGTTTCCACCACAGAAGCAGAGTATGTTGCAACAAGTGAGGCATGTAAGGAAGCATTGTGGCTTTCTCGTCTTGCTTGTGATATGGGTTTGCCTCAGCATGTACCTCACTTGCTTAGTGATAGTCAAAGTGCCATTGCTTTGGCTAAGAATCCGGTCTATCATGCAAAGACCAAGCACATTGAGGTGAGGTATCACTTCATTAGAGATTGCTTAGCCACTAAGAGCATTATTCTTGAGAAGGTTCACACTCGAGATAATGCTGCAGATGCTTTGACTAAAGCTCTACCACAGGATAGCTTTCGACACTGTTGTCACTTGATGGGGGTTACTTGATTCTTGATCTTACGCAGTCACTTGTATACTGTGTAACATGCCCATCAGGTAGGAGGTATAGTTTGTATACTTACACTCAGGTATTCTTTATCATTCTTTCTTTTTTCTCCCATAGTTACTCTGGCCATATTGGCCTTTAGTGGGAGATTGTTACCGTTACTGTCCATGTGAAAGGCGAAATGGCCATCGGACACTTCTTTGTATATGTTCTTTAATAAAACATATAGTGGCCTGGTCAGTCACAGACTGTAAGTTCGACCGCATTTGTAAGACCTAAGAAGTCTATCTTCGTGCTCCCTGTGTACTGTGTTTTCTGCGTATTCTACAGCCTCTGTGCGGAGTACTGTGTGCGGTGTCAGGAGCTCGGTTTTCTACTCCGAGCATATCGTCGTGGAGCTCTCGAGAAGAAGAGTGCAGTGCAGTGCATCACCATCAAAATACTTCATTTCTTACTTGTGGAAGGCGCGCGCGTCGATTTCAAGATTGGACCCAAGAAAGAATCAAGTGTATCTCTCAATCCGTAGGTCGGTTTGAGGCGTGTAATATACCGTTGGAAAGCTCTCGGAACGAACTTTCCAATGAGCTAGGTTGGAAGTGTGAATTCCTTCAAAATCCTTGGGTGGCACTTGATTGAGTGTTCAAGATACCAAGCAAGGTTGAGAACACGGGATCGAGACACAAAGGTTGCAAACAAGAAGGTTCAATACACCAAGGTTGAGAGCAAGGGTTCAAGAGCACCATGGAGGATTACAGTAATTCACCTCTACCTGCGACAACACTTGAACAACAACTAGAGCTCTTGCAGCATGAGCTTCAAGGAGCTCAGAACGAGATCCGACAAGGTGATGAAATCCTCCAAAAGATGCAAGCTGAGGAAGACAACCTTACGAGAGTAGTAAAAGCTATTGTGTCTGCCCAATCTGATGTTACTCATTCAAAGATTGGTAATAGAAACTACCAGTTTCTACGATTTGATGGCCGAAAGGATGGGCCTTTAGTACTTTCTTGGTTGTCGCAGTTTGATGATTTTTATACCGATGAAATGTATGCTGAAAGTGAAAAAGTTAAATTTGCCACTAACTATTTAGAAGGTAAAGCTCAACTCTGGTGGAATGTCCTGCGGCACAGTACGGAGCGTCCAACAACTTGGAAGGCTTTTCAAGAAAACGTGAAGGATTCATTTCTTCCTCCTCAATACCATTTGCATGTTCGACGAGCATGGACGACCCTTACATGGAAGGAGGGTGATACGGTTACTACCTACACTGAGCGGTTCTGGCAAAATTTACTACTTCTACAAATGCTTGAAGATGTATCAGAGGATATCTTGTAGCAGAAATACGAAGATGGTTTGGAGGTGGGTATCCAAGCTAAGCTTCACACCCTACGACCTACAACCCTCAACGAGGCCATATCTTTTGCTTATGATGCAGAAAAAGAATTCTAGTCCATAACCAAGTCACTCCGTCTACAACAACCACGTCCACGACCATTTCCTGTTAAACCTTCATTTCCTATGAAGCGTAATTTTAATGCCCCATCTTACCCTAGTTTTCCTCGTCCTCCACAATCCAATTACTCAACTCCACCCGTTGCTTCATCTCTCCAACCAACCAAACCACCTACCCTTCAAACTTCAGCAGTGAATGCCCAACAGAAGCGACCACGAATCACTTGCTGGAATTGTGGTAAAACTGGACATACAAAAATAAGGTGTAGATTGCAACCTCTTCATATGAAACCGGCTACAGCTTGATTGCATAACATGGAGGTCTATAATGAAGAAATTCCTCCTGTTTGGACAGAGGAATCACTGGAGAAGGACTTAAGTACCTTGGGTAACGATATCTCTCTACACTCTCTTCTTTGCATGCAGGGTACAATAAATAACAAAATAGTTAAAATTCTACATGACGATGGTAGTTCACATGACTTCATTTCACATTTATTAGTACAAGAACTTAAATTACAAACGTTTCCTTCTTTGTATAAAGTGAAAGCTGCATTTCAAGGTAGTCGTTATAATGTAACACGAGAAGTGCAAGATGTTACGATTAGCATAGGCCCTTATGTTGACTCACGAACATTTTTAATTGCACCTTTGCAATCTTATGATGTTATACTAGGTATGCCTTTTCGTCATCATTATAATACACGTATTGACTACCATACTCATACCTTTAAGTTTGCTTTCAAAGGTCAAATCATTACTTTGTCTGCACCGCATGATTTCCAGCCATTTCCATTGATTAGTCACACGCAAGTAAAACGTGCATTTAGGAAAGGATTCAACTCATGCATTGTTTTTGTCAATGTCAACAATGATTATACTCATACACTTCCAGATGCATATAAACCTTTCATGAGTACTTATAAGGATTGTTTTATGTCTGAATATCCCTCTGTACTACCACCATCTCGAGGATCCTTTGACCATAGCATAGACTTAGTCCCTCGTAGTTCTCCTCCTCATAAAGCACCTTATAGACATGGCCCACTACATCAAAAGGAAATAGAAAATCAAGTAAAAGACCTACTACAAAAAGGCCTTATAAGGCCTAGTTCTTCCCCATTTGGAGCACCAATTCTCTTAGTAGAGAAGAAGAATAAAACTTATCGAATGTGCATTGATTATAGAGCCCTTAACAAGATCACGATCAAGAATAGATACCCTATTCCTCGAATAGATGATCTCTTAGATAAGTTACGAGGAGCTCGTGTCTTTAGTAAAATTGATCTTAAATCGGGTTACCATCAGATTCGTATGACACAAAGTGATATTTTTAAGACTGCCTTTAGAGATCAAAATGGCCATGATGAATTTATGGTAATGCCCTTTGGACTTACTAATGCCCCTGCTTCATTTGCGCCAATGATGAACAATATTTTTCTTGATTACCAAGCTTTTGTTCTTGTATTCTTTGATGACATACTTGTTTACAGTAAGAATGATAGTGAACATGAAAAGCATCTTGAAACACTTTTTCATTTGTTACGAGAGAACACACTTTATGCTAATCCTGAAAAGAGTTATTTCTTTCAGCGTAAGCTAGAATATTTAGGACATATTATTTCAAGTGAAGGTGTGCATGTGGATCCGAAAAAGATTAGAGTTATCATAGAATGGCCTACACCACAATCAGTCAATGATGTTCGTTCTTTTCTTGGGTTGGCTAGTTTCTATAGGAAGTTTGTTCGAAATTTTTCTTATTTAGCATTGCCTCTTACTTTGTTGTTGAAAAAGAAAAAAAAATTTGCATGGGGATTTACCCAACAACAGTCCTTTGACAAACTTAAACATGCACTGTCACATGCACCTGTTTTACAATTACCAATTTCTTCCATCTAAATTCATTCTTTTCAAGAAATGGTTTCCACTTATGCATCTGATTCGTATTTTTCACGTGCATGGCATGACTTCAACAATGCTGCATCTTCATCTGATGAACATTATACATTTCATAATGGTTTTCTCTATTTTCAACATAGATTGTGCATAACCCAAGCTTTTAAAGATTTTTTCATTAAAGAAGTGCATGAACCATCTTACATGGGTCATAGAGGCATACAAAGCACCATTTCTGCTTGCAAAGATTTCTTCTTTTGGCCACACATGGAAAAAGACATTGCACATTATGTTTCTCAATGCACTATATGTCAGCGTGTCAAACGTCATCATGGTAAACCATTTGGATTATTAATGCCACTTCCTATTCCAAATGAACCATGGGAACAAATCTCTATGGATTTTATCACAAGTCTTCCTATCACTTCATCACATAATGATATGATTTGGACAATAGTTGATAGGTTTAGTAAATATGCATATTTCATTCCATGTAGAAAAACTTTGACTGCACCTCAAGCTCCAAAATTATTCATTAAATGCATTTTTCCACATCATGGATTTCCTAAAGTAATGTTATCTGATCGTGATGTTAGGTTTTGTAATCGTTTTTGGGTTGCCTTATTTCAACATTTTGGTTCTAAAATAGATTTTAGCTCTGCATTTCATCCTGAAAGTAATGGACAGAGTGAGGCTACAAATAGTACTATTCTTGATCTATTGCGTTGTTATTCATTAGATAATCCTAATAACTGGGATGAAAAGTTGCCATTGCTTCAATTTGCTTACAATAACACTTCACACACCACTACTGGTTGTGCACCTTTTGAAATAGTTTTTGGTAAAAAGCTTCCCACTCCCATGTCCCTCACCCAAACCGACATTCCGATGGCTGATTCTATTGCTCAAAATCACGTTTCTATACTTCATGATGTTCACAAGCACATTAGGAAAAGTCAAGCGCGATATACATGTATTATCAATACTAAATGGTTAGCCAAAGCATTCAAGGAAAATGATTTTGTATGGTTGCGAATAATTAAAAGACGTCTCAAAAATATTTTGCAGCATCCTAAAATTAAACTTGCACCACGCTATTATGGACCGTTTCGCAGTATCGAAAAAATTAATGATAATTCATTTCGATTAGATATTCCATCCCATTGGACCATTCATAATTCTTTTCATATTAGTTTACTTAAACGATTTAAAGGAACTTTACCACTTGCTCCACTTCTTGATGACCCTCCTTTAATTGAAGAACAATCGGAAATCTTAGTCCCTGAGAAAATCATTGATTATGATGTCACTACTACACGCACTGGTACTCAATATCATCGATATTTGGTTAAGTAAAAAAATCACTCTATTGAAGAATATCAATGGATACATAGAACACAATTAACAGCTCATTATGACCACTTAATTTCTGCATATCATACACAAACACATTAATGTAACAGCTCCATGAACATTTCCATGCATGTATTCTTTTTACATGGCACATGCCTATTTTTATTCAGTGATGAAACATGTGAGTGGCCATCTATGCTTATTCTTTTATCACCTGAGGTCAGTTGCTTGTTCAATTGCGGGGCATGTTATACCTTATGGAATATGTTGAACAATGCATTGTTGGATTGAAATATAAAATAGCCAATGCATTGTTGGATTGAAATATAGAATAGCCAATGCATTGTTGGATTGTAACATGAAATATGTTGGCCAATGCATTCTTGGATTGTAACAGTAATATGGAATATGTTGAAAATTGCATTATTATTGTTAGAGTGTTAACTTATTTTATCAACTGAGGTCATTTGCTTGTCAACTGAGAGGCATGTTGTATATTATTGAACAATGTATTGTTAAAGTGTTATATTATTAATGTATTAATATATTTTTGATGTTTCTGATATAGCAGCCGAAGGTTCGTGAGGAGCGTGCAAGGCGTGAAAGGGCGGACATCAATAATCCGAATAATTATTATTTAGCTTGTAAATAAACCTGCGTAGAAGGTTCTATTGTTAGAAAAGTAAGGGTTAGAATAAAGGTCGTTGTAGACCGCAGTTTCTGTTATTCAAAGTAATGGCTTTCTGTAAAAGTTACCAACTTTTAGTTTCACGCCTACCTTTTGAATCCGCCCTCATGTAACCACTATTTTTGACGTAATCCAAATTCCTATAATTACATGCACTCTGTGGACTGTCGAAACAGAGTGCATGGGGGGAGATTGCACCCAATCTTGCGTTCGGTATCGTCTCTTGTCGTCTCTATTTTCTGTGTGTTTTTCTACGTTCGTAATCTCTGTATGCGCATGAGCAAGATCCTGACAACAGTGGTATCAGAGCTTTGCACGCGTCAATACAGAGGGTTCTGTTCTCTGTTCGTGATTCTGAATTCCGATTCCATCTCCATCTCCATCTCCATCTCCCTCTTCGGTTTCGGTTTCTGTTTCGTCTTCGGTTTCGGTTTCTGTTTCGTCTTCGTCTTCGGTTTCGGTTTCTATACCTGTTCCAGAACCAGAACGTATGTTTTCACCTACGTTTACTCCTTCGGCTTACTCCAAGGCGTGGACATTGGCACCCAAGGCTCCCTTGGCCACCGTTGGCTACGCGCGCGGCAATTGTAATTTTTGAGTGGTAATAGAGAGGTTTAGAGTCCCTAGGGTAGGAGGATTTGAACCCACAACCTCCTACTTTCAAGGGAAGTACTTTGACCACTCCACCATCTCTTGGAGTTGTACTCAAGTTCTCTCTCTTTCTTAATTGTGGAAGGCGAGCGCGTCGATTTCAAGATTGGACCCAAAAAAGAATCAAGTGTATCTCTCAATCCGTAGGTCGGATTGAGGTGTGTAATATAGCGTTGGAAAGCTCTCGGAACGAACTTTCCAATGAGCTAGATTGGAAGTGTGAATTCGTTCAAAATCCTTGGGTGGCACTTGATTGAGTGTTCAAGATACCAAGCAAGGTTGAGAACACGGGATCGAGACACCAAGGTTGCAAACAAGAAGGTTCAATACACCAAGGTTGAGAGCAAGGGTCCAGGAGCACCATGGAGGATTACAGTAATTCACCTCTACCTGCGGCAACACTTGAACAACAACTAGAGCTCTTGCAACATGAGCTTCAAGGAGCTGAGAACGAGATCCGACAACGTGATGAAATCCTCCAAAAGATGCAAGCTGAGGAAGACAACCATATGAGAGTAGTAAAAGCTATTGTGTCTGCCCAATCTGATGTTATTCATTCAAAGATTGGTAATAGAAACTACCAGTTTCTACGATTTGATGGCCGAAAGGATGGGCCTTTAGTACTTTCTTGGTTGTCGCAGTTTGATGATTTTTATACCGATGAAATGTATGCTGAAAGTGAAAAAGTTAAATTTGCCACTAACTATTTAGTAGGTAAAGCTCAACTCTTGTGGAATGTCCTGCGACACAGTACGGATCGTCCAACAACTTG
Source organism: Ceratopteris richardii (assembly GCA_020310875.1). Classification (NCBI taxonomy): domain Eukaryota; kingdom Viridiplantae; phylum Streptophyta; class Polypodiopsida; order Polypodiales; family Pteridaceae; genus Ceratopteris; species Ceratopteris richardii. The sequence goes on from CM035406.1 coordinate 250,296,773, forward strand.
GAAGGCTTTTCAAGAAAACGTGAAGGATTCATTTCTTCCTCCTCAATACCATTTGCATGTTCGACGAGCATGGACGACCCTTACATGGAAGGAGGGTGATACGGTTACTACCTACACTAAGCGATTCTGGCAAAATTTACTACTTGTACGAATGCTTGAAGATGTATCAGAGGATATCTTGCAGCAGAAATATGAAGATGGTTTGGAGGTGGATATCCAAGCTAAGCTTCACACGCTACAACCTACAACCCTCAACGAGGCCATATCTTTTGCTTATGATGCAGAAAAAGAATTCCAGTCCATAACCAAGTCACTCCGTCTACAACAACCACGTCCACGACCATTTCCTGTTAAACCTTCATTTCCTATGAAGCGTAATTTTAATGCCCCATCTTACCCTAGTTTTCCTCGTCCTCCACAATCCAATTACTCAACTCCACCCGTTGCTTTATCTCTCCAACCAACCAAACCACCTACCCTTCAAACTTCAGCAGTGAATGCCCAACAGAAGCGACCACGAATCACTTGCTCGAATTGTGGTAAACCTGGACATACAAAAATAAGGTGCAGATTGCAACCTCTTCATATGAAACCGGCTACAACTCGATTGCATAACATGGAGGTCTATAATGAAGAAATTCCTCCTTTTTGGACAGAGGAATCACTGGAGAAGGACTTAAGTACCTTGGGTAACGATATCTCTCTACACTCTCTTCTTTGCATGCAGGGTACAATAAATAACAAACTAGTTAAAATTCTACATGACGATGGTAGTTCACATGACTTCATTTCACATTTATTAGTACAAGAACATAAATTACAAACGTTTCCTTCTTTGTATAAAGTGAAAGCTGCATTTCAAGGTAGTCGTTATAATGTAACACGAGAAGTGGAAGATGTTACGATTAGCATAGGCATTTAGGAAAGGATTCAACTCATGCATTGTTTTTGTCAATGTCAACAATGATTATACTCATACACTTCCAGAAGCATATAAACCTTTCATGAGTACTTAAAAGGATTGTTTTATGTCTGAATATCCCTCTGTACTACCACCATCTCGAGGATCCTTTGACCATAGTATAGACTTAGTCCCTGGTAGTTCTCCTCCTCATAAAGCACCTTATAGACATGGCCCACTACATCAAAAGGAAATAGAAAATCAAGTAAAAGACCTACTACAAAAAGGACTTATAAGGCCTAGTTCTTCCCCATTTGGAGCACTAGTTCTCTTAGTAGAGAAGAAGAATAAAACTTATCGAATGTGCATTGATTATAGAGCCCTTAACAAGATCACGATCAAGAATAGAAACCCTATTCCTCGAATAGATGATCTCTTAGATAAGTTACGAGGAGCTCGTGTCTTTAGTAAAATTGATCTTAAATCGGGTTACCATCAGATTCGTATGACACAAAGTGATATTTTTAAGACTGCATTTAGAACTCAAAATGGCCATTATGAATTTATGGTAATGCCCTTTGGACTTACTAATGCCCCTGCTACATTTACGCGAATGATGAACAATATTTTTCTTGATTACCAAGCTTTTGTTCTTGTATTCTTTGATGACATACTTGTTTACAGTAAGAATGATAGTGAACATGAAAAGCATCTTGAAACAGTTTTTCATTTGTTACGAGAGAACACACTTTATGCTAATCCTGAAAAGAGTTATTTCTTTCAGCGTAAGCTAGAATATTTAGGACATATTATTTCAAGTGAAGGTGTGCATGTGGATCCGAAAAAGATTAGAGTTATCATAGAATGGCCTACACCATAATCAGTCAATGATGTTCGTTCTTTTCTTAGGTTGGCTAGTTTCTATAGGAAGTTTGTTCGAAATTTTTCTTATTTAGCATTGCCTCTTACTTTGTTGTTGAAAAAGAAAATAAAATTTGCATGGGGATTTACCCAACAACAGTCCTTTGACAAACTTAAACATGCACTGTCACATGCACCTGTTTTACAATTAGGTGATTCTTCACAACCCTTTCATGTTGTTACAAATGCTAGCAGTTGAGGAATAGCTGCTGTTCTGATGCAAAATGACCATCCCATTGCATTTGAGAGTAGAAAACTTAAACTCTTAGAGCATAAGTATAGTACGTATGATAAAGAATTGTTAGTAGTTGTGCATGCTTTGCGAATTTGGAAACACTATCTTATGGGCTCTGAGATCTTAATCAAAACCGATCAAGAGGCTATAAAACATTTATTAAATCAGCCCTTAATCTCTGATAGGCATCTTAAATGGGCATCATTCATTCAAAATTTGCAACCCTTGATACAATATCAGCCTGGTAAAGCTAATGTTGTAGCGGATGCTCTTAGCCGTTTTCCTTTGCATTCTGTTGCTTTGAATAATATTTCTGCCATCCAAATTCATTCTTTTCAAGAAATGGTTTCCACTTATGCATCTGATTTGTATTTTTCACGTGCATGGCATGACTTCAACAATGCTGCATCTTTATGTGATGAACATTATACATTTCATAATGGTTTTCTCTATTTTCAACATAGATTGTGCATAACCCAAGCTTTTAAAGATTTTGTCATTAAAGAAATGCATGAACCATCTTACATGGGTCATAGAGGCATACAAAGCACCATTTCTGCTTGCAATGATTTCTTCTTTTGGCCACACATGGAAAAAGACATTGCACATTATGTTTCTCAATGCATTGTATGTCAGCGTGTCAAACGTCATCATGGTAAACCATTTGGATTATTAATGCCACTTCCTATTCCAAATGAACCATGGGAACAAATCTCTATGGATTTTATCACAAGTCTTCCTATCACTTCATCACATAATGATATGATTTGGACAATAGTTGATAGGTTTAGTAAATATGCATATTTCATTCCATGTAGAAAAACTTTGACTGCACCTCAAGCTGCAAAATTATTCATTAAATGCATTTTTCCACATCATGGATTTCCTAAAGTAATGTTATCTGATCGTGATGTTAGGTTTTGTAATCATTTTTGGGTTGCCTTATTTCAACATTTTGGTTCTAAAATATATTTTAGCTCTGCATTTCATCCTGAAAGTAATGGACAGAGTGAGGCTACAAATAGTACTATTCTTGATTTATTGCATTGTTATTCATTAGATAATCCTAATAACTGGGATGAAAAGTTGCCATTGCTTATATTTGCTTACAATAATACTTCACACACCACTACTGGTCGTGCACCTTTTGAAATAGTTTTTGGTAAAAAGCTTCCCACTCCCATGTCCCTCACCCACATCAACATTCCGATGGCTGATTCTATCGCTCAAATGCACGTTTCTATACTTCATGATGTTCACGAGCACATTAGGAAAAGTGAAGCGCGATATATACGTATTATCAATACTAAACGGTTAGCCTAAGCATTCAAGGAAAATGTTTTTGTATGGTTGCGAATAATTAAAAGACGTCTCAAAAATATTTTGCAGCATCCTAAAATTAAACTTGCACCACACTATTATGGACCGTTTCGCATTATCGAAAAAATTAATGATATTTCATTTCGATTAGATATTCCATCCCATTGGACCATTCATAATTCTTTTCATATTAGTTTACTTAAACCATTTAAAGGAACTTTACCACTTGCTACACTTCTTGATGACCCTCCTTTAATTGAAGAACAATCGGAAATCTTAGTCCCTGAGAAAATCATTGATTATGATGTCACTTCTACACGCACTGGTACTCAATATCATTGATATTTGGTTAAGTACAAAAATCACTCTATTGAAGAATGTCAATGGATACATAAAACACAATTAACACCTCATTATGACCACTTAATTTCTGCATATCATACACAAACACATTAATGTAACAGCTTAATAAACATAGATGGCCAGTCACATGTTTCATCACCTGAGGTCAGTTGCTTGTTCAACTGCGGGGCATGTTATACCTTATGGAATATGTTGAACAATGCATTGTTGGATTGAAATATAAAATAGCCAATGCATTGTTGGATTGAAATATAGAATAGCCAATGCATTGTTGGATTGTAACACGAAATATGTTGGCCAATGCATTGTTGGATTGTAACAGTAATATGGAATATGTTGAACACTGCATTATTATTGTTAGAGTGTTAACTTATTTTATCAACTGAGGTCAGTTGCTTGTCAACTGAGAGGCATGTTGTATATTATTGAACAATGTATTGTTAAAGTGTTATATTATTAATGTATTAATATGTTTTTGATGTTTTTGATATAGCAGCTGAAGGTTCGTGAGGAGCGTGCAAGGCGTGAAAGGGCAGACATCAATAATCCGAATAATTATTATTTAGCTTGTAAATAAACCTGCGTAGAAGGTTCTATTGTTAGAAAAGTAAGGGTTAGAATAAAGGTCGTTGTAGACCGCAGTTTCTGTTATTCAAAGTAATGGCTTTCTGTAAAAGTTACCAACTTTTAGTTTCACGCCTACTTTTTGAAGCCGCCCTCATGTAACCACTATTTTCGACGTAATCAAAATTCCTATAAATACATGCACTCTGTGGAGTGTCGAAACAGAGTGCATGGGGGGAGATTGCACCCAATCTTGCATTCGGTCTCGTCTCTTGTCGTCTCTATTTTCTGCGTGTTTTTGTGCGTCCGTAATCTCTGTATGCGCGTAAGCAAGATCCTGACAACAGTGGTATTAGAGCTCTGCACGCGTCAATACAGAGGGTTCTGTTCTCTGTTCGCGATTCTGAATTCCGATTCCATCTCCATCTCCATCTCCATCTCCGTCTCCATCTTCGGTTTCTCTTTCTGTTTCGTCTTCGGTTTCGGTTTTTGTTTCGTCTTCGTCTTCGGTTTCGGTTTTCTGTTCCTGTTCCAGAACCAGACCCTACGTTTTCACCTACATTTACTCCAAGGCGTCGACTAAGGCAAAGAACTTAGGCAATACATTGGCAACATTGGCAACATTGGCACCCAAGGCTCCCTTGGCGACCGTTGGGAGCCGTTGGCTACGCGCGAGGCAATTGTAATTTTTGAGTGGTAATAGAGAGGTTTAGAGTCCCTAAGCTAGGAGGATTTGAACCCACAACCTCCTACTTTCAAGGGAAGTACTTTGACCACTCCACCATCTCTTGGAGTTGTACTCAAGTTCTCTCTCTTTCTTACTTGTGGAAGGCGCGCGCGTCGATTTCAAGATTGGACCCAAGAAAGAATCAAGTGTATCTCTCAATCCGTAGGTCGGATTGAGCCGTGTAATATACCGTTGGAAAGCTCTCGGAACGAACCTTCCAATGAGCTAGGTTGGAAGTGTGAATTCTTTCAAAATCCTTGGGTGGCACTTGATTGAGTGTTCAAGATACCAAGCAAGGTTGAGAACACGGGATCGAGACACCAAGGTTGCAAACAAGAAGGTTCAATACACCAAGGTTGAGAGCAAGGGTCCAAGAGCACCATGGAGGATTACAGTAATTCACCTCTACCTGCGGCAACACTTGAACAACAACTAGAGCTCTTGCAGCATGAGCTTCAAGGAGCTCAGAACGAGATCCGACAACGTGATGAAATCCTCCAAAAGATGCAAGCTGAGGAAGACAACCTTACGAGAGTAGTAAAAGCTATTGTGTCTGCCCAATCTGATGTTACTCATTCAAAGATTGGTAATAGAAACTACCAATTTCTACGATTTGATGGCCGAAAGGATGGGCCTTTAGTACTTTCTTGGTTGTCGCAGTTTGATGATTTCTATACCGATGAAATGTATGCTGAAAGTGAAAAAGTTAAATTTGCCACTAACTATTTAGTAGGTAAAGGCTTTTCAAGAAAACGTGAAGGATTCATTTCTTCCTCCTCAATACCATTTTCATGTTCGACGAGCATGGACGACCCTTACATGGAAGGAGGGTGATACGGTTACTACCTACACTGAGCGGTTCTGGCATAATTTACTACTTGTACGAATGCTTGAAGATGTATCAGAGGATATCTTGCAGCAGAAATACGAAGATGGTTTGGAGGTGGGTATCCAAGCTAAGCTTCACACCCTACAACCTACAACCCTCAACGAGGCCATATCTTTTGCTTATGATGCAGAAAAAGAATCCCAGTCCATAACCAAGTCACTCCGCCTACAACAACCACGTCCACGACCATTTCCTGTTAAACCTTCATTTCCTATGAAGCGTAATTTTAATGCCCCATCTTACCCTAGTTTTCCTCGTCCTCCACAATCCAATTACTCAACTCCACCCGTTGCGTCATCTCTCCAACCAACCAAACCACCTACCCTTCAAACTTCAGCAGTGAATGCCCAACAGAAGCGACCACGAATCACTTGCTGAAATTGTGGTAAACCTGGACATACAAAAATAAGGTGCAGATTGAAACCTCTTCATATGAAACCGGCTACAGCTCGATTGCATAACATGGAAGTCTATAATGCAGAAATTCCTCCTGTTTGGACAAAGGAATCACTGGAGAAGGACTTAAGTACCTTGGGTAACGATATCTCTCTACACTCTCTTCTTTGCATGCAGGGTACAATAAATAACAAACTAGTTAAAATTCTACATGAGGATGGCAGTTCACATGACTTCATTTCACATTTATTAGTACAAGAACTTAAATTACAAACGTTTCCTTCTTTGTATAAAGTGAAAGCTGCATTTCAAGGTAGTCGTTAGAATGTAACACGAGAAGTGCAAGATGTTACGATTAGCATAGGCCCTTATGTTGACTCACGAACATTTTTAATTGCACCTTTGCAATCTTATGATGTTATACTAGGTTTGCCTTTTCGTCACCATTATAATCCACGTATTGACTACCATACTCATACCTTTAAGTTTGCTTTCAAAGGCCAAATCATTACTTTGTCTGCACGGCATGATTTCCAGCCATTTCCACTGATTAGTCACACGCAAGTAAAACGTGCATTTAGGAAAGGATTCAACTCATGCATTGTTTTTATCAATGTCAACAATGATTATACTCATACACTTCCAGATGCATATAAACCTTTCATGAGTACTTAAAAGGATTGTTTTATGTCTGAATATCCCTCTGTACTACCACCATCTCGAGGATCCTTTGACCATAGCATTGACTTAGTCCCTCGTAGTTCTCCTCCTCATAAAGCACCTTATAGACATGTCCCACTACATCAAAAGGAAATAGAAAATCAAGTAAAAGACCTACTACAAAAAGGACTTATAAGGCCTAGTTCTTCCCCATTTGGAGCACCAATTCTCTTACTAGAGAAGAAGAATAAAACTTATCGAATGTGCATTGATTATAGAGCCCTTAGCAAGATCACGATCAAGAATAGATACCCTATTCCTCGAATAGATGATCTCTTAGATAAGTTACGAGGAGCTCGTGTCTTTAGTAAAATTGATCTTAAATCGGGTTACCATCAAATTCGTATGACACAAAGTGATATTTTTAAGACTGCATTTAGAACTCAAAATGGCCATTATGAATTTATGGTAATGCCCTTTGGACTTACTAATGCCCCTGCTACATTTGCGCGAATGATGAACAATATTTTTCTTGATTACCAAGCTTTTGTTCTTGTATTCTTTGATGACATACTTGTTTATAGTAAGAATGATAGTGAACATGAAAAGCATCTTGAAACAGTTTTTCATTTGTTACGAGAGAACACACTTTATGCTAATCCTGAAAAGAGTTATTTCTTTCAGCGTAAGCTAGAATATTTAGGACATATTATTTCAAGTGAAGGTGTGCATGTGGATCCGAAAAAGATTAGAGTTATCATAGAATGGCCTACACCACAATCAGTCAATGATGTTTGTTCTTTTCTTGGGTTGGCTAGTTTCTATAGGAAGTTTGTTCGAAATTTTTCTTATTTAGCATTGCCTCTTACTTTGTTGTTGAAAAAGAAAATAAAATTTGCATGGGGATTTACCCAACAACAGTCCTTTGACAAACTTAAACATGCACTGTCACATGCACCTGTTTTACAATTACTTGATTTTTCACAACCCTCTCATGTTGTTACTGATGCTATCAGTTCAGGAATAGCTGCTGTTCTGATGCAAAATGACCATCCCATTGCATTTGAGAGTAGAAAAATTAAACTCTCAGAGCATAAGTATAGTACGTATGATAAAGAATTGTTAGTAGTTGTGCATGCTTTGCGAATTTGGAAACACTATCTTATGGGCTCTGAGATCTTAATCAAAACCGATCAACAGGCTATTAAACATTTATTAAATCAGCCCTTAATCTCTGATAGGCATCTTAAATGGGCATCATTCATTCAAAATTTCCAACCCATGATACAATATCAGCCTGGTAAAGCTAATGTTGTAGCGGATGCTCTTAGGCGTTTTCCTTTGCATTCTGTTGTTTTGAATAATATTTCTGCCATCCAAATTCATTCTTTTCAAGAAATGGTTTCCACTTATGCATCTGATTTGTATTTTTCACGTGCATTGCATGACTTCAACAATGCTGCATCTTTATCTGATGAACATTATACATTTCATAATGGTTTTCTCTATTTTCAACATAGACTGTGCATAACCCAAGCTTTTAAAGATTTTGTCATTAAAGAAATGCATGAACCATCTTACAAAGAGGCATACAAAGCACCATTTCTGCTTGCAAAGATTTCTTCTTTTGGCCACACATGGAAAAAGACATTGCACATTATGTTTCTCAATGCATTGTATGTCAGCGTGTCAAACGTCATCATGGTAAACCATTTGGATTATTAATGCCACTTCCTATTCCAAATGAACCATGGGAACAAATCTCTATGGATTTTATCACAAGTCTTCCTATCACTTCATCACATAATGATATGATTTGGACAATACTTTATAGGTTTAGTAAATATGCATATTTCATTCCATGTAGAAAAACTTTGACTGCACCTCAAGCTACAAAGTTATTCATTAGATGCATTTTTCCACATCATGGATTTCCTAAAGTAATGTTATCTGATCGTGATGTTAGGTTTTGTAATCATTTTTGGGTTGCCTTATTTCAACATTTTGGTTCTAAAATAGATTTTAGCTCTGCATTTCATCCTGAAAGTAATGGACTGAGTGAGGCTACAAATAGTAGTATTCTTGATTTATTGCGTTGTTATTCATTAGATAATCCTAATAACTGGGATGAAAAGTTACCATTGCTTCAATTTGCTTACAATAACACTTCACACACCACTACTGGTCGTGCACCTTTTGAAATAGTTTTTGGTAAAAAGCTTCCCACTCCCATGTCCCTCACCCAAACCGACATTCCGATGACTGATTCTATTGCTCAAAATCACGTTTCTATACTTCATGATGTTCACGAGCACATTAGGAAAAGTCAAGTGCGATATACACGTATTATCAATACTAAACGGTTAGCCAAAGCATTCAAGGAAAATGATTTTGTATGGTTGCGAATAATTAAAAGACGTCTCAAAAATATTTTGCAGCATCCTAAAATTAAACTTGCACCACGCTATTATGGACCGTTTCGCATTATCGAAAAAATTAATGATAATTCATTTCGATTAGATATTCCATCCCATTGGACCATTCATAATTCTTTTCATATTAGTTTACTTAAACCATTTAAAGGAACTTTACCACTTGCTCCACTTCTTGATGACCCTCCTTTAATTGAAGAACAATCGAAAATCTTAGTCCCTGAGAAAATCATTGATTATGATGTCACTACTACACGCACTGGTACTCAATATCATCGTTATTTGGTTAAGTACAAAAATCACTCTATTGAAGAATGTCAATGGAAACATAAAACACAATTAACACTTCATTATGACCACTTAATTCCTGCATATCATACACAAACACATTAATGTAACAGCTCCATGAACATTTCCATGCATGTATTTTTTTTACATGGCACATGCCTATTTTTATTCAGTGATGAAACATGTGACTGGCCATCTATGTTTATTCTTTTATCACCTGAGGTCAGTTGCTTGTTCAACTGCGGGGCATGTTATACCTTATGGAATATTTTGAACAATGCATTGTTGGATTGAAATATAAAATAGCCAATGCATTGTTGGATTGAAATATAGAATAGCCAATGCATTGTTGGATTGTAACATGAAATATGTTGGCCAATGCATTCTTGGATTGTAACAGTAATATGAATATGTTGAACACTGCATTATTATTGTTAGAGTGTTAACTTATTTTATCAACTGAGGTCAGTTGCTTGTCAACTGAGAGGCATGTTGTATATTATTGAACAATGTATTGTTAAAGTGTTATATTATTAATGTATTAATATGTTTTTGATGTTTCTGATATAGCAGCTGAAGGTTCGTGAGGAGCGTGCAAGGCGTGAAAGGGCGGACATCAATAATCCGAATAATTAGTATTTAGCTTGTAAATAAACCTGCGTAGAAGGTTCTATTGTTAGAAAAGTAAGGGTTAGAATAAAGGTCGTTGTAGACCGCAGTTTCTGTTATTCAAAGTAATGGCTTTCTGTAAAAGTTACCAACTTTTAGTTTCACGCCTACTTTTTGAAGCTGCTCTCATGTAACCACTATTTTCGACGTAATCAAAATTCCTTTAAATACATGCACTTTGTGGACTGTCGAAACAGAGTGCATGGGGGGAGATTGCACCCAATCTTGCGTTCGGTCTGGTCTCTTGTCGTCTCTATTTTCTGTGTTTTTCTCCGTCTGTAATCTCTGTATGAGCGTGAGCAAGATCCTGAAACCAGTGGTATCAGAGCTCTGCACGCATCAATACAGAGGGTTCTGTTCTCTGTTCACGGTTCTGAATTCTGATTCCGTCTCCACCTCCGTCTCCGTCTTCGGTTTCTCTTTCTGTTTCAACTTCGATTTCTGTTTCGTCTTCGTCTTCGGTTTCTGTTCCTGTTCAAGAACCAGAACCTACGTTTTCACCTACATTTACTCCTTCGGCTTACTCCAAGGCGTCGACTAAGGCAAAGAACTTAGGCAATACATTGGCACCCAAGGCTCCCTTGGCGACCGTTTGCAGCCGTTGGCTACGCGCGAGGCAATTGTAATTTTTGAGTGGTAATCGAGAGGTTTAGAGTCCTTAAGGTAGGAGGATTTAAAACCACAACCTCCTACTTTCAAGGGAAGTACTTTGACCACTCCACCATCTCTTGGAGTTGTACTCAAGTTCTCTCTCTTTCTTACTTGTGGAAGGCGCGCGCGTCGATTTCAAGATTGGACCCAAGAAAGAATCAAGTGTATCTCTCAATCCGTAGGTCGGATTGAGGTGTGTAATATAGCGTTGGAAAGCTCTCGGAATGAACTTTCCAACGAGCTAGGTTGGAAGAGTGAATTCCTTCAAAATCCTTGGGTGGCACTTGATTGAGTGTTCAAGATACCAAGCAAGGTTGAGAACACGGGATCGAGACACCAAGGTTGCAAACAAGAAGGTTCAATACACCAAGGTTGAGAGCAAGGGTCCAAGAGCACCATGGAGGATTACAGTAATTCACCTATACCTGCGGCAACACTTGAACAACAACTAGAGCTCTTGCAGCATGAGCTTCAAGGAGCTCAGAACGAGATCCGACAACGTGATGAAATCCTCCAAAAGGTGCAAGCTGAGGAAGACAACCTTACGAGAGTAGTAAAAGCTATTGTGTCTCCCAATCTGATGTTACTCATTCAAAGATTGGTAATAGAAACTACCAGTTTCTACGATTTGATGGTTGAAAGGATGCGCCTTTAGTACTTTCTTGGTTGTCGTAGTTTGATGATTTTTATACCGATGAAATGTATGCTGAAAGTGAAAAAGTTAAATTTGCCACTAACTATTTAGTAGGTAAAGCTCAACTCTGGTGGAATGTCTTGCGGCACAGTACGGAGCGTCCAACAACTTGGAAGGCTTTTCAAGAAAACGTGAAGGATTCATTTCTTCCTCCTCAATACCATTTGCATGTTCGACGAGCATGGACGACCCTTACATGGAAGGAGGGTGATCCGGTTACTACCTGCACTGAGCGGTTCTGGCAAAATTTACTACTTGTACGAATGCTTGAAGATGTATCAGAGGATATCTTGCAGCAGAAATACGAAGATGGTTTGGAGGTGGGTATCCAAGCTAAGCTTCACACCCTACGACCTACAACCCTCAACGAGGCCATATCTTTTGCTTATGATGCAGAAAAAAATTCCAGTCCATAACCAAGTCACTCCATCTACAACAACCATGTCCACGACCATTTCCTGTTAAACCTTCATTTCCTATGAAGCGTAATTTTAATGCCCCATCTTACCCTAGTTTTCCTCGTCCTCCACAATCCAATTACTCAACTCCACCCGTTGCTTCATCTCTCCAACCAACCAAACCACCTACCCTTCAAACTTCAGCAGTGAATGCCCAACAGAAGCGACCACGAATCACTTGCTGGAATTGTGGTAAACCTGGACATACAAAAATAAGGTGCAGATTGCAACCCCTTCATATGAAACCGGCTACAGCTCGATTGCATAACATGGAGGTCTATAATGAAGAAATTCCTCCTGTTTGGACAAAGGAATCACTGGAGAAGGACTTAAGTACCTTGGGTAACGATATCTCTCTACACTCTCTTCTTTGCATGCAGGGTACAATAAATAACAAACTAGTTAAAATTCTATATGACGATGGTAGTTCACATGACTTCATTTCACATTTATTAGTACAAGAACTTAAATTACAAACGTTTCCTTCTTTGTATAAAGTGAAAGCTGCATTTCAAGGTAGTCGTTATAATGTAACACGAGAAGTGCAAGATGTTACGATTAGCATAGGCCTTATGTTGACTCACGAACATTTTTAATTGCACCTTTGCAATCTTATGATGTTATACTAGGTATGCCTTTTTGTCACCATTATAATCCACGTATTGACTACCATACTCATACCTTTAAGTTTGCTTTCAAAGGTCAAATCATTACTTTGTCTGCACGGCATGATTTCCAGCCATTTCCATTGATTAGTCACACGCAAGTAAAACGTGCATTTAGGAAAGGATTCAACTCATGCATTGTTTAAGTCAATGTCAACAATGATTATACTCATACACATCCAGATGCATATAAACCTTTCATGAGTACTTATAAGGATTGCTTTATGTCTGAATATCCCTCTGTACTACCACCATCTCGAGGATCCTTTGACCATAGCATAGACTTAGTCCCTGGTAGTTCTCCTCCTCATAAAGCACCTTATAGACATGGCCCACTACATCAAAAGGAAATAGAAAATCAAGTAAAAGACCTACTACAAAAAGGACTTATAAGGCCTAGTTCTTCCCCATTTGGAGCACCAGTTCTCTTAGTAGAGAAGAAGAATAAAACTTATCGAATGTGCATTGATTATAGAGCCCTTAACAAGATCACGATCAAGAATAGATACCCTATTCCTCGAATAGATGATCTCTTAGATAAGTTACGAGGAGCTCGTGTCTTTAGTAAAATTGATCTTAAATCGGGTTACCATCAAATTCGTATGACACAAAGTGATATTTTTAAGACTGCATTTAGAACTCAAAATGGCCATTATGAATTTATGGTAATGCCCTTTGGACTAACTAATGCCTCTGCTACATTTGCGTGAATGATGAACAATATTTTTCTTGATTACCAAGCTTTTGTTCTTGTATTCTTTGATGACATACTTGTTTACAGTAAGAATGATAGTGAACATGAAAAGCATCTTGAAACAATTTTTCATTTGTTACGAGAGAACACACTTTATGCTAATCCTGAAAAGAGTTATTTCTTTCAGCGTAAGCTAGAATATTTAGGACATATTATTTCAAGTGAAGGTGTGCATGTGGATCCGAAAAAGATTAGAGTTATCATAGAATGGCCTACACCACAATCAGTCAATGATGTTCGTTCTTTTCTTGGGTTGGCTAGTTTCTATAGGAGGTTTGTTCAAAATTTTTCTTATTTAGCATTGCCTCTTACTTTGTTGTTGAAAAAGAAAATAAAATTTGCATGGGGATTTACCCAACAATAGTCCTTTGACAAACTTAAACATGCACTGTCACATGCATCCGTTTTACAATTACGTGATTTTTCACAACCCTTTCATGTTGTTATTGATGCTAGCAGTTCAGGAATAGCTGCTGTTCTGATGCAAAATGACCATCCCATTGCATTTGAGAGTAGAAAACTTAAACTCTCAGAGCATAAGTATAGTACGTATGATAAAGAATTGTTAGCAGTTGTGCATGCTTTGTGAATTTGGAAACACTATCTTATGGGCTCTGAGATCTTAATCAAAACCGATCAACAGGCTATTAAACATTTATTAAATCAGCCCTTAATCTCTGATAGGCATCTTAAATGGGCATCATTCATTCAAAATTTCCAACCCATGATACAATATCAGCCTGGTAAAGCTAATGTTGTAGAGGATGCTCTTAGCCATTTTCCTTTGCATTCTGTTGTGTTGAATAATATTTCTGCCATCCAAATTCATTCTTTTCAAGAAATGGTTTCCACTTATGCATCTGATTTGTATTTTTCACGTGCATGGCATGACTTCAACAATGCTGCATCTTTATTTGATGAACATTATACATTTCATAATGGTTTTCTCTATTTTCAACATAGATTGTGCATAACCCAAGCTTTTAAAGATTTTGTCATTAAAGAAATGCATGAACCATCTTACATGGGTCATAGAGGCATACAAAGCACCATTTCTGCTTGCAAAGATTTCTTCTTTTGGCCACACATGGAAAAAGACATTGCACATTATGTTTCTCAATGCATTGTATGTCAGAGTGTCAAACGTCATCATGGTACACCATTTGGATTATTAATGCCACTTCCTATTCCAAATGATCCATGGGAACAAATCTCTATGGATTTTATCACAAGTCTTCCTATCACTTCATCACATAATGATATGATTTGGACAATAGTTGATAGGTTTAGTAAATATGCATATTTCATTCCATGTAGAAAAACTTTGACTACACCTCAAGCTGCAAAATTATTCATTAAATGCATTTTTCCACATCATAGATTTCCTAAAGTAATGTTATCTGATCGTGATGTTAGGTTTTGTAATCATTTTTGGGTTGCCTTATTTCAACATTTTGGTTCTAAAATAGATTTTAGCTCTGCATTTCATCCTGAAAATAATGGACAGAGTGAGGCTACAAATAGTACTATTCTTGATTTATTGCGTTGTTATTCATTAGATAATCCTAATAACTGGGATGAAAAGTTGCCATTGCTTCAATTTGCTTACAATAACACTTCACACACCACTACTGGTCGTGCACCTTTTGAAATAGTTTTTGGTAAAAAGCTTTCTACTCCCATGTCCCTCACCCAAACCGACATTCCGATGGCTGATTCTATTGCTCAAAATCATGTTTCTATACTTCATGATGTTCACGAGCACATTAGCGCGATATACACGTATTATCAATACTAAACGGTTAGCCAAAGCATTCAAGGAAAATGATTTTGTATGGTTGCGAATAATTAAAAGACGTCTCAAAAATATTTTGCAGCATCCTAAAATTAAACTTGCACCACGCTATTATGGACCGTTTCGCATTATCGAAAAAATTCATGATAATTCATTTCGATTAGATATTCCATCCCATTGGACCATTCATAATTCTTTTCATATTAGTTTACTTAAACCATTTAAAGGAACTTTACCACTTGCTCCACTTCTTGATGACCCTCCTTTAATTGAAGAACAATCAGAAATCTTAGTCCCTGAGAAAATCATTGATTATGATGTCACTACTACATGCACTGGTACTCAATATCATCGATATTTGGTTAAGTACAAAAATCACTCTATTGAAGAATGCCAATGGATACATAAAACACAATTAATTCCTCATTATGACCACTTAATTTCTGCATATCATACACAAACACATTAATGTAACAACTCCATGAACATTTCCATGCATGTATTTTTTTTACATGGCACATGCCTATTTTTATTCAGTGATGAAACATGTGACTGGCCATCTATGTTTATTCTTTTATCACCTGAGGTCAGTTGCTTGTTCAACTGCCGGGCATGTTATACCTTATGGAATATGTTGAACGATGCATTGTTGGATTGAAATATAAAATAGCCAATGCATTGTTGGATTGAAATATAGAATAGCCAATGCATTGTTGGATTGTAACATGAAATATGTTGGCCAATGCATTGTTGGATTGTAACAGTAATATGGAATATGTTGAACACTCCATTATTATTGTTAGAGTGGTAACTTATTTTATCAACTGAGGTCAGTTGCTTGTCAACTGAGAGGCATGTTGTATATTATTGAACAATGTATTGTTAAAGTGTTATATTATTAATGTATTAATATGTTTTTGATGTTTCTGATATAGCAGCTGAAGGTTCGTGAGGAGCGTGCAAGGCGTGAAAGGGCGGACATCAATAATCCGAATAATTATTATTTAGCTTGTAAATAAACCTGCGTAGAAGGTTCTATTGTTAGAAAAGTAAGGGTTAGAATAAAGGTCGTTGTAGACCGCAGTTTTTGTTATTCAAAGTAATGGCTTTCTGTAAAAGTTACCAACTTTTAGTTTCATGCCTACTTTTTGAAGCCGCCCTCATGTAACCACTATTTTCGACGTTATCAAAATTCCTATAAATACATGCACTCTGTGGACTGTCGAAACAGAGTGCATGGGGGGAGATTGCACCCAATCTTGCGTTCGGTCTCGTCTCTTGTCGTCTCTATTTTCTGTGTGTTTTTTTGCGTCCGTCATCTCTGTATGCGCAGAGCAAGATCCTGACAACAGTGGTATCAGAGCTCTGCACGCGTCAATACAGAGCGTTCTGTTCTCTGTTCGCGATTCTGAATTACGATTCCATCTCCATCTCCGTCTCCGTCTTCGGTTTCGGTTTCTGTTTCTGTTTGGTCTTCGGTTTCGGTTTCCGTTTCTTCTTCGTCTTCGGTTTCGGTTTCTGTTCCTGTTCCAGAACCAGAACCTACGTTTACTCCTTCGGCTTACTCCAAGGCGTCGACTAAGGCAAAGAACTTAGGCAATACATTGGCAACATTGGCAACATTGGCACCCAAGGCTCCCTTGGCGACCATTGGCTACGCGCAAGGCAATTGTAATTTTTGAGTGGTAATAGAGAGGTTTAGAGTCCCTAAGGTAGGAGGATTTGAACCCACAACCTCCTACTTTCAAGGGAAGTACTTTGACCACTCCACCATCTCTTGGAGTTGTACTCAAGTTCTCTCTCTTTCTTACTTGTGGAAGGCGCGCGCGTCGATTTCAAGATTGGACTCAAGAAAGAATCAAGTGTATCTCTCAATCCGTAGGTCGGATTGAGGCGTGTAATATACCGTTGGAAAGCTCTCGGAACGAACCTTCCAATGAGCTAGGTTGGAAGTGTGAATTCCTTCAAAATCCTTGGGTGGAACTTGATTGAGTGTTCAAGATACCAAGCAAGGTTGAGAACACGGGATCGACACACCAAGGTTGCAAACAAGAAGGTTCAATACACCAAGGTTGAGAGCAAGGGTCCAAGAGCACCATGGAGGATTACAGTAATTCACCTCTACCTGCGACAACACTTGAACAACAACTAGAGCTCTTGCAGCATGAGCTTCAAGGAGCTCAGAACGAGATTGGACAACGTGATGAAATCCTCCAAAAGATGCAAGCTGAGGAAGACAAGCTTACGAGAGTAGTAAAAGCTATTGTGTGTGCCCAATCTGATGTTACTCATTCAAAGATTGGTAATAGAAACTACCAGTTTCTACGATTTGATGGCCGAAAGGATGGGCCTTTAGTACTTTCTTGGTTGTCGCAGTTTGATGATTTTTATACCGATGAAATGTATGCTGAAAGTGAAAAAGTTAAATTTGCCACTAACTATTTAGAAGGTAAAGCTCAACTCTGGTGGAATGTCCTGTGGCACAGTACGGAGCCTCCAACAACTTGGAAGGCTTTTCAAGAAAACGTGAAGGATTCATTTCTTCCTCCTCAATACCATTTGCATGTTCGACGAGCATGGACGACCCTTACATGGAAGGAGGGTGATACGGTTACTACCTACACTGAGCGGTTCTGGTTAAATTTACTACTTGTACGAATGCTTGAAGATGTATCAGAGGATATCTTGCGACAGAAATACGAAGATGGTTTGGAGGTGGGTATCCAAGCTAAGCTTCACACCCTACGACCTACAACCCTCAACGAGGCCATATCTTTTGCTTATGATGCAGAAAAAGAATTCCAGTCCATAACCAAGTCACTCCGTCTACAACAACCACGTCCACGACCATTTCCTGTTAAACCTTCATTTCCTATGAAGCGTAATTTTAATGCCCCATCTTACCCTAGTTTTCCTCGTCCTCCACAATCCAATTACTCAACTCCACCCGTTGCTTCATCTCTCCAACCAACCAAACCACCTACCCTTCAAACTTCAGCAGTGAATGCCCAACAGAAGCGACCACGAATCACTTGCTGGAATTGTGGTAAACCTGGACATACAAAAATAAGGTGCAGATTGCAACCTCTTCATATGAAACCGGCTACAGCTCGATTGCATAACATGGAGGTCTATAATGAAGAAATTCCTCCTGTTTGGACAAAGGAATCACTGGAGAAGGACTTAAGTACCTTGGGTAACGATATCTCTCTACACTCTCTTCTTTGCATGCAGGGTACAATAAATAACAAACTAGTTAAAATTCTACATGACGATGGTAGTTCACATGACTTCATTTCACATTTATTAGTACAAGAACTTAAATTACAAACGTTTCCTTCTTTGTATAAAGTGAAAGCTTCATTTCAAGGTAGTCGTTATAATGTAACACGAGAAGTGCAAGATGTTACGATTAGCATAGGCCCTTATGTTGACTCACGAACATTTTTAATTGCACCTTTGCAACCTTATGATGTTATACTAGGTATGCCTTTTCGTCACCATTATAATCCACGTATTGACTACCATACTCCTACCTTTAAGTTTGCTTTCAAAGGTCAAATCATTACTTTGTTTGCACGGCATGATTTCCAGCCATTTCCATTGATTAGTCACACGCAAGTAAAACGTGCATTTAGGAAAGGATTCAACTCATGCATTGTTTTTGTCAATGTCAACAATGATTATACTCATACACTTCCAGATGCATATAAACCTTTCATGAGTACTTATAAGGATTGTTTTATGTCTGAATATCCCTCTGTACTACCACCATCTCGAGGATCCTTTGACCATAGCATAGACTTAGTCCCTGGTAGTTCTCCTCCTCATAAATCACCTTATAGACATGGCCCATTACCTCAAAAGGAAATAGAAAATCAAGTAAAAGACCTACTACAAAAAGGACTTATAAGGCCTAGTTCTTCCCCATTTGGAGCACCAATTCTCTTAGTAGAGAAGAAGAATAAAACTTATCAAATGTACATTGATTCTATAGCCCTTAACAAGATCACGATCAAGAACAGATACCCTATTCCTCGAATAGATGATCTCTTAGATAAGTTACGAGGAGCTCGTGTCTTTAGTAAAATTGATCTTAAATCGGGTTACAATCAGATTCGTATGACACAAAGTGATATTTTTAAGACTGCATTTAGAACTCAAAATGGCCATTATGAATTTATGGTAATGCCCTTTGAACTTACTAATGCCCCTGCTACATTTGCGCGAATTATGAACAATATTTTTCTTGATTACCAAGCTTTTGTTCTTGTATTCTTTGATGACATACTTGTTTACAGTAAGAATGATAGTGAACATGAAAAGCATCTTGAAACAGTTTTTCATTTGTTACGAGAGAACACACTTTATGGTAATCCTGAAAAGAGTTATTTCTTTCAGCGTAAGCTAGAATATTTAGGACATATTATTTCAAGTGAAGGTGTGCATGTGGATCCGAAAAAGATTAGAGTTATCATAGAATGGCCTACACCACAATCAGTCAATGATGTTCGTTCTTTTCTTGGGTTGGCTAGTTTCTATAGGAAGTTTGTTTGAAATTTTTCTTATTTAGCATTGCCTCTTACTTTGTTGTTGAAAAAGAAAATCAAATTTGCATGGGGATTTACCCAACAACAGTCCTTTGACAAACTTAAACATGCATTGTCACATGCACCTGTTTTACAATTACCTGATTTTTCACAACCCTTTCATGTTATTACTGATGCTAGCAGTTCAGGAATAGCTTCTGTTCTGATGCAAAATGACCATCCCATTGCATTTGAGAGTAGAAAACTTAAACTCTCAGAGCATAAGTATAGTACGTATGATAAAGAATTGTTAGCAGTTGTGCATGCTTTGCGAATTTGGAAACACTATCTTATGGGCTCTGAGATCTTAATCAAAACCGATCAACAGGCTATTAAACATTTATTAAATCAGCCCTTAATCTCTGATAGGCATCTTAAATGGGCATCATTCATTCAAAATTTCCAACCCATGATACAATATCAGCCTGGTAAAGCTAATGTTGTAGTGGATGCTCTTAGCCGTTTTCCTTTGCATTCTGTTGTTTTGAGTAATATTTCTGCCATCCAAATTCATTCTTTTCAAGAAATGGTTTCCACTTATGCATCTGATTTGTATTTTTCACGTGCATTGCATGACTTCAACAATGCTGCATCTTTATCTGATGAACATTATACATTTCATAATGGTTTTCTCTATTTTCAACATAGATTGTGCATAACCCAAGCTTTTAAAGATTTTGTGATTAAAGAAATGCATGAACCATCTTACATGGGTCATAGAGGCATACAAAGCACCATTTCTGCTTGCAAAGATTTCTTCTTTTGGCCACACATGGAAAAAGACATTGCACATTATGTTTCTCAATGCATTGTATGTCAGCGTGTCAAACGTCATCATGGTAAACCATTTGGATTATTAATGCCACTTCCTATTCCAAATGAACCATGGAAACAAATCTCTATGGATTTTATCACAAGTCTTCCTATCACTTCATCACATAATGATATGATTTGGACAATAGTTGATAGGTTTAGTAAATATGCATATTTCATTCCATGTAAAAAAACTTTGACTGCACCTCAAGCTGCAAAATTATTCATTAAATGCATTTTTCCACATCATGGATTTCCTAAAGTAATGTTATCTGATCGTGATGTTAGGTTTTGTAATCATTTTTGGGTTGCCTTATGTCAACATTTTGGTTCTAAAATAGATTTTATCTCTGCATTTCATCCTGAAAGTAATGGACTGAGTGAGGCTACAAATAGTACTATTCTTGATTTATTGCATTGTTATTCATTAGATAATCCTAATAACTGGGATGAAAAGTTGCCATTGCTTCAATTTGCTTACAATAACACTTCACACACCACTACTGGTTGTGCACCTTTTGAAATAGTTTTTGGTAAAAAGCTTCCCACTCCCATGTCCCTCACCCAAACCGACATTCCGATGGCTGATTCTATTGCTCAAAATCACGTTTCTATACTTCATGATGTTCACGAGCACATTAGGAAAAGTAAAGCGTGATATACACGTATTATCAATACTAAACGGTTAGCCAAAGCATTCAAGGAAAATGATTTTGTATGGTTGCGAATAATTAAAAGACGTCTCAAAAATATTTTGCAGCATCCTAAAATTAAACTTGCACCACGCTATTATGGACCGTTTCGCATTATCGAAAAAATTAATGATAATTCATTTCGATTAGATATTCCATCCCATTGGACCATTCATAATTCTTTTCATATTAGTTTACTTAAACCATTTAAAGGAACTTTACCACTTGCTCCACTTCTTGATGACCCTCCTTTAATTGAAGAACAATCGAAAATCTTAGTCCCTGAGAAAATCATTGATTATGATGTCACTACTACACGCACCGGTAGTCAATATCATCGATATTTGGTTAAGTACAAAAATCACTCTATTGAAGAATGTCAATGGATACATAAAACACAATTAACACTTCATTATGACCACTTAGTTTCTGCATATCATACACAAACACATTAATGTAACAGCTCCATGAACATTTCCATGCATGTATTTTTTTTACATGGCACATGCCTATTTTTATTCAGTGATGAAACATGTGGCTGGCCATCTATGTTTATTCATTTATCACCTGAGGTCAGTTGCTTGTTCAACTGCGGGGCATGTTATACCTTATGGAATATGTTGAACAATGCATTGTTGGATTGAAATATAAAATAGCCAATGCATTGTTGGATTGAAATATAGAATAGCCAATGCATTGTTGGATTGTAACATGAAATATGTTGGCCAATGCATTATTGGATTGTAACAGTAATATGGAATATGTTAAACACTGCATTATTATTGTTAGAGTGTTAACTTATTTTATCAACTGAGGTCAGTTGCTTGTCAACTGAGAGGCATGTTGTATATTATTGAACAATGTATTGTTAAAGTGTTATATTATTAATGTATTAATATGTTTTTGATGTTTCTGATATAGCAGCTGAAGGTTCGTGAGCAGCGTGCAAGGCGTGAAAGGGCGGACATCAATAATCCGAATAATTATTATTTAGCTTGTAAATAAACCTGCGTAGAGGTTCTATTGTTAGAAAAGTAAGGGTTAGAATAAAGGTCGTTGTAGACCGCAGTTTCTGTTATTCAAAGTAATGGCGTTCTGTAAAAGTTACCAACTTTTAGTTTCACGCCTACTTTTTGAAGCCGCCCTTATGTAACCACTATTTTCGACGTAATCAAAATTCCTATAAATACATGCACTCTGTGGACTGTCGAAACAGAGTGCATGGGGGGAGATTGCACCCAATCTTGCGTTCGGTCTCGTCTCTTGTCATCTCTATTTTCTATGTGTTTTTCTGCGTCCGTAATCTCTGTATGCGCGTGACCAAGATCCTGAAACCAGTGGTATCAGAGCTCTGCACGCGTCAATACAGAGGGTTCTGTTCTCTGTTCGCGATTCTGAATTCCGATTCCATCTCCATCTCCGTCTCCGTCTTCGGTTTCTGTTTCTGTTTCGTCTTCGATTTCTGTTTCGTCTTCGGTTTCTGTTCCTGTTCCAGAACCAGAACCTATGTTTTCATCTACGTTTTCACCTACGTTTACTCCTGCGGCTTACTCCAAGGCGTCGACTAAGGCAAAGAACTTAGGCAGTACATTGGCACCCAAGGCTCCCTTGGCGACCGTTGGCAGCCGTTGGCTACATGCGAGGCAATTGTAATTTTTGAGTGGTAATAGAGAGGTTTAGAGTCCCTAAGGTAGGAGGATTTGAACCCACAACCTCCTACTTTCAAGGGAAGTACTTTGACCACTCCACCATCTCTTGGAGTTGTACTCAAGTTCTCTCTCTTTCTTACTTGTGGAAGGTGCGCGCGTCGATTTCAAGATTGGACCCAATAAAGAATCAAGTGTATCTCTCAATCCGTAGGTCGGATTGAGGCGTGTAATATACCGTTGGAAAGCTCTCGGAACGAACTTTCCAATAAGCTAGGTTGGAAGAGTGAATTCCTTCAAAATCCTTGGGTGGCACTTGATTGAGTGTTCAAGATACCAAGCAAGGTTGAGAACACGGGATCGAGACACCAAGGTTGCAAACAAGAAGGTTCAATACACCAAGGTTGAGAGCAAGGGTCCAAGAGCACCATGGAGGATTACAGTAATTCACCTCTACCCGCGGCAACACTTGAACAACAACTAGAGCTCTTGCAGCATGAGCTTCAAAGAGCTCAGAACGAGATCCGACAACGTGATGAAATCCTCCAAAAGATGCAAGCTGAGGAAGACAACCTTACGAGAGTAGTAAAAGCTATTGTGTCTGCCCAATCTGATGTTACTCATTCAAAGATTGGTAATAGAAACTACCAGTTTCTACGATTTGATGGCTGAAAGGATGCGCCTTTAGTACTTTCTTGGTTGTCGTAATTTGATGATTTTTATACCGATGAAATGTATGCTGAAAGTGAAAAAGTTAAATTTTCCACTAACTATTTAGTAGGTAAAGCTCAACTCTGGTGGAATGTCCCACGGCACAGTACGGAGCGTCCAACAACTTGGAAGGCTTTTCAAGAAAACGTGAAGGATTCATTTCTTCCTCCTCAATACCATTTGCATGTTCGACGAGCATGGACGACCCTTACATGGAAGGAGGGTGATACAGTTACTACCTGCACTGAGCGGTTCTGGCAAAATTTACTACTTGTACGAATGCTTGAAGATGTATCAGAGGATATCTTGCAGCAGAAATACGAAGATGGTTTGGAGGTGGGTATCCAAGCTAAGCTTCACACCCTACGACCTACAACCCTCAACGAGGCCATATCTTTTGCTTATGATGCAAAAAAAGAATTCTAGTCCATAACCAAGTCACTCCATCTACAACAACCACGTCCACGACCATTTCCTGTTAAACCTTCATTTCCTATGAAGCGTAATTTTAATGCCCCATCTTACCCTAGTTTTCCTCGTCCTCCACAATCCAATTACTCAACTCCACCCGTTGCTTCATCTCTCCAACCAACCAAACCACCTACCCTTCAAACTTCAGCAGTGAATGCCCAACAGAAGCGACCACGAATCACTTGCTGGAATTGTGGTAAACCTGGACATACAAAAATAAGGTGCAGATTGGAACCTCTTCATATGAAACCGGCTACAGCTCGATTGCATAACATGGAGGTCTATAATGAAGAAACTCCTCCTGTTTGGACAAAGGAATCACTGGAGAAGGACTTAAGTACCTTGGGTAACCACACTCTCTTCTTTGCATGCAGGGTACAATAAATAACAAACTAGTTAAAATTCTACATGACGATGGTAGTTCACATGACTTCATTTCACATTTATTAGTACAAGAACTTAAATTACAAACGTTTCCTTCTTTGTATAAAGTGAAAGCTGCATTTCAAGGTAGTCGTTATAATGTAACACGAGAAGTGCAAGATGTTACGATTAGCATAGGCCCTTATGTTGACTCACGAACATTTTTAATTGCACCTTTGCAATCTTATGATGTTATACTAGGTATGCCTTTTCGTCACCATTATAATCCACGTATTGACTACCATACTCATACCTTTAAGTTTGCTTTCAAAGGTCAAATCATTACTTTGTCTGCATTGCATGATTTCCAGCCATTTCCATTGATTAGTCACATGCAAGTAAAACGTGCATTTAGGAAAGGATTCAACTCATGCATTGTTTAAGTCAATGTCAACAATGATTATACTCATACACTTCCAGATGTATATAAACCTTTCATGAGTACTTATAAGGATTGTTTTATGTCTGAATATCCCTCTGTACTACCACCATCTCGAGGATCCTTTGACCATAGCATAGACTTAGTCCCTGGTAGTTCTCCTCCTCATAAAGCACCTTATAGACATGGCCCACTACATCAAAAGGAAATAGAAAATCAAGTAAAAGACCTACTACAAAAAGGACTTATAAGGCCTAGTTCTTCCCCATTTGGAGCACCAGTTCTCTTAGTAGAGAAGAAGAATAAAACTTATCGAATGTGCATTGATTATAGAGCCCTTAACAAGATCACGATCAAGAATAGATACCCTATTCCTCAAATAGATGATCTCTTAGATAAGTTACGAGGAGCTCGTGTCTTTAGTAAAATTGATCTTAAATCGGGTTACCATCAGATTCGTATGACACAAAGTGATATTTTTAAGACTGCATTTAGAACTCAAAATGGCCATTATGAATTTATGGTAATGCCCTTTGGACTTACTAATGCCCCTGCTACATTTGCGCGAATGATGAACAATATTTTTCTTGATTACCAAGCTTTTGTTCTTGTATTCTTTGATGACATACTTGTTTACAGTAAGAATAATAGTCAACATGAAAAGCATCTTGAAACAGTTTTTCATTTGTTACGAGAGAACACACTTTATGCTAATCCTGAAAAGAGTTATTTCTTTCAGCGTAAGCTAGAATATTTAGGACATATTATTTCAAGTGAAGGTGTGCATGTGGATCCGAAAAAGATTAGAGTTATGATAGAATGGCCTACACCACAATCAGTCAATGATGTTCGTTCTTTTCTTGGGTTGGCTAGTTTCTATAGGAGGTTTGTTCGAAATTTTTCTTATTTAGCATTGCCTCTTACTTTGTTGTTGAAAAAGAAAATAAAATTTGCATGGGGATTTACCCAACAACAGTCCTTTGACAAACTTAAACATGCACTGTCACATGCACCTGTTTTACAATTACCTGATTTTTCACAACCCTTTCATGTTGTTACTTATGCTAGCAGCTCAGGAATAGCTGCTGTTCTGATGCAAAATGACCATCCCATTGCGTTTGAGAGTAGAAAACTTAAACTCTCAGAGCATAAGTATAGTACGTATGATAAAGAATTGTTAGCAGTTGTGCATGCTTTGCGAATTTGGAAACACTATCTTATGGGCTATGAGATCTTAATCAAAACCGATCAACAGGCTATTAAACATTTATTAAATCAGCCCTTAATCTCTGATAGGCATCTTAAATGGGCAAAATTCATTCAAAATTTCCAACCCATGATACAATATCAGCCTGGTAAAGCTAATGTTGTAGCGGATGCTCTTAGCCGTTTTCCTTTGCATTCTGTTGTGTTGAATAATATCTCTGCCATCCAAATTCATTCTTTTCAAGAAATGGTTTCCACTTATGCATCTGATTTGTATTTTTCACGTGCATGGGATGACTTCAACAATGCTGCATCTTTATTTGATGAACATTATACATTTCATAATGGTTTTCTCTATTTTCAACATAGATTGTGCATAACCCAAGCTTTTAAAGATTTTGTCATTAAAGAAATGCATGAACCATCTTACATGGGTCATAGAGGCATACAAAGCACCATTTCTGCTTGCAAAGATTTCTTCTTTTGGCCACACATGGAAAAAGACATTGCACATTATTTTTCTCAATGCATTGTATGTCAGAGTGTCAAACGTCATCATGGTAAACCATTTGGATTATTAATGCCACTTCCTATTCCAAATGATCCATGGGAACAAATCTCTATGGATTTTATCACAAGTCTTCCTATCACTTCATCACATAATGATATGATTTGGACAATAGTTGATAGGTTTAGTAAATATGCATATTTCATTCCATGTAGAAAAACTTTGACTGCACCTCAAGCTGCAAAATTATTCATTAAATGCATTTTTCCACATCATGGATTTCCTAAAGCAATGTTATCTGATCGTGATGTTAGGTTTTGTAATCATTTTTGGGTTGCCTTATTTCAACATTTTGGTTCTAAAATAGATTTTAGCTCTGCATTTCATCCTGAAAGTAATGGACTGAGTGAGGTTACAAATAGTACTATTCTTGATTTATTGCGTTGTTATTTATTAGATAATCCTAATAACTAGGATGAAAAGTTGCCATTGCTTCAATTTGCTTACAACAACACTTCACACACCACTACTGGTCGTGCACCTTTTGAAATAGTTTTTGGTAAAAAGCTTCCCACTCCCATGTCCCTCACCCAAACCGACATTCCGATGGCTGATTCTATTGCTCAAAATCATGTTTCTATACTTCATGATGTTCACGAGCACATTAGGAAAAGTCAAGTGCGATATACACGTATTATCAATACTAAACAGTTAGCCAAAGCATTCAAGGAAAATGATTTTGTATGGTTGTGAATAATTAAAAGACTTCTCAAAAATATTTTGCAGCATCCTAAAATTAAACTTGCACCACGCTATTATGGACCGTTTCGCATTATCGAAAAAATTAATGATAATTCATTTCGATTAGATATTCCATCCCATTGGACCATTCATAATTCTTTTCATATTAGTTTACTTAAACATTCAAAGGAACTTTACCACTTGCTCCACTTCTTGATGACCCTCCTTTAATTGAAGAACAATCAGAAATCTTAGTCCCTGAGAAAATCATTGATTATGATGTCACTACTACATGCACTGGTACTCAATATCATCGATATTTGGTTAAGTACAAAAATCACTCTATTGAAGAATGTCAATGGATACATAAAACACAATTAATACCTCATTATGACCACTTAATTTCTGCATATCATACACAAACACATTAATGCAATAGCTCCATGAACATTTCCATGCATGTATTCTTTTTACATGGCACATGCCTATTTTTATTCAGTGATGAAACATGTGACTGGCCATCTATGTTTATTCTTTTATCACCTGAGGTCAGTTGCTTGTTCAACTGCGGGGCATGTTATACCTTATGGAATATGTTGAACAATGTATTGTTGGATTGAAATATAAAATAGCCAATGCATTGTTGGATTGAAATATAGAATAGCCAATGCATTGTTGGATTGTAACATGAAATATGTTGGCCAATGCATTGTTGGATTGTAACAGTAATATGGAATATGTTGAACACTGCATTATTATTGTTAGAGTGTTAACTTATTTTATCAACTGAGGTCAGTTCCTTGTCAACTGAGAGGCATGTTGTATATTATTGAACAATGTATTGTTAAAGTGTTATATTATTAATGTATTAATATGTTTTTGATGTTTCTGATATAGCAGCTGAAGGTTCATGAGGAGCGTGCAAGGCGTGAAAGGGCGGACATCAATAATCCGAATAATTATTATTTAGCTTGTAAATAAACCTACGTAGAAGGTTCTATTGTTAGAAAAGTAAGGGTTAGAATAAAGGTCGTTGTAGACCGCAGTTCTGTTATTCAAAGTAATGGCTTTCTGTAAAAGTTACCAACTTTTAGTTTCACGCCTACTTTTTGAAGCCGCCCTCATGTAACCACTATTTTTGACGTAATCAAAATTCCTATAAATACATGCACTCTGTGGACTGTTGAAACAGAGTGCATGGGGGGAGATTGCACCCAATCTTGCGTTCGGTCTCGTCTCTTGTCGTCTCTATTTTCTGTGTGTTTTTCTGCGTCCGTAATCTCTGTATGCGCGTGAGCAAGATCCTGACAACAGTGGTATCAGAGCTCTGCACGCGTCAATACAGAGGGTTCTGTTCTCTGTTCGCGATTCTGAATTCCGATTCCATCTCCATCTCCATCTTCATCTCCATCTTCATCTCCGTCTCCGTCTTCGGTTTCTGTTTCTGTTTCGTCTTCGGTTTCCGTTTCTGTTTTGTATTCGTCTTCAGTTTCGGTTTCTGTTCCAGAACCACAACCTACGTTTTCACCTACGTTTTCACCCACATTTACTCCTTCGGCTTACTCCTACGTTTACTCCTTCGGTTTACTCCAAGGCGTTGACTAAGGTAAAGAACTTCGGCAATACATTGGCAACATTGGCAACATTGGCACCCAAGGCTGAGTTGGCGATCGTTGGCTATGCGCGAGGCAATTGTAATTTTTGATTGGTAATAGAGAGATTTAGAGTCCCTAAGGTAGGAGGATTTGAACCCACAACCTCCTACTTTCAAGGGAAGTACTTTGACCACTCCACCATCTCTTGGATTTGTACTCAAGTTCTCTCTCTTTCGTACTTGTGGAAGGCGCGCGCGTCGATTTCAAGATTGGACCCAAGAAATAATCAAGTGTATCTCTCAATCCGTAGGTCGGATTGAGGTGTGTAATATACCGTTGGAAAGCTCTCGGAACGAACTTTCCAATGAGCTAGGTTCGAAGTGTGAATTCCTTCAAAATCCTTGGGTGGCACTTGATTGAGTTTTCAAGATACCAAGCAAGGTTGAGAACACGGGATCGAGACACCAAGGTTGCAAACAAGAAGGTTCAATACACCAAGGTTGAGAGCAAGGGTCCAAGAGCACCATGGAGGATTACAGTAATTCACCTCTACCTGCGGCAACACTTGAACAACAACTAGAGCTCTTGCAGCATGAGCTTCAAGGAGCTCAGAACGAGATCCGACAACGTGATGAAATCCTCCAAAAGATGCAAGCTGAGGAAGACAACCTTACAAGAGTAGTAAAAGCTATTGTCTCTGCCCAATCTGACGTTACTCATTCAAAGATTGGTAATAGAAACTACCAGTTTCTACGATTTGATGGCCGAAAGGATGGGCCTTTAGTACTTTCTTGGTTGTCGCAGTTTGATGATTTTTATACCGATGAAATGTATGCTGAAAGTGAAAAAGTTAAATTTGCCACTAACTATTTAGTAGGTAAAGCTCAACTCTGGTGGAATGTCCTGCCGCACAGTACGGAGCGTCCAACAACTTGGAAGGCTTTTCAAGAAAATGTGAAGGATTCATTTCTTCCTCCTCAATACCATTTGCATGTTCGACGAGCATGGACGACCCTTACATGGAAGGAGGGTGATACGGTTACTACCTACACTGAGCGGTTCTGGCAAAATTTACTACTTGTACGAATGCTTGAAGATGTATCAGAGGATATCTTGCAACAGAAATACGAAGATGGTTTTGAGGTGGGTATCCAAGCTAAGCTTCATACCCTACGACCTACAACCCTCAACGAGGCCATATCTTTTGCTTATGATGCAGAAAAAAAATTCCAGTCCATAACCAAGTCACTTCGTCTACAACAACCACGTCCACGACCATTTCCTCTTAAACCTTCATTTCCTATGAAGCGTAATTTTAATGCCCCATCTTACCCTAGTTTTCCTCGTCCTCCACAATCCAATTACTCAACTCCACCCGTTGCTTCATCTCTCCAACCAACCAAACCACCTACCCTTCAAACTTCAGCAGTGAATGCCCAACAGAAGCGACCACGAATCACTTGCTGGAATTGTGGTAAACCTGGACATACAAAAATAAGGTGCAGATTGCAACCTCTTCATACGAAACCGGCTACAGCTCGATTGCATAACATGGAGGTCTATAATGAAGAAAATCCTCCTGTTTGGACGAGGGAATCACTGGAGAAGGACTTAAGTACCTTGGGTAACGACACTCTCTTCTTTGCATGCAGGGTACAATAAATAACCAACTAGTTAAAATTCTAAATGACGATGGTAGTTCACATGACTTCATTTCACATTTATTAGTACAAGAACTTAAATTACAAACGTTTCCTTCTTTGTATAAAAGTGAAAGCTGCATTTCAAGGTAGTCGTTATAATGTAACACGAGAAGTGCAAGATGTTACGATTAGCATAGGCCCTTATGTTGACTCACGAACATTTTTAATTGCACCTTTGCAATCTTATGATGTTATACTAGGTATGCCTTTTCATCACCATTATAATCCACGTATTGACTACCATACTCATACCTTTAAGTTTGCTTTCAAAGGTCAAATCATTACTTTGTCTGCACGGCATGATTTCCAGCCATTTCCATTGAGTAGTCACAGGCAAGTAAAACGTGCATTCAAGAAAGGATTCAACTCATGCATTGTTTTTGTCAATGTCAACAATGATTATACTCATACACTTCCAGATGCATATAAACCTTTCATGAGTACTTATAAGGATTGTTTTATGTCTGAATATCCCTCTGTACTACCACCATCTCGAGGATCCTTTGACCATAGCATAGACTTAGTCCCTAGTAGTTCTCCTCCTCATAAAGCACCTTATAGACATGGCCCACTACATCAAAAGGAAATAGAAAATCAAGTAAAAGACCTACTACAAAAAGGACTTATAAGGCCTAGTTCTTCCCCATTTGGAGCACCAATTCTCTTAGTAGAGAAGAAGAATAAAACTTATCGAATGTGCATTGATTATAGAGCCCTTAACAAGATCACGATCAAGAATAGATACTCTATTCCTCGAATAGATGATCTCTTAGATAAGTTACGAGCAGCTCGTGTCTTTAGTAAAATTGATCTTAAATCGGGTTACCATCAGATTCGTATGACACAAAGTGATATTTTTAAGACTGCATTTAGAACTCAAAATGGCCATTATGAATTTATGGTAATGCCCTTTGGACTTACTAATGCCCCTGCTACATTTGCGCGAATGATGAACAATATTTTTCTTGATTACCAAGCTTTTGTTCTTGTATTCTTTGATGACATACTTGTTTACAGTAAGAATGATAGTGAACATGAAAAGCATCTTGAAACAGTTTTTCATTTGTTACCAGAGAACACACTTTATGCTAATCTTGAAAAGAGTTATTTCTTTCAGCGTAAGCTAGAATATTTAGGACATATTATTTCAAGTGAAGGTGTGCATGTGGATCCGAAAAAGATTAGAGTTATCATAGAATGGCCTACACCACAATCAATCAATGATGTTCGTTCTTTTCTTGGGTTGGCTAGTTTCTATAGGAAGTTTGTTCGAAATTTTTCTTATTTAGCATTGCCTCTTACTTTGTTGTTGAAAAAGAAAATAAAATTTGCATGGGGATTTACCCAACAACAGTCCTTTGACAAACTTAAACATGCACTGTCACATTCACCTGTTTTACAATTACCTGATTTTTCACAACCCTTTCATGTTGTTACTGATGCTAGCAGTTCAGGAATAGCTGCTGTTCTGATGCAAAATGACCATCCCATTGCATTTGAGAGTAGAAAACTTAAACTCTCAGAGCATAAGTATAGTACGTATGATAAAGAATTGTTAGCAGTTGTGCATGCTTTGCGAATTTGGAAACACTATCTTATGGGCTCTGAGATCTTAATCAAAACCGATCAATAGGCTATTAAACATTTATTAAATCAGCCCTTAATCTCTGATAGGCATCTTAAATGGGCATCATTCATTCAAAATTTCCAACCCATGATACAATATCAGCCTGGTAAAGCTAATGTTGTAGCGGATGCTCTTAGCCGTTTTCCTTTGCATTCTGTTGTGTTGAATAATATTTCGGCCATCCAAATTCATTCTTTTCAAGAAATGGTTTCCACTTATGCATCTGATTTGTATTTTTCACGTGCATGGCATGACTTCAACAATGCTGCATCTTTATCTGATGAACATTATACATTTCATAATGGTTTTCTCTATTTTCAACATAGATTGTGCATAACCCAAGCTTTTAAAGATTTTGTCATTAAAGAAATGCATGAACCATCTTACATGGGTCATAGAGGCATACAAAGCACCATTTTTGCTTGCAAAGATTTCTTCTTTTGGCCACACATGGAAAAAGACATTGCACATTATGTTGCTCAATGCATTGTATGTCAGAGTGTCAAACGTCATCATGGTAAACCATTTGGATTATTAATGCCACTTCCTATTCCAAATGAACCATGGGAACAAATCTCTATGGATTTTATCACAAGTCTTCCTATCACTTCATCACATAATGATATGATTTGGACAATAGTTGATAGGTTTAGTAAATATGCATATTTCATTCCATGTAGAAAAACTTTGACTGCACCTCAAGCTGCAAAATTATTCATTAAATGCATTTTTCCACATCATGGATTTCCTAAAGTAATGTTATCTGATCGTGATGTTAGGTTTTGTAATCATTTTTGGGTTGCCTTATTTCAACATTTTGGTTCTAAAATAGATTTTAGCTCTGCATTCCATCCTGAAAGTAATGGACAGAGTGAGGCTCCAAATAGTACTAATTGCGTTGTTATTCATTAGATAATCCTAATAACTGGGATGAAAAGTTGCCATTGCTTCAATTTGCTTACAATAACACTTCACACACCACTACTGGTCGTGCACCTTTTGAAATAGTTTTTGGTAAAAAGCATCCCACTCCCATGTCCCTCACCCAAACCGACATTCCGATGGCTGATTCTAGTGCTCAAAATCACGTTTCTATACTTCATGATGTTCACGACTATCACCTTGTTTCACAACTATCCTCAAATCTATACACCTTGGAAGTCCCGAGCAAAAGCACCGAGATGAGCAACCGGCTCCTTTTCCCTCTCAACCTCTCTTTCTCTTCATACACTCACATGCACCCGTCACTACCCTCAGTCACCGTTTCTCACCCACATTGACTTTCTCTCCCTTTCTCTCTATCTATATCTCAATATCATCCTCCCTTTTACTTTCTTTCTCTCACTGCCTTCTACACACATGCATTTACACATGCATTCTCACCCAAACTCACGCACATATATTCAAACACACCATGCTCACATACCCACTTACTATTATACACCTATATTCACCTGCACACAAAATTGGACCTGTATCTTCAACCATACACACCCACGTGTACCCACATATACTCGCACACATATATTCTTTTACCCTATCACACATGCCATTTTTCTCACCCTTGGTCTCACTCTCCCCCTTTTTTGTTTCTATCCTCATTCACCCCACCAAGTGCAATAATCAATGGTGCAAGGATTTCAATGCTTTCAAAGCAGTTTCCTCATATGCGCTTGAATTTGTGAGCGAGTTTGCATGACTGAATGAGCGAACAGAAACGACATCATCATTGGAAGCATATGTAGAACTTGCTTCAATCCTGATGGGACTAGGACATTAACTCACATCCTATGTCATATAAAAGACAAATCCCTAACAAAGTCAATGGAACTGCCATCGATCACTTGCCCAATGCTCACATTCGGTTGCACTATAGGTCCGGGATTGGTTGGCACACATCCGCATACTGCTCACACACTTTCTTCTCACGTGCAGAATAACGCAGGTTTATGCTTGCGTTCAAGTTTGAAGAATAATGGTTGTAGCTTTCTCTCTCTGACTACATAAGCATATCAGAATCACCCCCGATCTCTCTTACTGATTCCCCTTGACACTTCAAATCTCTACACACCATTACTCCTTTTACAAAAAATTGCCTCATACCATCGTGCTTATGAGGAAGCCGGAAAGAAGATGCACGTTACACATCAGGGTCAGCAGGTATGCAGGCTTGTCTCAAGTGGTGTACTCTTTCAAGGGGGTGCAATATTAAAAAGAGTTCATCAGCAGCTGCATTGTTCAAAACGATAGTAAAAGAAGGAACATCACAATAAATGAACATGCCTCATTGATAATCATGTAGCATAGTAGTCTTAGTTCATATAGAAACTTGAGCTCGATTAGATTACCATCACAACCATAAGTTTTGTCATCATACCTAGCCTCTGTCCCAACACATATGCACTATCGCCGAATTGCCAAGCCTGTTCACGGACCATTTATCAAGGCAAGGAATATTTAATGAAGCATTAAAAGGGAATTTTTCTAATATGCAGGTATGGGAAAATATCCCAAGTCACAGGCTAAGTCGAAATTCCACAGATTAAACCAGTTCTTGTATCAAAATCGTGAGCAAACACTTGATCCCTTAGTCTCCTTGTAGGGTAGAACTTCAAAAAAAATTAAAATCAAAAGCCTATCTACTTTGCTTGCACATCCGCCTCCAGTTCATACTAAGTAGAACGCACTAGACACAACCAATAATGTATAGGAAGAAGTGTATATTTAAAGCATTGTGAAGAAACCTGTCTTCAGGAGAAGCAAGATTTATGTGCAGTAGTTGTGTGCCTTATCCATGCATAGCCCTTCCAATCCACCATTTGAAGAGCGGAAATCAGCTCCAGCACATCCTCTAATCTTTCTTCTTCAGTGTTCGATGCGTTTCGGCTAGCAGTAGTACACGATCCTTACCCCCATTCGGTTGCTCTTTGTCAAGCGAGAGATATCAGAGTAGAGGGTTGGAACCCGCGCGCTCAGAGAATCATCATCTCCCTTCCCCTGCTCTCGATGGCCCCTTTTCTAACCACCACCACCCCTTTGTTCTGCACCGAGAAACGAAAAAGCGCTTCCCTTTTCTGTTTCTCTGTCAAAGCAAAGTATAAACGGACCTGCCCCTCTATAACTGAATGCACAATACCACAGAGGGCGGTAGATGCTAACGTCTGCACAGCTGTCAAAGTGCCATTCGTGGCAGCATCTAGGTGAGAGAGAGAGACTCAGAGACCACGACAAATATATACTCTCTTATCCGCAAGGTGAATGAATTAACACGTGAATGTGAGGGAGTGATCTCAAATTCACAATCGAGCTGAGAGATTCTAATGCCCCAGTTCACTTAGAATAATCAGGATTCACGACTGTATATGAGTTTAGGGCGAAGACTCTATTGCTGCTCCTGACTCTGGACAGTATTTGTGTGCAAGTGCGCTTGCATATCCCCACAGCGACCATACATTATCACAAGAGAGCTTGCAACAACATCATTACCCTCCATCTAATTCTCCCTAATAGGTTGTTTTCTCCATGATAAGATTTGTGACACACAATCGAGAACTATGATATGCCTTACCAACTATGTCAATACCTAGTTGGCCATATAAGGGTGAGAAGAAGCCATCAACAAACTGAACGAACCATCATGTCACATAGAACGTAATTGCAATTGGTAGCAGAATCACACATCCACTCATGAACTTTTTGGACACTCATCCCTGCAACATTGAAGCATAGGCCTGGAGAAATCGCAGCACTAATCTGTTTCGAGGCTAAATATATATGCCTGATTAGGGACATTCTCTTGATAATCCACTCCCCAACAGATAATATATTAGCTCCAACCCATGAAGACACAAAAACACCAACTCCAAACATGAAAAGGATTGAAGTAACAAAGCCAAGCCCTGCCAATTTCGAATGCCAAGCTTATTCTCCCTAAGCTGAAGATGAAGCATTTTCCCACGTGATAGAAGAGTTGCTTCTCCAAAAACAGACAACATTCTAGAGAATGTAACCTTATTTGGCAGAGCTCCTTCCATATGCATTTGACAAAATAGTGCAATTGCATCTTGCACAAGCCCAACTTTAGCATGAGAAATAATCAAAGAGGACCATAAGAGCACATTTCGCTTCTGCAATCTGCAATAAGATCCCACCGTCACCGGAACCTCCAAATCGAAGCATTCTTCACAATTTCTTCTTGTTCGAGTTCTGGCCCTTTCTCATTCAAACAGCCCATGCTTGACTTCTCATTATAATTCGTAATTGATACCCCTGTTTTTCTTTACCAATGCCTCCACATGCTTCTCATCAATCATCAAATCCAATCTCCAAGTACCTGAAATCAAATGTATTTCCTGCCAAATAGAACCACATTAGCGCATTGAAACCAACCATTTTCTGCGCTAACATACTTCCCTCTTCTTATTTGCAAAGTCGTCCTCGATGAGCTACCCTATGCTGCCATATAATCCACACAATCATGAACATGTCAGTTACAACTTGTATTACCCTTTCATCGAGCCATCATTCCAAGTGGACCTGCACTCATTGAAGCTATTAGTGGTAAAAAAAAATATCACTCATGAATACATATAAATCAGTTACTTCCCAATGATCCAAGAACATGCACATATATGCAACTCCAATTCCACATACACTAAATTGCTCATGCATTCCATTATGTACATAGTCTCAACCAGAATAACACATTCATACCTTTCCATGGTTGACACATTCGACTGTCATTACGGAAAAACAGAAATGGAAATACCGAAATAAACAACAACGACTGAAATGATCCCAACAGGACATGCAAAATACCCAAAATGCATACCCCATTATTGCACCTACTATTCGCTATGTACAATCATTCCATGACTAGACACTCCCAAAGAATCCCCATCGTCGTCCTACAAAAACCATCGAGACTCGAGTACAAGTCAAGACCTACATAAAAAAACTAGAGTGTCCCACATACTAGAACAACCCTCAGATAGAGCACACAAGTTATAAAGCAAGACCGTTGCATTACCTCGCTAAAGCCTCATCCATAAGTACATATAGAGTCTCCGTGCCTTCAAAAATGTTGATTCGAAGTGAGCTGATCTGTCGCAAGCCAACACATACCAATCACACAAGAAAATAACGTTCCCTTCCAGGCGATCATCGCCCTCTCCTCTCTCTCTCTCTCCCCCTCAGGAGTGGGGAATAATTTCATAGGTCAATTTTATTTTAATCACACGTTGGCCTACATTGTCACTGGATGCGATTCGTGGACCTGACCACCCGATCAGGTTGACTCCACCCATCTACCAATGCAATGCAGCACACAACACACAAACACACAATGATAACACATAACATATATCAGCTAGCCCATAACGAAGCTGGGTGCGGCTCATGGTCGTGACTACCCAGCCACGATGGCTCCACCTACCTACCAACCCGTTATGGCGCGTAGCTAAGACACAAACATATACCTCCCAAGCCTATGGCGAAACTAGTTGCGGCTCGTGGTCCTAACCACCCGGCGAGGATAAATCCACCCACCTACTAGCCCACCATAGCACATTGGTACGATCACAACAACACAATATTTTTTCTTTTCTTTTCTTTTTTCTTTTTTCTTTTTTTTTTTTTTTTTAGTTAATTAATTCACCCAAGTCGTGAGATTTAGTGAGAGGAAGAAAGGGACTTTCCCACTTTTCCCACACATGCATGCAAACATATACACTCTAGCCTTTGACAGATCAACCACCTCTTCACTCCATTCTTTCAATTACAGACACTACATATGTATTCATCGATTTGACTTTTCACTAGGTAACTACAGCCGGCTATGCCTTAGTCCCTCGTATACCTGTCTTTAGGTGTCCTAGAATGTGAGTCTCCGGGATGTCTCATGTAGTCTCACATCGTACTCGCATCCCGACAACTTCCCTAGGGCGAGTCAGGCTCAACTTCAGGAGCTCCGTCATCACTCCCTATCGTTAGCACATCTGCCCAAGCCCACGTGATATCGTTTTCCTCGTTAGGCATTTCCCTCGAAGCATCGAAATAGTAGTATCGATCTCCCGCCCATCCTACATGTCGAGTTAGGTATTCCTCAAAACACTCAATATAAAACGCAACATCCAAACCCTGGTTTATAAAGCATACCAGCCAATGCGCTTCCTCAACATCATATTCCGTCTCAAAGTCGTCGACATCTATGTCCATGCGGGTGAATGTTTGGTCCGAGAAATATATCCTTAGCTCGTACAAGTAGAGTTGCGTTATTTATCTGCCATTTTGTTACTTAGCTCCTAACACAAAAAATATTAGAAGTCCAAAATTCCTAAGCTAGCAAGGAAGAACATTTATAACACACAAATCATAGCTTACATATGCGCATATATATATATAACTATACGTCTATGTACAAGGAGTCTACTTCGTCCTTCTGCTTGAATCTCGTCTGGCTTCTCCCGTCCTAATATCACTTGAAATATGGTTTAACTCGAAGCGCGTTAACCTTCACGGGAGCACATTCTTCTCCTAAATCTTGAATTTGCATGGAACCATTGGAGCTGAGTTCCACCACCTTAAACGGTCCTGCCCATCTTGTTTGTAACTTCCCTGGGAATTTATAATATTTACTATCATAGACTAGTACCAAATCCCCTTCTTGAATCGCATAGGTCTTGAGATTCTTATCATGCCTCTCTTTACGTCTCTTCTGGATAGCTTCCAGACTTTGCTGTGCAATGAGTCTCTTTTCTTCTAGCTTGACCAGTTGTATGTACCTTTCCTTAATGACTCTTCCTCGCCCAACCTGGCTTCGATGGCCACTCTTAATGTTGGAACTTCTTTTTCGATGGGAAAGATGGCTTCCTCGCCGTATACTAGGGAGAACGGAGTGCTCTTAGTCGTCACTCGGTAGGATGTTCGATATGCCCACAAGGCTTCCAAAAGTCTCTCATCCCAGTCTCTCCTATGCACAGCTACTGTCTTTGTCAAAATCTGTTCCAGCACCTTGTTGGTGACCTCCACTTGTCCATTTGCCCTCGGGTAATATGGAGTGCTTTTTCTATGTTTGATCTTATATAATTCCATGTTTGATCTTATATAATTCCATTAATTCTTCGATCAGTTCGTTGACAAAATGGGTTCCTCTATCACTTACTATTTCCAACGGGCATCCAAATCGGGTGATGATTTGTTCGTACAAAAATTTAGCTACATCAACAGCTCGATCAGTCTTCAGAGCTTTGGCTTCTATCCACTTGGTAACATAGTCTGTGCAGACCAAAATATACCTATTAGACCGACGTCTTGAGGGAGGATCAATAGGCCCCACAAAATCAATTCCCCATTTCTCAAAGGGCTTGAGAGCAAGCACCGGTGTGAGAGGAGCTGCATGTGCTAATGTGGGTTTGCCCATTCGTTGACATTTGTCGCATTTCTTACTGTATGTGTGCGAGTCTTTGAACAGCGTTGGCCACCAATACCCAGCCAATAAAATCTTTCTTGCCGTCAATTCACCAGCAAAATGCCCACCGCAAGGTTCGTCATGCAAAGCCCTCAACACTAGGTTTGCTTCTTCTTCCTCGAGACACCTCCGATAAATGCTCTCATGAACAAAATATCGATAGAGTTGCCCACCAATGATGCTATGGTGCTTCGCCAATGCTAGCAGTTTTTGCTTCTCTCTCTCTTGCTTGCTCTTGGCGGATATTTAGTAGTGCACAAGAAGTTCACCAAGTCGGCATACCAAGGTATTTTAGCATCAACCTGGAATAGATGCCCATCAGGAGCATCGTCGGGCACACCAGATATTGGCTCCTCATTAACAATTCGAGATAAATGATCGGCCAATATATGTGCTTTGCCTGGTTTGGTTACCACTGTGAACTGAAATTCTTGGAGGAGTAGCATCCACCTCATCAATCGCCCTGATAGCTCGGGTGTATTAATGATATACTTAAGGGCTTCATGATCCACATAAAAAGTGAAATGCTTTCCCATCAAGTAATGCCGATACTTGTTCACCGCAAAGATCATCGATAGGCATTCCTTCTCCGTAGTCGTGTAGTTCCTCTCAGCGCTATTCAAATTGCGACTTGCGTAATAAATAGGATGGTCCAACTTCTTTTCATCGGTTTGGCATAGTACTGCTCCAACCGCAGTATGAGAAGCGTCGGTATGCACATGGAATTCTTTCGTCCAGTTGGGTGCTACCAAAATCGGTGCATTTATCAATTTATTTTTGATCAATTCGAATGCAACTTGACACTCTTCAGTCCATTGGTATTGTTGGTCTTTCCTCAAAAGATTCGTCAGTGGTGCCACTATTGATGCAAAATTTAATATAAAACGTCGATAATAATTCGCATGGCGCAAGAATCCTCTGAGTTGCCGCAAATTTTGAGGAGGTGGAAGTTGTCCGATCTTTTCCACTTTATCCTCGTCAACCGCAATCCCTTTTTCAAAAATAACATGTCCCAAAAGCAATCCTCTTTGTACTCCAAATGTACACTTTTCAGGATTTAATGCGATGCCTTTTCGATGCTTCTTCTTAAAATCGCTTCGATCCTCTCCATCATGTTTTCATCGTCGCCTCTGATCGCAAAGTCATCTAGAAATATCTCCATCCAATCCTGCAAGTAGTCTTGATATGCAGCTATCATTGCCCTTTGGAATGTGGCCGGTGCATTGCATAATCCAAATGGCATCACACGATATGCGTACGTACCCCATTCTGTCGTGAAAGTAGTTTTTGATTGATCCTCTTCATGGATTTGGATCTGGTTGTATCCACTGAAACCATCCAAAAATGAGTACAATTTATGGCCAGCCACTCTGTCCAAGATTTGATCAGTAAAGGGCAAGGGGAAATGATCCTTCTTTGTGCGCTCGTTCAACTTTCGATAATCTATGCAAATACGGATTTTCTTATTTTTCTTCGGAACAACTACAATTGGTGATACCCATTCACTGGATGCGATAGGATATATGAATCCTGCTTCCAATAACTTAGTCAATTCCAACTTGATCAATTCCGAGTAGACTGGATTTGTCCGCCTAAGTCGTTGACATATTGGTCGTGTACCTT
Source organism: Ceratopteris richardii (assembly GCA_020310875.1). Taxonomy (NCBI): domain Eukaryota; kingdom Viridiplantae; phylum Streptophyta; class Polypodiopsida; order Polypodiales; family Pteridaceae; genus Ceratopteris; species Ceratopteris richardii. The sequence continues at coordinate 250,338,350 of CM035406.1, forward strand.
CTTCCAAGTCTATATAATGTTGGCAGATTCGGGGATCAATTCCTCTCAAATCACTGTATGACCATGCAAAGGCCTTGCTGAAATTTTTGAGTACCAATTTAATGCAATCTCGTACTCCATCTGGTAGCTCTGACCCCACGCTCAAGAACTTCTCTGGAAAAACTTCCCATTTTTCCACCTGAGTTTCTCGTGAATATTAATTATTCCTTGATGACACTGTGATTGGAACGTGCTCTCCGATCACGCGTGCATGGTTGGCCAGTAAATCATTGTTTCGTTCTGTTTCGATTGAACCTAATTTCTTTAATTCAGCTTTTGCAATGGCTTCCGACGCTTTAGTCTTACTCTTCGCTTCTTTTTCTGATTCTCGACTTCTCTTTAGAATCTCTGCTTCTAGCAGTCTAACTCTTTCTCTCAACTGTTGCACTTCCATTGTCGGAGCTAACTCCAGTTTCAATTCTTCTTTTGAAGCTCCCTTCTCCAGGGATTGAGTAGATTTATTTTCCTTTGCATCTATACTCAACATGTAGCACTCAAATTCTCTTGTATGTGTCAACCATCCCAACAATTCGTGATTGGAATCGTCGTTATAGAGCAATGGATTTTGATATTCTCCCATCTTCGTGTCTTGATTCTTAAAGAGCTGCAAGTTGAACCCGTCTTGAAGCAGATTCTTGTAGGTGTCCGTGTTCAAAGAAAACCTAGCTCGTGCAATCTCGTGCCTTGCTTTCTCCTTCTCTTTCTTTTCCATCTCATCGACTATTATTGTTTTCTTCTTGTTGCTCGAGGGTGGGGATACTTGCAACTGAATCCGATCAGACTTTGGCCCTATTGAAATAAAACCTGTGCGCCAGTCATGCACACATTCGGCTTGCACCAGCCATGGCCGTCCAAGTAGGATCGAGAAGGTAGCCTCTGAGGTTCTTGGTCTTACTATCAAATAATCAACTTTAAACTCTAAACCGCCCACAACTGTGCTTACATTCTTCAAAAGACCTGCAGGCTTCACTTGTGTTTGATCTGCCATTCTCAAGGACATCGGCGTTTCTTCCATGTGGTTGAGGCCCAAAGCTTTCATCATGAACTCAGTCATAAGGTTGACTGCGGCTCCACTATCTAATTGAGCACCAGGGACTGCATATCCTTTAATTTTGACCGTCACAACTGGAGCATTTGATTCAATTTGTGTCGTAATACTTTGAATGATCCCTTGGACATCTTTATCTTGTCTATTTTTATCTCGAGCTTTCCTCGACTTCTTAATATATTCATTGTAGAATTGTTTCCTATAGGCAGGTGAACATTTCAGCAATGTGCCAATGTCCAACGTGACTTTCGTGTCCGCCAGCAACTTTACAATGTCCACTTCCTCCAAACTCTGTTTTTCCTTCCTATACTTCGGAGCTCTTAATCTTTCAGGGAATGGTGCTATGCCCGGGATAAACTCCTTGGTCACTGGTGGAAGAATCTCTATCTCTTCCCCATCCTCAAACTCTTGCTGCTCAGCAAATCCTCCAACTTGGTTTTCTACCTCTTCACGCTCAACGATCTTCTCTTGACTCCTTTCTTCACCTTCGCCTCCTGGATTCTTCTTTGAATACTCTTGAGTCCTTGTGACTACTGCCACAGTTGGATCTTTGTGTGGTTTCTTGGCCTCGTAAGCATCCACAAAGTGCATTGACGAGCTAGAGCCTTCTTGAGGGTTCGGTGTCTTGAACACTACTCCGATTGTAGGGACGTGCTCTTGAGCTTTTGTTGTGGAATGCATCTGAGTATCAACATAATTTGAAGACCCTACTGGTCCTTTTTCCTTGCCGGCGGCAGCTCTTGGTTTTGGACAATCTTCATCAAAGTGGCCCTCCCCACTACAGTACCTACATAGTGGGGTATAATCAATTGGTTTCTTTTCGTTTGGACATCTAGATTGAGTATGGCCAAAGCCATGGCACCTCCAACACTGGATTGGACCATCTCTTCTTTGATCCCATGCGGCTCCTCTTGGATAGTCTCCTCCTTGACCCTGAGCACCATATCCATAAGTCGGTCTGTTTTCCCAACGAGATGTAGGTGGGACACTTTGAGCGGGCAATCCCGTGTAAGGTCTTTCTCTTGTATCTCCCGATTTCATGGTCCTCTCTTCATAGGCTCTCTTATTGTAACATCGGTCCTCTGTGTGATTTGTTCTTCTGCAAAAAGTGCAACGCATCCTAGGTGGTGATCTATCTGTGAATACTCTCGAGACTGTAGGGCATTCTGAAGCCAAATGGCCGTAACCATGGCACTTTCCACACCATGTATTTGATCAAAACACTTGATTCGGGTTTGTTGTGACCTCTGGTTTTACTGTGTATGTCTCCTGAGTCATTGTGGCAGCTTTTATAGCTTGCGTGACCAATTCCAATATTCGTTCTTCAGTTAGCGCAGGCTTTACCTCGCCTGGCGTGCTAGTGGCGGCTACAAAAGCTGGGGTTGTCAATGCGGGACTTCCTTGGCCCGGATCTTTCATTGGTATGTTTCCTGGGCCTCCCATTGGCTCATATAAGAGCTCCATTTTCCTTTGTTGGCATAATTGTACTTCCTCCCAAAGCCTTGCTTGTTCCTTAGCATCCATTAAAGTCGCAGGTCTTGTCAGGCTGATATCCTGCTGTGCCGTGGGATCTCTCAATCCCGAAATGAATCTTCGTTTCAATGTCTCATCGTTCGGGGCATTCGCGCCCATCTTTCTTACCAACGTTTCCATTCTTTGAATATAGTTATCGATGCTCTCATTGACTCCCTGTCGCAAATAATCCGTTTGTTGGGCCAATCTATCTTGGAAGCCTTGTCGTTGAAACTTTGCCAAGAAGGCTTCCTTGAGCATTTGATAAGTTCCACGCTCTTGTGGTGTCAGATTCCCATACCAATTGGCTGCCTCATCACGGAGAATAGCCAAAAAAATTCTCAACCTTTGACCCTGGTCAACTACCTCATTAGCCTCATAAGTAACTTCAAACAGCTGGATAAAATTATATGGATCTTCGTCCCAAGCACCTGAAAACTTGGTGAAGTCCCCCAAATGAACCGAAATCCGTTGAGTCATTTCAAACAGAGGTGTGATGTCAATATCACTTCGATCCCAGAAATTTAGCGCACGTGGCTTCAGGATCCCTCCTTCAAACTTCTGCACTTGATTCGCAACTCTCCTACGGGAGTACACGTTTTTGGCTGATTTCTTTGAACCAATCGAGGTCCACTCACCTGGTGGTTCCCACCTTCTCCTTTCTCTTTCAAGGGCTCTTCTCTAAGCACGTTCCTCTCTTTGAGTTTGTGTTGCTCCTGACGATGAGCTCCCCTCGCTCATGTACTAGATCTTGGGGTCCGCAAGCTCGGCCAACATGTGGCGCTAGGCGAACCTATGGCACTCTCTTATAGAGACGTGCCAAGCTAGTTCCCGGCAAACGCACCAAAATGTTTGGTCATTTGTTCCAAGGGAAAGTGCCTATTCTCAATGATATTTTGCCTAATTTTTTTTCCTTACACTATCACCTTGTTTCACAACTATCCTCAAATCTATACACCTTGGAAGTCCCGAGCAAAAGCACCGAGATGAGCAACCGGCTCCTTTTCCCTCTCAACCTCTCTTTCTCTTCATACACTCACATGCACCCGTCACTACCCTCAGTCACCCTTTCTCACCCACATTGACTTTCTCTCCCTTTCTCTCTATCTATATCTCAATATCATCCTCCCTTTTACTTTCTTTCTCTCACTGCCTTCTACACACATGCATTTACACATGCATTCTCACCCAAACTCACGCACATATATTCAAACACACCATGCTCACATACCCACTTACTATTATACACCTATATTCACCTGCACACAAAATCGGACCTGTATCTTCAACCATACACACCCACGTGTACCCACATATACTCGCACACACATATTCTTTTACCCTATCACACATGCCATTTTTCTCACCCTTGCTCTCACTCTCCCCCTTTTTTGTTTCTATCCTCATTCACCCCACCAAGTGCAATAATCAATGGTGCAAGGATTTCAATGCTTTCAAAGCAGTTTCCTCATATGCGCTTGAATTTGTGAGCGAGTTTGCATGACTGAATGAGCGAACAGAAACGACATCATCATTGGAAGCATATGTAGAACTTGCTTCAATCCTGATGGGACTAGGACATTAACTCACATCCTATGTCATATAAAAGACAAATCCCTAACAAAGTCAATGGAACTGCCATCGATCACTTGCCCAATGCTCACATTCGGTTGCACTATAGGCCGGGGATTGGTTGGCACACATCCGCATACTGCTCACACACTGTCTTCTCACGTGCAGAATAACGCAGGTTTATGCTTGCGTTCAAGTTTGAAGAATAATGGTTGTAGCTTTCTCTCTCTGACTACATAAGCATACCAGAATCACCCCCGATCTCTCTTACTGATTCCCCTTGACACTTCAAATCTCTACACACCATTACTCCTTTTACAAAAAATTGCCTCATACCATCGTGCTTATGAGGAAGCCGGAAAGAAGATGCACGTTACACATCGGGGTCAGTAGGTATGCAGGCTTGTCTCAGGTGGTGTACTCTTTCAAGGGGGTGCAATATTAAAAAGAGTTCATCAGCAGCTGCATTGTTCAAAACGATAGTAAAAGAAGGAACATCACAATAAATGAACATGCCACATTGATAATCATGTAGCATAGTAGTCTTAGTTCATATAGAAACTTGAGCTCGATCAGATTACCATCACAACCATAAGTTTTGTCATCATACCTAGCCTCTGTCCCAACACATATGCACTATCGCCGAATTGCCAAGCCTGTTCACGGACCATTTATCAAGGCAAGGAATATTGAATGAAGCATTAAAAGGGAATTTTTCTAATATGCAGGTATGGGAAAATATCCCAAGTCACAGGCTAAGTCGAAATTCCACAGACTAAACCAGTTCTTGTATCAAAATCGTGAGCAAACACTTGATCCCTTAGTCTCCTTGTAGGGTAGAACTTCAAAAAAAATTAAAATCAAAAGCCCATCTGCTTTGCTTGCACATCCGCCTCCAGTTCATACTAAAGAGAACGCACTAGACGCAACCAATAATGTATAGGAAGAAGTGTATATTTAAAGCACTATGAAGAAACCTATCTTCAGGAGAAGCAAGATTTATGTGCAGTAGTTGTGTGCCTTATCCATGCATAGCCCTTCCAATCCACCATTTGAAGAGCGGAAATCAGCTCCAGCACATCCTCTAATCTTTCTTCTTCAGTGTTCGATGCGTTTCGGCTAGCAGTAGTACACGATCCTTACCCCCATTCGGTTGCTCTTTGTCAAGCGAGAGATATCAGAGTAGAGGGTTGGAACCCGCATGCTCAGAGAATCATCGTCTCCCTTCCCCTGCTCTCGATGGCCCCTTTTCTAACCACCACCACCCCTTTGTTCTGCACCGAGAAACGAAAAAGCGCTTCCCTTTTCTGTTTCTCTGTCAGAGCAAAGTATAAACGGACCTGCCCCTCTATAACTGAATGCACAATACCACAGAGGGCGGTAGATGCTAACGTCTGCACAGCTGTCAAAGTGCCATTCGTGGCAGCATCTAGGTGAGAGAGAGAGACTCAGAGACCACGACAAATATATACTCTCTTATCCGCAAGGTGAATGAATTAACACGTGAATGTGAGGGAGTGATCTCAAATTCACAATCGAGCTGAGAGATTCTAATGCCCCGGTTCACTTAGAATAATCAGGATTCATGACTCTATATGAGTTTAGGGCGAAGACTCTATTGCTGCTCCTGACTCTGGACAGTATTTGTGTGCAAGTGCACTTGCATATCCCCACAGCGACCATACATTATCACAAGAGAGCTTGCAACAACATCATTACCCTCCATCTAATTCTCCCTAATAGGTTGTTTTCTCCATGATAAGATTTGTGACACACAATCCAGAACTATGATATGCCTTACCAACTATGTCAATACCTAGTTGGCCATATAAGGGTGAGAAGAAGCCATCAACAAACTGAACGAACCATCATGTCACATAGAACGTAATTGCAATTGGTAGCAGAATCACACATCCACTCATGAACTTTTTGGACACTCATCCCTGCAACATTGAAGCATAGACCTGGAGAAATCGTAGCACTAATCTGTTTCGAGGCTAAATATATATGCCTGATTAGGGACATTCTCTTGATAATCCACTCCCCAACAGATAATATATTAGCTCCAACACATGAAGACACAAAAACACCAACTCCAAACATGAAAAGGATTGAAGTAACAAAGCCAAGCCCTGCCAATTTCGAATGCCAAGCTTATTCTCCCTAAGCTGAAGATGAAGCATTTTCCCACGTGATAGAAGAGTTGCTTCTCCAAAAACAGACAACATTCTAGAGAATGTAACCTTATTTGGCAGAGCTCCTTCCATATGCATTTGACAAAATAGTGCAATTGCATCTTGCACAAGCCCAACTTTAGCATGAGAAATAATCAAAGAGGACCATAAGAGCACATTTCGCTTCTGCAATCTGCAATAAGAAGATCCCACCGTCACCGGAACCTCCAAATCGAAGCATTCTTCACAATTTCTTCTTGTTCGAGTTCTGGCCCTTTCTCATTCAAACAGCCCATGCTTGACTTCTCATTATAATTCGTAATTGATACCCCTGTTTTTCTTTACCAATGCCTCCACATGCTTCTCATCAATCATCAAATCCAATCTCCAAGTACCTGAAATCAAATGTATTTCCTGCCAAATTGAACCACATTAGCGCATTGAAACCAACCATTTTCTGCGCTAACAAGTAATATGGAATATGTTGAACACTGCATTATTATTGTTAGAGTGTTAACTTATTTTATCAACTGAGGTCAGTTGCTTGTCAACTAAGAGGCATGTTGTATATTATTGAACAATGTATTGTTAAAGTGTTATATTATTAATGTATTAATATGTTTTTGATGTTTCTGATATAGCAGCTGAAGGTTCGTGAGGAGCGTGCAAGGCGTGAAAGGGCGGACATCAATAATCCAAATAATTATTATTCAACTTGTAAATAAACCTGCGTAGAAGGTTCTATTGTTAGAAAAGTAAGGGTTAGAATAAAGGTCGTTGTAGACCGCAGTTTCTGTTGTTCAAAGTAATGGCTTTCTGTAAAAGTTACCAACTTTTAGTTTCACACCTACTTTTTGAAGCCGCCCTCATGTAACCACTATTTTTGACGTAATCAAAATTCCTATAAATACATGCACTTTGTGGACTGTCGAAACAGAGTGCATGGGGGGAGATTGCACCCAATCTTGCGTTCGGTCTCGTCTCTTTTCGACTCTATTTTTTGTGTGTTTTTCTGCGTCCATAATCTCTGTATGCGCGTGAGCAAGATCCTGACAACAGTGGTATCAGAGCTCTGCACGTGTCAATACAGAGGATTCTGTTCTCTGTTCGCGATTCTGAATTCCGATTCCATCTCCATCTCCATCTCCATCTCCGTCTCCGTCTTCGGTTTCTGTTTCTATTTCGTCTTTGTCTTCGGTTTCGGTTTTTGTTCCTGTTCCAGAACCAGAACCTACGTTTTCACCTACATTTTCATCTACGTTTACTCCTTCGGCTTACTCCTACGTTTACTCCAAGGCGTTGACTAAGGCAAAGAACTTAGGCAATACATTGGCACCCAAGGCTCCCTTGGCGACCGTTGGCAACCGTTGGCTATGCGCGAGGCAATTGTAATTTTTGAGTGGTAATAGAGAGGTTTAGAGTCCCTAAGGTAGGAGGATTTGAACCCACAACCTCCTACTTTCAAGGGAAGTACTTTGACCACTCCACCATCTCTTGGATTTGTACTCAAGTTCTCTCTCTTTCGTACTTGTGGAAGGCGCGCGCGTCGATTTCAAGATTGGACACAAGAAAGAATCAAGTGTATCTCTCAATCCGTAGGTCGGATTGAGGCGTGTAATATACCGTTGGAAAGCTCTCAGAACGAACTTTCCAATGAGCTAGGTTGGAAGTGTGAATTCCGTCAAAATCCTTGGGTGGCACTTGATTGAGTGTTCAAGATACCAAGCAAGGTTGAGAACACGGGATCGAGACACCAAGGTTGCAAACAAGAAAGTTCAATACACCAAGGTTGAGAGCAAGGGTCCAAGAGCACCATGGAGGATTACAGTAATTCACCTCTACCTACGGCAACACTTGAACAACAACTAGAGCTCTTGCAGCATGAGCTTCAAGGAGCTCAGAACGAGATCCGACAACAGGATGAAATCCTCCAAAAGATGCAAGCTGAGGAAGACAACCTTACAAGAGTAGTAAAAGCTATTGTGTCTGCCCAATCTGATGTTACTCATTCAAAGATTGGTAATAGAAACTACCAGTTTCTATGATTTGATGGCCGAAAGGATGGGCCTTTAGTACTTTCTTGGTTGTCGCAGTTTGATGATTTTTATACCGATGAAATGTATGCTGAAAGTGAAAAAGTTAAATTTGCCACTAACTATTTAGTAGGTAAAGCTCAACTCTGGTGGAATGTCCTGCGGCACAGTACGGAGCGTCCAACAACTTGGAAGGCTTTTCAAGAAAACGTGAAGGATTCATTTCTTCCTCCTCAATACCATTTGCATGTTCGACGAGCATGGACGACCCTTACATGGAAGGAGGGTGATACAGTTACTACCTACACTGAGCGGTTCTGGCAAAATTTACTACTTGTACGAATGCTTGAAGATGTATTAGGGCATATCTTGCGACAGAAATACGAAGATGGTTTGGAGGTGGGTATCCAAGCTAAGCTTCACACCCTACAACCTACAACCCTCAAAGAGGCCATATCTTTTGCTTATGATGCAGAAAAAAAATTCCAGTCCATAACCAAGTCACTCCGTCTACAACAACCACGTCCACGACCATTTCCTGTTAAACCTTCATTTCCTATGAAAGGTAATTTTTATGCCCCATCTTACCCTAGTTTTCCTCGTCCTCCACAATCCAATTACTCAACTCCACCCGTTGCTTCAACTCTCCAACCAACCAAACCACCTACCCTTCAAACTTCAGCAGTGAATGCCCAACAGAAGCGACCACGAATCACTTGCTGGAATTGTGGTAAACCTGGACATACAAAAATAAGGTGCAGATTGCAACCTCTTCATATGAAACCGGCTATAGCTCGATTGCATAACATGGAGGTCTATAATGAAGAAATTCCTCCTGTTTGGACAGAGGAATCACTGGAGAAGGACTTAAGTACCTTGGGTAACGATATCTCTCAACACTCTCTTCTTTGCATGCAGGGTACAATAAATAACAAACTAGTTAAAATTCTACATGACGATGGTAGTTCACATGACTTCATTTCACATTTATTAGTACAAGAACTTAAATTACAAATGTTTCCTTCTTTGTATAAAGTGAAAGCTGCATTTCAAGGTAGTCGTTATAATGTAACACGAGAAGTGCAAGATGTTACAATTAGCATAGGCCCTTATGTTGACTCACGAACATTTTTAATTGCACCTTTGCAATCTTATGATGTTATACTAGGTATGCCTTTTCGTCACCATTATAATCCACGTATTGACTACCATACTCATACCTTTAAGTTTGCTTTCAAAGGTCAAATCATTACTTTGTCTGCACGGCATGATTTCCAGCTATTTCCATTGATTAGTCACATGCAAGTAAAACGTGCATTTAGGAAAGGATTCAAATCATGCATTGTTTTTATGAATGTCAACAATGATTATACTCATACACTTCCAGATGCATATAAACCTTTCATGAGTACTTATAAGGATTGTTTTATGTCTGAATATCCCTCTGTACTACCACCATCTCGAGGATCCTTTGACCATAGCATAGACTTAGTCCCTGGTAGTTCTCCTCCTCATAGAGCACCTTATAGACATGGCCCACTACATCAAAAGGAAATAGAAAATCAAGTAAAAGACCTACTACAAAAAGGACTTATAAGGCCTAGTTCTTCCCCATTTGGAGCACCAGTTCTCTTAGTAGAGAAGAAGAATAAAACTTATCGAATGTGCATTGATTATAGAGCCCTTAACAAGATCACGATCAAGAATAGATACCCTATTCCTCGAATAGATGATCTCTTAGATAAGTTACGAGGAGCTCGTGTCTTTAGTAAAATTGATCTTAAATCGGGTTACCATCAGATTCGTATGACACAAAGTGATATTTTTAAGACTGCATTTAGAACTCAAAATGGCCATTATGAATTTATGGTAATGCCCTTTGGACTTACTAATGCCCCTGCTACATTTGCGCGAATGATGAACAATATTTTTCTTGATTACCAAGCTTTTGTTCTTGTATTCTTTGATGACATACTTGTTTACAGTAAGAATGATAGTGAACATGAAAAGCATCTTGAAACAGTTTTTCATTTGTTACCAGAGAACACACTTTATGCTAATCCTGAAAAGAGTTATTTCTTTCAGCGTAAGCTAGAATATTTAGGACATATTATTTCAAGTGAAGGTGTGCATGTGGATCCGAAAAAGATTAGAGTTATCATAGAATGGCCTACACCACAATCAGTCAATGATGTTCGTTCTTTTCTTGGGTTGGCTAGTTTCTATAGGAAGTTTGTTCGAAATTTTTCTTATTTAGCATTGCCTCTTACTTTGTTGTTGAAAAAGAAAATAAAATTTGCATGGGGATTTACCCAACAACAGTCCTTTGACAAACTTAAACATGCACTGTCACATGCACCTGTTTTACAATTACCTGATTTTTCACAACCCTTTCATGTTGTTACTGATGCTAGCAGTTCAGGAATAGCTGTTGTTCTGATGCAAAATGACCATCCCATTGCATTTGAGAGTAGAAAACTTAAACTCTCAAAGTATAAGTATAGTACGTATGATAAAGAATTGTTAGCAGTTGTGCATGCTTTGCGAATTTGGAAACACTATCTTATGGGCTCTGAGATCTTAATCAAAACGGATCAACAGGCTATTAAACATTTATTAGATCAGCCCTTAATCTCTGATAGGCATCTTAAATGGGCATCATTCATTCAAAATTTCCAACCCATGATAGAATATCAGCCTGGTAAAGCTAATGTTGTAGCGGATGCTCTTAGCCGTTTTCCTTTGCATTCTGTTGTTTTGAATAATATTTCTGCCATCCAAATTCATTCTTTTCAAGAAATGGTTTCCACTTATGCATCTTATTTGTATTTTTCACGTGCATGGCATGACTTCAACAATGCTGCATCTTTATCTGATGAACATTATACATTTCATAATGGTTTTCTCTATTTTCAACATAGATTGTGCATAACCCAAGCTTTTAAAGATTTTGTCATTAAAGAAATGCATGAACCATCTTACATGGGTCATAGAGGCATACAAAGCACCATTTCTGCTTGCAAAGATTTCTTCTTTTGGTCACACATGGAAAAAGACATTGCACATTATGCTTCTCAATGCATTGTATGTCAGCATGTCAAACGTCATCATGATAAACCATTTGTATTATTAATGCCACTTCCTCTTCCAAATGAACCATGGGAACAAATCTCTATGGATTTTATCACAAGTCTTCCTATCACTTCATCACATAATGATATGATTTGGACAATAGTTTATAGGTTTAGTAAATATGCATATTTCATTCCATGTAAAAAAACTTTGACTGCACCTCAAGCTGCAAAATTATTCATTAAATGCATTTTTCCACATCATGGATTTCCTAAAGTAATGTTATCTAATCGTGATGTTAGGTTTTGTAATCATTTTTGGGTTGCCTTATTTCAACATTTTGGTTCTAAAATAGATTTTAGCTCTGCATTTCATCCTGAAAGTAATGGACAGAGTGAGGCTACAAATAGTACTATTCTTGATTTATTGCGTTGTTATTCATTAGATAATCCTAATAACTGATGAAAAGTTGCCATTGCTTCAATTTGCTTACAATAACACTTCACACACCACTACTGGTCGTGCACCTTTTGAAATAGTTTTTGGTAAAAAGCTTCCCACTCCCATGTCCCTCACCCAAACCGACATTCCAATGGCTGATTCTATTGCTCAAAATCACGTTTCTATACTTCATGATGTTCACGAGCACATTAGGAAAAGTCAAGCGTGATATACACGTATTATCAATACTAAACGGTTAGCCAAAGCATTCAAGGAAAATGATTTTGTATGGTTGCGAATAATTAAAAGACGTCTCAAAAATATTTTGCAGCATCCTAAAATTAAACTTGCACCATGCTATTATGGACCGTTTCGCATTATCGAAAAAATTAATGATAATTCATTTCGATTAGATATTCCATCCCATTGGACCATTCATAATTCTTTTCATATTAGTTTACTTAAACCATTTAAAGGAACTTTACCACTTGCTCCACTTCTTGATGACCCTCCTTTAATTGAAGAACAATCGAAAATCTTAGTCCCTGAGAAAATCATTGATTATGATGTCACTACTACACGCACTGGTACTCAATATCATCGATATTTGGTTAAGTACAAAAATCACTCTATTGAAGAATGTCAATGGATACATAAAACACAATTAATACCTCATTATGACCACTTAATTTCTGCATATCATACACAAACACATTAATGTAACAGCTCCATGAACATTTCCATGCATGTATTTTTTTTACATGGCACATGCCTATTTTTATTCAGTGATGAAACATGTGACTGGCCATCTATGTTTATTCTTTTATCACCTGAGGTCAGTTGCTTGTTCAACTGCGGGGCATGTTATACCTTATGGAATATGTTGAACAATGCATTGTTGGATTGAAATATAAAATAGCCAATGCATTGTTGGATTGAAATATAGAATAGCCAATGCATTGTTGGATTGTAACATGAAATATATTGGCCAATGCATTGTTGGATTGTAACAGTAATATGGAATATGTTGAACACTGCATTATTATTGTTAGAGTGTTAACTTATTTTATCAACTGAGGTCAGTTGCTTGTCAACTGAGAGGCATGTTGTATATTATTGAACAATGTATTGTTAAAGTGTTATATTATTAATGTATTAATATGTTTTTGATGTTTCTGATATAGCAGCTGAAGGTTCGTGAGGAGCGTGCAAGGCATGAAAGGGCGGACATCAATAATCCAAATAATTATTATTTAGCTTGTAAATAAACCTACGTAGAAGGTTCTATTGTTAGAAAAGTAGGGTTAGAGTAAAGGTCGTTGTAGACCACAGTTTCTGTTATTCAAAGTAATGGCTTTCTGTAAAAGTTACCAACTTTTAGTTTCACGCCTACTTTTTGAAGCCGCCCTCATGTAACCACTATTTTCGACGTAATCAAAATTCCTATAAATACATGCACTCTGTGGATTGTCGAAACAGAGTGCATAGGGGGAGATTGCACCCAATCTTGCGTTCGGTCTCGTCTCTTGTCGTCTCTATTTTCTGTGTGTTTTTCTGCATCCGTAATCTCTGTATGCGCGTGAGCAAGATCCTGACAACACAAGTACTTTGTAACATTTATTGACGACTTCTCAAAGTTTACATTCGTTTATTTTATGAAATACAAATCTGAAGTGTTTGATATGTTCAAGAAGTTTAAATCATTGGTTGAAAAGCAAACAGGTCAAAGCATAAGAAGATTGAGATCAGATGGAGAAGGTGAGTACTATTCTAATCAATTTCTTGCATTTTTGGAGGAAGAAGGAATTAAAAAGGAGACTACAAACAGATACACACCTCAACAAAATGGTGCGGCCGAAAGAAGAAACAGGTCTATCTTGGAGATGGGTATGTGCATGTTAAATGAAAAGGACTTACCACTTACTTTTTGGGCTGAAGCATGCAATATGGCAGTTTATGTGATGAACAGGTTACCACCTACTCAAAGTCATGTACAAAAAGCACCTTATGAATTGTTTTATGGATCAAAACCACATATTTCTAATTGTAGAATTTATCAAAGCATATGTTTTGTTCATGTTCCACAACAGTTAAGGTCAAAGTTGGATCCAAGGTCACAAAAAATGGTTCTTATTGGTATGGCAGAAGGGCAACCAGGATATAGATGTGTGAACCCAAATACGGGAGAGGTAATTGTTTCGATAGATGTTATTTTTCATGAAGATAAATCTTGGTATAAGCATGATGTGCAGGTAGATGAAGAAGAAGCTACAATAAGTCATGAAGAAGAGCCAAGTTCTCTGAACTCACTAGAAAGTCAAATGACACATGAAGAGATAACTCCCCCAAATCAAAAGTTGAAGAAAAGTCTCGATTTGATTTCAAAGGAAATTGAGTCACAGGAAGAAGAAAGTGAAGGTTCTACGTCAAGAACTCAAACTCGAAGGCAAGAAAAGCATGGTAGGACAAGAAGTCAATCAAGGTATCCAATAAGAGAAAGAAGGCAACCACAAAGATTTTCTCATGAAGCTTATATGGCAAAACTTCTTGAGGAGCAGGAACCAACAACTTTTAAAGAAGCATCAAAGGTAAAGAAATGGGTTAACGCAATGGATGGAGAAATGATAGCTTTGTATGAGAACAATACATGGAGTTTAGTTCCAAGGCAACCTAACTTGAAGGTAATCAGTAACAAATGGGTGTACAGATAAAGAGAAACAGTGATGGTTCAATAAGTAGATATAAAGAAAGGCTTGTTTGTAAAGGTTATGCACATAGTTATGGCATCGATTATGAGGAGACATTTTCTCCTGTTGTCAAGATACCAACAATAAGGACATTAATAAGTGTTGCTGCAAGCAAGGTATGGAATCTTTATCAATTAGATATTAAAAAATTCATTTCTCAATGGTGATTTAAAAGAAGATGTGTACATGGAGCAACCAGTAGGTTATGAAGATCCCAAGAAGCCTACGCATGTATGTAAATTCTTGAAAGCATTGTATGGTCTTAAGCACGATCCAAGGGCTTGGAATTTTAGATTGGTAAAGTTTCTTGAAAATCAGGGATATAGGTGTTCAAATACAGATACTTCTTTGTATGTTAAGGATGAAGGATCATTGATTGTTTATATCTCTCAATTTATGTGGATGACTTGATAATAACAGGAAACAATGAAGGTGAGATAGCCAGGATCAAATCAGAGCTTGGATCTGAATTTAAAATTTCAGATTTAGGAGAACTGACGTACATTCTTGGAATCGAAGTGATCAAGAAGGAGGATGGTGTATATCTTCTACAAAGGAAGTATATTTCAGATTTGTTAAAGAAATATGGCATGGAGCATTGAAAGAGTATGAGTAATCCGATGGAACCCAATGTGAAGTACAGTGCTAAAGATGGTGAACCTTTAGAAGATCCACTTATCTACAGGTCTTTGATTGCTTCTCTTATATATGCAACTTTAACAAGGCTGGATATTACATTTAGCGTAAGTACATTGTCTCAATTCATGAACAAACCCACTGATGTACATATGCAAAAAGGGTCTTAAGATATTTGAAGGGTACATTAAATGAAGTTTTGGGCTATAAATATGATGAAGGTATGGATTTGAAAACATATAGTGATGCAGATTGGGCTAGAAATAAGGATGACAAAAGGAGTACAGGTGGATATCTGATATTTGCAGGTAATAATTTAGTTTCATGGAGTTCTGAAAAACAACCTACAGTAGCACTTTCAAACACATAAGCTGAATATAGAAGCCTTACAAATGCAACATGTGAGATTATGTGGTATTTGAAGCTTTATGAAGATATGAATCTATCTACAACACGTCCACTACTCTTTAGAGATAATGTAAGTTCATTACATCCCGCGTCTAATCCAGTGTACCATGCAAGGACAAAACACATTGAAGTGCACTTTCACTATATCCGAGAGAAGGTGGTGAATGAAGGTATTTGCGAAAGAGCTTAGAAGTATATGTGGAAGATTTATGTGCTCATTCCCAAGAAAGAAGATACCACATCCCTGAGCGCAGACAGATCTTCAAAAAGTGTAGAGAATATCGAGTGTGTCTGAACCCAAAAAAGTGTGTGTTCATGGTACGTCAAGGTAAGATCTTAGGTCATATTGTTTCTAAGAATGGAATATCAACAGATGAAGACAAAGTAAGAGTCATAGCTGAGTTGCCAAGGCCAAGGAACATTAAAGAGGTACAAGCCTTTATGGGCCATTGTGGATATTAGTGCAGGTTTATCCACATGTATGCAATCATAGCTAAACCTCTTTATGCTTTGTTAAAGAACTTTGAGTGGAACAAAGGATGTGAAAATTCCTTCAATGAATTGAAGAGACGTTTGTGCACATCACCAATATCGACCACTCTTGATTGGAATAAACCATTCCATGTCCATGTAGATGCATCCAATTATGCAATAGGATGTGTGCTGTCACAACCTACAGGTGAAGGAAATCTAGATTTGCCTATAGCATATGCTAGCAGACAACTGAATGCGGCTGAACAAAACTATACCACAACCGAGCAAGAAGGTTTAGGCATGGTATACGCTATGAAGAAGTTTAGACACTACTTATTGGCCAACAAGTTCAAGTTTTTCACTGATCATCAAGCTTTATTGTATTTGGTCAATAAACCTTGCAATACGGGGCGCTTAGTAAGATGGTTCCTCTTACTAATGGAATACGACTTTGAAGTGGTTGTTAGGAAAGGTAGGACCCATCTTAGAGCAGATCACCTTTCTTGCATCACTTCAGGAGAGCCACTGCAAAGAGTGTCTGATGAACTGCTTGACAATTATTTGTTCAATTTAGAAGTTGTTCCTAAATGGGCAAATAAGTTGGTATCTGTCCTAACCTTCGGACCCGCAAATAAGGTCGTGAAAACAAACAAAGAGAAATTATAAAATCACAAAAAGATCACATATTGGCAGGAAGCATGTACAAACAAGATACAGAGGGTGTATTAGCTTGTTGTGTCAAGGAGGATGAACATAGTAGTTGGTTGCAACAAACCCATAAAGGATTGCTAGGAAATCACTATTCTAAACAACGAACATTGCAGAATCTAAAACATTTAGGAGTGTATTGGCCTAGTATGGACAAGGAAATACATGAGTGGATTAAGAATTAGTCCATATGCAAAGAAAAAACCTCAGTGGAGCATGCTACCCTTTATCACGTGTCATTAATTCTAGATTGGAGTGCTCCACTGGTAGAATTCATGAGATCAGGAACATTACCCAATGAGGCTAGTCTAGCAAGAAAATAGAGCATGGAGCAAGAGGCTCAGGACTATGCCTTAGTAGGAGACAACCTATACCGAAGAGGAAAAGATGGTTACTTAAGACTTTGTGTTCATGAATCAGATTATTTGAAAGTCTTGGAAGCTGCACATAGTGGTGTTGTAGGTGGACACTTCGGTCCTGATTGAGTAATCAAGACCATTCTATTCTCACGACTTTGGTGGCCAACTCTTCATATGGATGCACATACTTATGTGAAGAAATGTGACACATGCGAATGTGCACAATTCCCTATTAGGAAAGATGATATGCCTTTGAGACCAATGATGGGAGGATGTGCATTTTTGAAGTGGGGTGTAGACTTTGTTGATCCTATTAACCCTCCAGCTAGAAACTCCCATGCAGAGTGCATTATTGTAGCCACATATTACCTTACCAAGTGGGTGGGAGTCAAAGCCATGACAAAGATACAGATTACCAATAGAGTTAGTAAGTGATAGAGGTACGCACTTCTTGAATGAAGTCATTGAAAACCTTCTCCAACAATTCTTGATAATATGTAAGAAGTTTGCCCCCTATCATCCACAAGCTAATAGACAAGCCGAAGCACAAATAAGATCTTATGTAATGTATTGACAAAACTAGTAAATAATAAACACTCTGATTGGGACAAACAACTTCATCATGTTGTTTGGGCTTATCGAGTTGGCGACAAAACGGTACTCAATGCCACTCCATTTCAGATGGTCTTTGAACGAAATGATGTGCTACCATTGGACTTCCTAATCCCAACTTTAAAAGTAGCACAAGAGCACGAGTGGAATGGACATGAATTGTCCTCTAGGATCTTTGATCTAGAATGTTTATGTGAAACGAGGCTACGAGTGGTTGTAGGCATCTACACTCCAAAGAAAAGACAAAAGGCATACTTTGATGCACACATCAAGGACAAAGGATTGAAAGAGGGAGACCTAGGATTGGAAAAAAGGGGATATGGACCCATCCTCATTAATAGAATTTCCACTAGTGGTGCAGTTCAATTGGCCACTTTGGAAGGTGATATCTTGCCAAACTATATAAGTGGATGTAGAGTCAAACTATATCAAGAACCTCTTATGGAGGATATGCTAATGAGACTCAACACTTCTAAGAAGCAAAAAGAAGAAGAGTTGAGAGTTAGAGAAGAAGCATAGGGAGAAGCTAGAGAGTGCATTAGACAAAATAAGTTAAGGCGATTAGGCCGAGATGTCAATCTTGAAACCCCACAATATCACATGGCCATGTAACAAACATCGGATGTAATTGCTTCTCGAATAATCAACCAATATGCCTTTGTGATGATACAGGTAGGACAAGGAAAGAGTGTAAGGACTATGAGAGCATTGATTGCCTCAGGTGCAACAACTAGTGTAGTTAGATTTTCATACTTCCAAGACCTGCAATTGAACATCAATCCCATAGAAGCCTATCTCATAGGATGGGGAGGTGTGGAAACCCCTTGTTTGGGTGAGGTGGAGCTTCCCATCTACCTTCAAGATGTCCCAGTGCGAGTCAAAATGCTAGTGTGTCAAGTTGAGGACCTTACAGAACCACTTGTCTTGGGTCAAGATTGAATCTATGACCATGCAATTAACTTAAACCTAAGAAGTCAACTTCTTCAAGTTTGGGTACATGAACATTACATTACATTAGAATTAGAGACTTGCATGAGCACAAATTCCAGTAGCACACATTCTCTTAGTTCCTCTAGTCCCAATCTTAGCAAAGAAGATGTTGTATGTGGCAAAAGCTCTATGGTCTAGAAGGACTCACTCATGGAAGAACAATCTCGAAGGTGAGCGAACCCCTATTCTTTTTCAAAGACAACTACAGTCACAAAAATTCAACCAAAGAGGCAAGTAAAACAATACAAGAAAACTATTGTTTCAAATAGAAAAGGAGAATTCATGAAGAAGGTAGTTCCGGGCATGAAGTATGTTCTATACACTTTTTGCTCTGTTTCATTAAGCAGATTGGCTTCACGTATCATTAACTGCTTCCACTGTTCTGCTTTTACTCCATTGTTAGGTGGTTGTCTATGATCAGCGAAGAAGCTTAGTTCATATGCCACTAATCTGGCATTTAGGTTAGATGACAACTTCAAAAAGATTTTTGAATCTATCTCAAAAAACCTTGTAAAAAACGCTTCTTTGAAAGTTTGCATATAGGTACTTGGCAAAAACATGAGTCTGGAGTAATAAGCCATTATTGTAGGTCGGCTAGGCATGACGGACAGATAAAAAATGAGAATGTCTGTTCCCTGATTAATGCCAATGAAATTCAAAAATGTATATACCGCGTGTTTAAAGACCTACTGTAAGTATCATACTGAGTATTTTATTTGTCATCTTGATAGTTAAATCTGGTACTGTTGCATAACTCTGTAGCCAAAATTCGATGGTCTTTACCATATAATCTTCCATTGGTAGATAGTTATGCGGTGGACTTGGAAGTAGTGGGTAGTTTAGCCACTATTTATTGATTACACCAGTCTTTTGCATATCCAAAAATTCTCGTGCTTCTCTGCGCCGTGGTGTTGGACAAAAAGATGGATTTACTTGTAATAAATATGGTGCCGCTTGCCAGTGCACCCGTAATGTAGGATATTTCTCCAAAACTTTTCTTCTCCAAACTGGCTGTGCTGCTTCAAATTCTTCTTGCGTATAGTTGAACGTGTCATTTTTGAACTGCAATTGTTCGTTTGGATTTTTGTGTGTGATTCTCTTTATGTATTGTCTTGTTTTCTCTTTCATCAGTCCGTGTTGATATATTTAGGTAGTGATGTGTGTGAACACTCTAGGACTGCCGGGGCACTTTTTTCCCTCTTTAGGAGGTTTTTTCCCCCGGCTTGTATATACGCCTATTGCCCTAATGGGCTACTTATCTTTGTACATTCTCTAGTAATACATTCAGTATTGTGTGTTTGTGCTCCAAGCTTCTTCTTCTTCCTTGTGCTATTCGCGTGCTTCCACAGACGTCTATCTCCAACAATTGGTATCAGAGCAGGTCGTCGCTTCTTCTAGGGCGCCGTCGACACTCCTCCGTTTGCAGTCTCAGATTCGCACGAAATTTGGTGAGCATACTCAGGGTGTTTCCGAGATAAAAACAAATTCGCTTTGTGGTGCCGAAATCGCGATCTGAGCTCGTTTCGGCCTCCGAACACACCATCGCAGTGCTTGTGCAGGCTATTTCGTCCTTTTATGCCAAAGGTATATACCAGTTTTTGTTCGTCAGTTTAAGCGTCTCGAAGTCTTCTACAGGTCTAGCAGAACTCGTATGGGCAGTTCCGTTCAACTTTTTGAGATACAGTCAATTTTCTGCATCAAGGTATTTTAGTCACCGGCCATGGCTGAAAGCAGTGATGTATTCCGTATGTTGGTTGTTGAGGATAAGTTAGATGGTACCAACTACCCATCATGGGCTTATATGATGTGACATGTACTGGTTGCAAAAGGACTGTGGAACATTGTGCAGGGTGTTGAAAGACGTCCTGTTACACCTGCGACTACAGGTATTACAGATACAAGTGTTGGAGCTGATGAAGATGGTGTCGAAGATGATATTCTGCAGATTCCTGTTCGTGCTGCTGTTTCTATTGCACCTACTGCAGAGCAGATTCGTTGAGATGGCAGAGAT
Organism: Ceratopteris richardii; assembly: GCA_020310875.1. Lineage (NCBI taxonomy): Eukaryota > Viridiplantae > Streptophyta > Polypodiopsida > Polypodiales > Pteridaceae > Ceratopteris > Ceratopteris richardii. Next base: position 250,359,186 of record CM035406.1, read on the forward strand.
GCCCAGGCACATGCATTGATAGCTTTGTCTATCAAAAGTGCCATTATTCCTCACATTCGCTCTTGTAGAACAGCAAAGGATGCTTGAGATACACTTACCACTTTGTACCAGGCTAGGAATGAGGCTCGTGCTGCTTACCTCCGAAAACAGTTGGAGAGTGAGCACATGAATGAAGGTGATTCTATGGATATTTTTCTCACAAAGATCAAAGACCTGAAGGAACAATTGATTTCTGCTGATGAGGTTATACCAGATAGCTCACTTGTGCAGACCGTTTTGAATGGTCTTCCTGATTCATATCAGAGTTTTGCCTCTACTCTTCGGTTGATGATGAAAGGCAATCTGAATGCCTTGTCATTTGAGGAATTAGTCTCTGTTATGTTGCAGGAAGATCAGTCCAGGCAGAACAGGTCCATTATGCATGTTGTAGATAAAGCTTTCCTGGCTAGTCAGAAGGGCAAAGGAAAATGGAGCTCTTCTACTAGTAAGCGGAAATCTGCAAATGCTGCACAATTGAAGAACCAGGATAAAGATGAGAAGAAATCAAAAAAGCAGAAATTGTTCTGCAAGTACTGTAAAGGAAATGATCATATTATAAAGAACTGTCCAAAACTGGCTGCTACAGAGGCAAAGAAGAAAGAGGCTGGAATGGTTGTTGCAGAGGCCTCTACACCAAAAACAGAGTCTGCAAATCTTGTGCAGGAAGAAGAATGGGCGTTTACTACTGTCTGCAGTTTTGACCCATCTTCTCATGATCAGTGCATGTCTGCAGTAGACTCAGATGTTTGGTACTTTGACAATGGGGCGACCAAACATATTACCTCATAGCGCAGTTTCTTCTCTTCACTCGAGCCTACCCCTACAGGGAATACTGTCACATGCACCAATAACTCCTCTTATCCTGTTATGGGAGTTGGTAAGATCATTTTGACTACGGCTGATGGTAGTTCTTTCACTTTGTCAGATGCTTTATTTGTGCCAGGGATCAAAAAGAACCTGTTATCAGTTTCTGCATTAGCCAAGATTGGCTTGGTTGTGAAATTCATTGATGACAGGTGTACAGTCCATGATCTCTCAAATGGCGATGTGATTATTGCTTCTAGCATTTTATGTCGTGGGCTGTATAAGCTCATAGACTATGAAAGATCTGTGAATGATTCGGCATGTGCAGTTCATGATTCTCAGGCTATGTCAGATGCAAAGCTTTGGCATGCACGCTTTGGTCATCTGAATTTTGCTAGTTTGTTACGCCTGCAGAAATTTGAAATGGTGTCCTCTTTGCCCAAACCTGAGGCACCTGGAAAACATGTTTGTGAAGGCTGTATTTTGGGCAAAATGCAGCGTTCTTCCTTTCCAAAAGATGGTTCAGTTCGGGCTACGTAGAAATTGCAGCTTGTACATAGTGATGTCTGTGGTCCTATGCAGACACCCTCTTTTGGAAATTACCTTTACTTCGTGACTTTCATTGATGATTTTTCCAGGCATGCATGGGTATATCCACTCAAAGCAAAGTCCGAAGTGTTCATGTGCTTCAAACAGTTTTTGGTTTTAGCTGAAAATCTGTCAGCATGTAAAATGGGCACCCTCTGTTCTGATCGAGGGGGGAATATATGTCTTCAGATTTTAATGCATTTCTGGCTGAACATGGGATAAAACACTAGTGTACAGTGCCGTATACACCTCAACAGAATGGAGTTGCTGAAAGAAAGAACAAGTCACTCATGGAGATGGCGAGGTGCATGGTCAAAAGTCAGGCTTTACCACATAGTTTCTGGCTTGAGGCTGTCATGTGTGCAGCATATGTACTGAACAGGTGTCCCACTAAAGCGTTGCAGTCTATCACTCCATATGAGGCTTGGCATGACCGCAAGCCATCTGTTGCTCATCTGCGTGTTTTTGGTTGTTTGGCATATGCATTAGTGTCTGAACAACATCGCAGAAAATTGGATGATAAGGCAGTAAAATGTATTTTTGTTGGGTACAGTTCTGAAAGTAAAGGCTATCGTCTTTATCATCCACAAACTAAACGCATTCTGGTTAGCCGTGATGTTGTCTTTGTGGAAGATGCTATTCATCCATTGCTTTCATGTACTAAGGAGACATCTGTTAGCTCCAAAGACATGTATGATACTTTGATGTCTCTTTTTACAGGTGGACAGGCTAGTGCTGGTCCTAATGAGGCAACTTCTCAGCCTTTGTAGGTTTCATATGATGATGCAGAACATTCCATTTTTGATGCAGATTTACATGATGCACTTGTTGATGAGAGAGCTGATATTGAGCAGGCAAAAACTATGCCAAAATGGCTGGTGTAGACTTTGTGTGACAACAAATTAGATGCACCTTTGTCATATCGTACTCGTTCAGGCTCTCATAGTGCCTCCTTTGCATTAGATTGCTATGCTATGGCTGCATCTAGTCTCTATGATGAGAATGAGCCTGTTTCTTTTGATGAAGCACAAAATTCAGAAAATTGGATGGCTGCTATGCAATCTGAATATGATGCTATAATGAAGAATGGTACATGGTCTTTATGTGACTTGCCTCCTGGCAAGAAGGCCATTGGCACTAAGTGGGTATACAAGCTGAAGCGTAAACCTGATGGTACAGTTGACAGGTATAAGGCTAGGCTTGTTGCAAAGGGTTATGCACAGGAAAGAGGCATTGATTTTGATGAGACCTTTGCACCTACATGCCGTATGACTACTGTTCGGAGCATTTGTGCACTTGCAGCCCATCATGGTTGGAATGTACATCAATTGGACATTAAAACAACATTTCTGAATGGTGACTTGCATGAAGAAGTGTATGTTTTTCAGCCCCGTGGCTTTGTGCAGAAAGGGCATGAAAACCAGGTTTGCAGGTTAAAGAAGGCATTATATGGTTTAAAGCAAGCACGAGGTGCTTGGTATGAGAAGATACATGCCTATCTGATTGCACATGGTTTTGAGATCAGTCCAACTGAAAGCACCTTATATGTTAAGCGTGCTAATGATGTGCTTCTGATCATTGTTGTCTATGTTGATGACATGCTGCTCACTGGTCCTATTGAGACACATATTGCTGATTTTAAGGCTGATTTGCATGCCTCATTTGAGATGTCTGATTTGGGGCATTTGCATCACTATTTGGGCATTCAGTTTATGCACGTTGATGGTGGAATGGCTTTTTGTCAAACGAAATATATTGACACATTATTGCTGCATTTTGGCCTTGAAGACTGTAAGCCTATTGCCATTCCTATGGAGACAGGTTTACGATTGAGTATTCATGATGCTGGAGATGCATTTGATGCTGTTCTCTATCCGTAGGCTGTTGGATGCTTGATTTACTTATGCATTACTCGGCTAGATATTCAGTTTGCTGTCTCACAGATGAGCAGGTTTATGCATTGCCCAGGAGTCACGCATTGGAAAGCGGTTAAGCGCATCTTTCGCTACTTGAGTGGTACTCGGCTACTTGGGTTGTTTTATCCCAAGGGGGGATCACTACCGCCAGATTTGCATGCTTTTTTTGACTCAGATTGGGCTGGTTGCTATGACACTCGTGTGTCCACCAGTGGTTTTTACTTCATGCTTGGTACCTCATGTATATCTTGGTTGAGCAAGAAGCAGCCTACTGTGGCCACTTCCAGTTGTGAGGCTGAGTATAGGGCAGCTTTCACAGCGACTATTGAGTGTGTGTGGCTCAGACGCCTTTTGGCTGATTTGGGTGTTGGCCAGTCTTCTGCCACCACCATCTTCACTGACAGTCAGAGCGCATTGGCAGTTGCGAGGAACCCTGTGTTCCATGCTCGCACTAAGCACATTGAGGTGCATTATCACTATGTCAGGGAGAGGTTCTCTGCTGGGGAGATCAGCTTGGCATATGTGCCCACGCAGGAGAACATTGTAGACCTTTTCATGAAGGCTCTGCCTAGGGAGAAGTTTGAAGCTTTCCGCAAAGCTTTGGGCTTACTTCCTTTTGTGGAGTGATTTCCACATAGCTTGGCACTTCCTTATACATGAGTGCTAGCTCCTTGTTCACCGCATCACTCCCAGGGGGGATTTGTTGATATATTTAGGTAGTGATGTGTGTGAACACTCTAGGACTGCCAGGGCACTTTTTTCCCTCTTTAGGAGGTTTTTTCCCCCGGCTTGTATATACGCCTATTGCCCTAATGGGCTACTTATCTTTGTACATTCTCTAGTAATACATTCATTATTGTGTGTTTGTGCTCCAAGCTTCTTCTTCTTCCTTGTGTTGTTCGCGTGCTTCCGCAGACGTCTATCTCCAACAATCCGTACGGAATGTTGAAAGGCTTCATGATCTTCTCTAAGTCTTTACCTTTAATCTTTGCTTCTTTCATGACTTTGATGACTTCCTCTTCAAAATGTTTGTCAACCGGGACACCAATAGTGCCCGTTCCTTCTGACTTATTTCTGCAGTATATGGCATTGGATGATCATCATGTGGTTCCGCCATCTGCTCTTTTATTGGAGAATTATAAATCGGGGAAGATAGAGGACGTACCTCTACCTCGTCAGTAGGATTTTCTTGTCTTGGCTCTACTGGTGTCCCGATTGATGCTTTCGCTTCTGCTTTGGTCTCTAATTGTGCTATGCGTTCAGTCTTCTCTTTATTTTCTTGCATAGCTGCTCTGAGCGCTTCTTTTGCTGCAAGCAGTTCATTACCAATTTCTGCTACATGATCCATATTTTCACTGTAGCTTGCTGCCAGTCTCGCGTTAGCCGTGTTCAACTCTTTCCGAAGCTCGGTGGTTTCTGAGGCATACTTTAGAGTCCATTCTTCTCTTAATGCTTGCTCTTGTTTCAGCATATCTGCATATTTTGCAATCTGATGTCTTAACTCTTTCTAATCAATATTTGTTGTTTCTTGTTTTTCGATGGGTTGATCATATAGCAATGACTTCATTAATTCTTTGTTTCTATTTCGTAAATTGTCATTTTCCTCCATATACACCTTTAGTTGTATTTCTAGTAAGTTGCTTCTAGTTTTCATTCTCTCTTTGTCGGCCTCGCTGGCTTCATGTAATCTTTGTAGGTTTGTCAACTGTGCCTGGAGTTGGTGATGCTGGGTCATCAATGTATCACATTGTGATTTTACTGCGAGTAACTCTGTTTCCTTGGCTTCAATCTCTTTCTGGGCCTGGATAAGTTGTGCAGATAGTTGTTCACTCATAATTTGAAACTGATTCTTTTCCCTCATGGCTTTGTCGTAATCTGCATCTGTATCCATCATCTGTTGTTGTGTATCCATGGCCGTTTGGATCATTTGTTTGACAATAGCTTTTAATTGAGTAACATCCACATTTAGCCATGTGGTAGGGATGCTAGGTTCTTCACCTGTTATCACATCTTTTCCTTTGGCTACATGCAAAGTGGTATCATGGGGCTTCCTAATGTGGAGTTGTATCCTTGGCTCACCCTCCTTGTGATCAACTTTACCTTGAGTTGTATCATCAGGCACTTCAATCATGATTTGCTCCTTATTTTGTTGTAGTCCTAAGTCATGGTCCACTGGAGTTGATATTTCCTCTTTGATGGGTGGTTTTGCATAGGTATTAGTTATTGGAGCTTCCTTGATGCTGATCTTTGTCGTATCATTCAATTGAATGACATGCTCTGGTTCCGTGGGTTCTTGGCTCTTGGTTTGTCCCTGTTGGTTGTCTGGCGTGACTTCGACTTGATTAATCTCTGTCCATTCTTCATTGTGAGTTTCTGTCCTTATATCAGTATCCAGAGTGTCTTTTTCATGACTAGATTCTTCTTGGGAACTCGAATCTTCCAATCCTAATTCTTTGTATCTGGCCACTTGTTCAGGGGTCTGTTCTTTATCTTTCATTCTCTTTTCTTTGCTGGCTTGCCTGTAATGGTGACCCTGGATATTCAAATTTACTTTCCCTCGCAGATACTGATGTGTTTCTTCTAGGGCAGCAGAGAGGTCTCTTTTCGTAATTGTTTGTTGATTCCCAGGAATCTTTGGTAAGATGTGTGTCCTCTTTAATTGGGGTGTAGCCTGGGCTTCTTCCTCCCTAAGACGCTTTGTACCCCTCATGGGTTTCCTTGAACTGGTTCCTGCTTCTTCAACAGCAATGACTGTTTTCTTTTTCTTTGGAACCATAGTTGACTTGGCGTATTTGGCTAGCCCTTCTGAGGTTGGCATCTCACGCAAGCAGTTTTTCATATCAAGTGCCTCATAGATGAGTAAGGTCAAAGCTGAACTGCCATTGAGAAACTTTTTCTGACCCCACTTCTTCTTGGCTTCAAATAATCGATCTTAAACGTAAGGCATCATATTTACTTTATTGCCGAATTGCCTCATAGCATGTGATAATAGTTGCACGACAATCTTTTGAGGTGTTGTGTATCTATGCATACTAGGAAAACAAAAGTGCTCGTGCACTAAGCGAACAGCATCTTCAATATCCGTTCTGTTGATATCCAAAAAGGATCTCTTTTTTGGATCATGACATTCCTCCTTGACATTAGTGTGTCCTTCTTGATTCTATCCAAAAGCCTTGTTAATCAGCTCATGAGTGAATTGAATTGTCTTCCAGACGCCAACTTTATCCAGTACTTGTGCCTCAGGAACTGATATCTTATTCACTGCTGGCTGAAGTGTATTCATCACTTGCGTACACCTCTAAAAATCTGGCAAATATATAGGTAGTCTGAGAAATGCATCTATTCCTGCTTGTGTCCAGACATCCGTCATGCGCGGTAATCCTTGTATGATGGTCTGAAAGTCTTGGGACATAATAGGGAAGTAGTGATCTGTTAACACTCTTAGTCCAAGGGAAAGTGTCTCACACACACCTATGTTTTGTTCAACTAACTTGTACTAGGCCACTTTCCTTTACTTTGAGTCCACAATTGCTCACGAATATGCCCTCTTTTGATATCCCCAGTAGGATCGCCAAATGGATAAGAGTACTAGATTTGTGCAAATTAATGCACTTGTTTAGCTTTTGGTCCTATGTTTGGTCCTATATTTCCTTGCCCAAATATAGTAAATGTTTGCACTTTTGAGCACAAGGCAAAACCCCCCTTAGGCACCTCTTCTTTTATACCCACACACAAGTTCGTGTTCGCCCTTGCATACTCATAACTTCACACTCACACGTGCATGTATATACATATGTATTCTTCCCCCCCCCCTTTAATGTGCGCACCCACCCCTACTTGCCTTTCCCTACTTCCCTCTCTTCCCACTTCCACACTTCCTTACTTCCCCGTATACACACTCACACACTTTAAATCTTGCCCTCTTTTGTTCTCACCTTCTCATGCACTATCACTCTCACATCCATTCCCACACACCCTCGCACACACACACACACTCATGTATACATATAGATGCTCCCGCACATGCTCTAACACATGGCCCTCCACATATACGCACACTTACCGGTCATCTGTAGACACACATATATAGATATGTTCAGACACACTCCCCTTTTTCTCACACGTTCTCTTTTTTAAAACTTCCAAATGCATACTATTGAGATTGTCAACGTCAATACATATAAGGATGCGTTGTCTACACATATAGCTGTGATTCATTTATGCCCCATGTTCTCACAACATTGAACATTATATATCTTCTGTGCTAAGCGTGGTATAGTTAAACCTGCTCATACGTTCATTTTATATTTCACTACAACTCTGACAATCAAACAACATAGTCATTATGAAATCCAATCCACAGCCATCAGGTCATTCAGAGGTAACAACCGCCTGTGCGATAAAGAAAAGCTCTTATGTGGAGCTTGAATGCCTTTACCTTGCATATCTCTCTCAATCTATTGCGTGAAGAAGCCCCAACCAGAAATTCATTGCCTTCTCATTTCTTTCCCAGCAATGAAGCCTACCCTGCTCTTCAGCTGACTGTCCTCTTGTACAATAGCTATCTTTCTTCCTTCTTGTGTGTCGAATTCTCTTTCAAAGTTTAGGGGTCTCTTCATAGATCATACCCCCAAATTCATATATATGCAGTGCTACATAAAGCATCCTCGAGAAAATGATGTTGTTTCGCTGATGGAGTTCTTTTTCTACTTGTCAAAAGCTTCGTCTCTTCTGCCTTTGTTCGTCTAGTTTGTTTAGTACTCCCCTATGTCAGGCACATCGTACCCACTATCTGCTACCAGGCCCTGATTCTTTTGCAATGCTTTCAGATGTCCGATGCTTTGACCCTTCTATCGCAGCCACTGTCTTCTCTGCTCTTCCGTATTTGGCCCCCGTATGTTCCTTGCCAGTACAAGTGTTGTGTCCACCACATAGATGATGTAGATTACATAGGATGCATCTCTATTAACTTGCACGATATGCCATCCAGCCCCTTCGTTAATCCTCAAATTTTAGAGATTTGATGGAAGCCGTGGTAGCAACACGAATGAACGACCCCCATTCGTAGGCTTCAGACTTCTACCCATGCTCAGTAGATACCCCTCAACCTGTTGTGTCTCCTGCCCCCCCCCCTGGTATCCTCCAATCGGGACCTTTGCCACAAACTGCAAATTACCCTAGGTAGTGATGTCAACCTCCAAAAGCTGATCCAACACTGACGGCATACAGAGATAGTCCCCACCCCTTGGATGCCTTGTGTTTCCCTCCTCGGCGCTCCCCTACGTTCTTCTTTCTCTCCCCAGATGGGCTCCCTCCCGAACTCTCCCTGATAATGACCGGTAGTCTCCACCTCCTCTTGATGCTCACACTCACTGAAAACAGCGAAGAAGAAGCAGCCCTTTGTTTCTACTCAACAAAAAATGAAAAAGCCAAAAAACGATAGCGCCTTTCCCCCTCGTTCCTGCACACGAAAAAACAGAGAGAGAGCGCCCCCCCAATATTCCAGCCCCTTCAAAAAAAAATCCCTAGGAAGCCTCCTCTGGTCATCATTAATGAATCATGCCCCTTTCTCCTTTATTTCCTCACGAGCGACCTGCAAAATACAAGAAACCGTAGCACAGGCAAACTTCATTGCCTTAAAAACAGGGGGGGAATTACTACTTAATTAACTTTCAGAAGGGAGTGAAGGAACAACAAGTCGACCTGACATGGGCTGGATAAGAAAATGAAGTTTCATGGTGGTGCACACAAGGGATCATTAACAATGGGGTGTGCGAAAAACCTATGAAATGTGAATGGCAACCACATAAGCAAAACACATCTCAAACTCCACAACTCTAGTACAATTATTCCCTAGCAAATTTTTTTAGCAAAGCAATATACTCAATTGTCGACAAAAATCCAAGCTAACTTACTCCCCCCTTCTGCTTGCGAAGTCGTCCCCGACGAGCCAATGAGCACCTTCACTCAAACCATTCAAGTCACTGACAATACATCAATGCACATTCACATACCTCATACTTATTCTGTCTCTTTCCACTGGCGTACCTGCAACCACACTACATCAACATCCATTAGTCATCAAAAATCAGTCACTTCACTTACCAACTTGGTATGCCGTTTCGCATCTTCGCCTATCATGTCCACCTGTCTACAAACTCACCAAAACATTAGACCATTTTTCATCAAATTACAATATCATCTACAACCAAAATGAACCGAAAATCATATCAATCATCCACATCACACATATATGCTCAACACACACATCATGATCCCACATCACATATGCATTCTCGTCACACACAACCTACATACAAGTAGAAGAAATTTCCACATTCCCTCTCATCACTCTTCTCGACTATTTGTTCAACACGTCGTGAATCTCTATTCATGATGCATAATCAACCCACTGTCTACACACACCATATATATGTAAGCAAGTACCATTCTTAAACTTCATTTTTGATGCCCTTATCGGCTATACTACCACCTATCCAATTCTTCTTTCGTTTCTCATTGAGTCCTCCTGTCTATTTGTCATGCCTCTTTGACCTAGGGTTTCCTATTCCCACTTGCCTTCCTATCTCTCTCGTTTTTTGCTTGCTCATCGACTAGATCCTATGCTAGGTCACCACCACCTCTCCCTGAAAATGATGGACACATGACCAAGACGTCTCAAGCCTAACGCAAGCTCACCTCGACAAGACCGCTCGTCATCAACGAGATTTCGGACTTCACAAGTCATTGCACCACCTAAGAGCCAAACTGAACACTTCCTAAGAGTTCGCAAACGAACAAAGCAACTAGCATGCTTGGGTCCCTCAAGTCCAAGTCTTCCACAAACACGTCGCAGCCAACACCCTAGCTAAGCTTAAGCTTTGATTCAACATGCCTCATCAGGAGTCCACATATAACATGAATTCCCATAACACATACACACATTCCCATTCGAGCATCATGCTCTCTTGCCTCTCTTCTGTCCCCCCTCGAGAGAGGAATTTTCTTTTTCTCTCCTTTTTCCCTTTTACTTATTTATTTACGCGCGATGCACAATGCTAGCCCTATGCGAAACCAACGTCAGCTCGTGGCTTTGACCACCCGGCCAAAGGTACTCCACCCGCCTATCGGCCCACATAGGTGCATAGCCACATACAAGTCGGGCCTAGAGTGAAACTAGCGTCAACTCGTGGCCTCGATCACCCGATCAAGGTTGGTCCACCCGCCTACTAGCCCACTGCAGCGCACCGACAACACACACATATACACAATCATTTCTTTCTTGTTTTTTTTTTTAAATTCCCACATCTCGAGAATTAGGAGACAAAAGAAAGGAACTTTTCCCAACCCAAGCAATCATGACACACACACACATATATCCCCCCGTGGACATCCCAATGAGACACATCTCCTCTCTGCTACTACTCAAGCGAAAATCCGGCCACTAATGCCATGGTCAACTTTTCCTCTCGAAACCGTCACACACTAATTACTTTGCCGACCTGAAACCTCAAAAAGTGTCACTTCAGTCCTAAGTGTACAGCAAACTCGATCCGCCCGTCCTCACGTCTCTAACTCGCAATCCGCAAAGCAAACCCTAATCAGACTCAAGGGGTCCTCACCGACATCCATCTCCTCGTGTATTTCTTTCTCACCTCCAACCTCTGCCTCGCAGAGATTTGACCTGACCTGATAAAAGACCTGGAAAATTACCATTAGACATTGTACCTCTTAGTGCCTCAAGCCTCGTCGCTAGGTCTCTTAATCCTTGTTTGTTGTGCTCAATATCACTCTGATATTGGAACATGTCATAATCGATGCCTCGGAACCGATTCCATATCTGCTCCATCTCTTTATCCTCTCTCACCCTTTTTGCAGATCCGAGGGAAATATCCTCCCTCTTCTCAACTCGAGCAGTCAACTTCTCAACTTCCTCTATAATCGATCTTTCCTCCCAAATCCTATTCATATTTTCTACATCCAGATCATCCACCTTCTTCGACAATTCATTCTTCGACCTTTCTAACTCCGTTCCGAATGCATCCAACCTATCCAACATGGCTTTCAGCTCTCCTTCCATTTTTTCTGCTTTCGGGTCCTTTACTTGTCCTCGCATCTCATCGTCTTTCCGATTCATCCACCTACCGAGCTTGCTACTCAGCCTTGCATTCTCTTTCTCTACCTGTCTCACTTTCTCATCGCTCTCTACTTGGGCACTTTTCATTCTTTCTAACTCCAAGTGGAACTCTTCCACTACCTTAACCGCTTGGTCATCATATCTATTGGTCACCTCTCGCAATTTCTCAATTTTCTTTTCCATTCCGTCGACTCTCTGTGCCAGGTCATCATCATATTTAGGGGAATCCTCCTCGATCATAACACTATGGCAATCGGCTATCATCAAGCCGGTTCTTAGGTCTAAGATCATGTTTTCATGCTCAGACCCCTCAAGGCCTTCCCTCAAGCTTTTATTTGCTTTCAACTCCTTGTTTCTGTTCTCCAAAACTTGCAATTGTTCTACACATTTTGCGACGACCTCTCCTAACCTCTCTTGAATTTCCTCAAGCTTTTCTACTTTGGCCCTCTCGCTATCCCGCTCTACCCGAAGTAGATTGACTTGACATTCCAAGCTCTTTACGAGTTCCATCAAAGCTTGATTCTGGGATTCTCTATCTGCGTCTCCGTTCACTCTTGCAGTCTCCGTTGGCGAAGCGACTCTGCTCATGTCAACTTCCACATACAAAGAAGACAAACACCTATCCGATTCATTCGTTGTGATCTTTATGTCAGACATCTCTTTTGAGCCACACACGTGCTCGCATAGCCTCTTTTTCCCGCATTCTACGCATTTAGGGACAAATTCCAATGGACTTGACACACGAGGGCAAAACTTTGCAATGTGCCCGACTTTCTCGCAACACCAACACCGAATATAATTCGAGATTGGACCGACCCGATGACATTCATATGCACGGCTTTGCATTGAGTGTCCAAACCCGCTTCGACTTCTAGTCCATCCGGGAGTCAATGTCCTTGTGATCGCCTTTCGAACATTTACGACCTGCGTACTTTGCGCCATTTCTCTACCTAAGCCAATGCACTCAATCTAGGCCGACGGGCTATGCCGCACAATTGGGGCACCGAGCGTACTCATGGCACGACTCTATGAGGAGTGCCAAGCCAACTTCCCGGCAGACGCACCAAAATGTTAACACTCTTAGTCCAAGGGAAAGTGTCTCACACACACCTATGTTTTGTTCAACTAACTTGTACTAGGCCACTTTCCTTTACTTTGAGTACACTATTTCTCACGAATATGCCCTCTTTTGGGATCCCCAGTAGGATCGCCAAATGGATAAGACCCGATGTACCAGATTTATGCAAATTAATGCACTTGTTTAGCTTTTGGTCCTATATTTCCTTGCCCGAATATAGCAAATGTTTGCACTTCTGACCACAGGGCAAAACCCCCCTTAGGCACCCCTTCTTTTATACCCACACATAAGTCCGTGTTCGCCCTTGCATACTCATAACTTCACACTCACACGTGCATGTATATACATATGTATTCTTTCCCCCCCCCCCTTTAATGTGCGCACCCACCCCTACTTGCCTTTCCCTACTTCCCTCTCTTCCCACTTCCACACTTCCTTACTTCCTCGTATACACACTCACACACTTTAAATCTTGCCCTCTTTTGTTCTCATCTTCTCATGCACTATCACTCTCACATCCGTTCCCACACACACACACTCATGTATACATATAGATGCTCCCCCACATGCTCTAACACATGGCCCTCCACATATACGCACACTTACCGGTCATCTGTAGACACACATATATAGATATGTTCAGACACACTCCCCTTTTTCTCACACGTTCTCTTTTTTAAAACTTCCAAATGCATACTATTGAGATTGTCAACGTCAATACATATAAGGATGCGTTGTCTGCACATATAGTTGTGATTCATTTATGCCCCATGTTCTCACAACATTGAACATTATATATCTTCTGTGCTAAGCGTGGTATAGTTAAACCTGCTCATACGTTCATTTTATATTTCACTACAACTCTGACAATCAAACAACATAGTCATTATGAAATCCAATCCACAGCCATCAGGTCATTTAGAGGTAACAACCGCCTGTGCGATAAAGAAAAGCTCTTATGTGGAGCTTGAATGCTTTTACCTTGCATATCTCTCTCAATCTATTACGTGAAGAAGCCCCAACCAGAAATTCATTGCCTTCTCATTTCTTTCCCAGCAATGAAGCCTACCCTGCTCTTTAGCTGACTGTCCTCTTGTACAATAGCTATCTTTCTTCCTTCTTGTCTGTCGAATTCTCTTTCAAAGTTTAGGGGTCTCTTCATAGATCATACCCCCAAATTCATATATATGCAATGTTACATAAAGCATCCTTGAGAAAATGATGTTGTTTCGTTGATGGAGTTCTTTTTCTACTTGTCAAAAGCTTCGTCTCTTCTGCCTTTGTTCGTCCAGTTTGTTTAGTACTCCCCTATGTCAGGCACATCGTACCCACTATCTGCTACCAGGCCTTGATTCTTTTGCAATGCTTTCAGATGTCCGATGCTTTGATCCTTCTATCGCAGCCACTGTCTTCTCTGCTCTTCTGTATTTGGCCCCCGTGTGTTCCTTGCCAGTACAAGTGTTGTGTCCACCACATAGATGATGTAGATTACATAGGATGCATCTCTATTAACTTGCACGATATGCCATCCAGCCCCTTCGTTAATCCTCAAATTTCAGAGATTTGATGGAAGCCGTGGTAGCAACACGAATGAATGACCCCCATTCGTAGGCTTCAGACTTCTACCCATGCTCAGTAGATACCCCTCAACCTGTTGTGTCTCCTGCCCCCCCCTGGTATCCTCCAATCGGGACCTTTGCCACAGACTGCAAAATACCCTAGGTAGTGATCTCGACCCCCAAAAACTGATCCAAGACTGACGGCGTACAGAGATAGTCCCCACCCCTTGGATGCTTGGTGTTTCCCTCCTCTGCGCTCCCCTACGTTCTTCTTTCTCTCCCCAAATGGGCTCCCTCTGGAACTCTCCCTGATAATGACCGGTAGTCTCCACCTCCTCTTGATGCTCACACTCACCGAAAACAGCGAAGAAGAAGCAGCCCTTCGTTCCTGCTCAACAAAAAATGAAGAAGCCAAAAAACGATAGCGCCCTTCCCCCTCGTTCCTGCACACGAAAAAACAGAGAGAGAGCGCCCCCCCAATATTCCAGCCCCTTCAAAAAAAAATCCCCAGGAAGCCTCCTCTAGTCATCATTAATGAATCATGCCCCTTTCTCCTTTATTTCCTCACGGGCGACCTGCAAAATACAAGAAACCGTAGCACAGGCAAACTTCATTGCCTTAAAAGCAGGGGGGAATTACTACTTAATTAACTTTCAGAAGGGAGTGAAGGAACAACAAGTTGACCTGACATGGGCTGGATAAGAAAATGAAGTTTCATGGTGGACAATTACCAAGGCTAAGCTATATGTATTACGGCATCAATCATCAATTGGCGAATCTAGATGTGAAATTCACAAGGACCTCATGAATCGGCCTCTCTCGAGGGTGCACACAAGGGATCATTAACAATGGGGTGTGCAGAAAACCTATGAAATGTGAATGGCAACCACATAAGCAAAACACATCTCAAACTCCACAACTTTAGTACAATCATTCCCTAGCAAAATTTTTTAGCAAAGCAATATACTCAATTGTTGACAAAAATCCAAGCTAACATGATCCCTATCCATGATCTTGATGGTGGCCATGAAAATGAAGTCTGACACCGATTGGTCATCCAGAAACCAATGGCCTCTTGCTTTTGTTATAGATTCTAGTGGAAGAAGCTGAACCTCTTCCTCTTGTGTCGCTTCAGAATTAGTAGATGCCATCTGCACTCAATATAGAGCATGAATTAGTGGCAAGATAGTATCAGAAACCCTCCTTCATTTGTCTTTCATAAGATTGGCAATGCTTCGCGTGAATGGTGTCGTCCCTTCCCCGTGGATGTGAGAAAGGTAATACCTGGGTTTTTTCATACTTTTAGATATTTTTATGTTTTGGTCTGAAAGATAAACAGAAAATTTAGTTCATAGCCGAAGTGGTTATTAATTTTTTTAATAATTTTCTTTAGGTTATGTACAAGTGCTCTCCTAGTTCCCAAGAGGGAAATGTGCGTCACTATCCTGAAATAGAAGAATATTGTGCCAAATGTGTGGCTTTGTAATGTGGCCCTATCATGCATACTTTGGATTCTGGTAACTCCAAATGCATGCAACTCAAATTATTTGGTAGATGTATACAGCTTGCTTTATCTTTCGGCATCGAAATCTGCTTTATTCTGTTGGGAGAAATCGTGTTCCCAACCATCCTGGTGATTGTGATGCTTCTCATTTGGTGCTTCTGCTTTGTCTGCTTTTTGAATCTTGGAATGACATGTGAATTGTATGTAGACTCCAGTTCTATCCTGTAGCAGTTTAGCTTCTGTCGCTTTGCCTTTAGATCGTACTGATTTTCCTTGTTCATTGGTTCGTCCTTTTTAATGATTGTCCTTTGAGTACATGACTTGCGAATCCATATTTGTGTGCAGTCCGACTGGGCGGCTATCACCTTCTTCGGAATCCATACTTTAGCAATTCTTTGTGGAACTGAATATCCAGAGCGATTTTCATACTGGTTCTGTGGGCTCTTCTGCTGTAGCAAGTAGTTCTTCTGTTGAAGATATGCATCCATTTGGTCCTTTCTTATCCAAGCTTGTTGAGTGTAAGGAATGGGGTATATTCTAATAGATGCAGACTTGGGATTACTCGGAGAACTAGTCTCTCTTGTGCATGGTTCTTCGCTAAGGCTGTTTTTAGATAGAATGACACTCTTGTGACTTGCTAGATCAGAAGATGGTATGCAAGCAGGATTTGGTGTGTCCTCACAAAGTATTTGATGAAGGGGTTTCCATAGTGCTAGTGAACATACATGCATCACTTTGTTCATTTGAGTGAGTTTTTGGCTCTATACTTGCAGCTTTGATTGGTCGTTCGTCTAGCATGCTGAATACTTCACGATGTCCTATCTTGTCTGAGATGTATCCTAAGGCCAATTGAATAGTTACTTCGTATTCGTATATCCAGTCTTGTCCTAACACGAGCTCTTCCAATAAATCTTGATCGTGACATACTAAGAGTTTTTGTTCCATTGTGTTGTTTCCTAAGTGTAGAGGTAAGATAATCTCTCCTATACACTTGGTGGTCTGTCCTCCGATTCCAATGAGTTATGCCTTTGATGGACGTAATTCTACCCTGAGTTGCTGAGTCAATGAAAATTCAATGCAGCTTATCGCGGCTCCTGTGTCAATGAGAGCATCCACTAAGTGGTACTCCGTTTTTCCGGCTCCCAAATTCAAATATGGTTGTGTCCTTTGTTGACCTAGATTTTCAGGGGTTCTAAAATTAGCCATTGGGATGAGTTCCTCTCCTTGGTGATATCTCTCATTTCTCTCTCTCATCCACTCTTTTCGTTTCCTAATCCGCTCTAGTGCTTGTTGTCTGGCTTCCTCTCGTATTCTCTCTTCCTCTATACGTCTATTTTTACTCGTTATCAGTCGTGACATTATTTCTTCAGTCAGTGGCTCTAAATATTTTTTTACTCGACATCCACTGATATAATTGGGCAATACTTCTCCATCTAGAGTTGCTAAGCTGATGGCTCTACTGGTAGATATGCGATTGATGATTAATGGGCCATATCCTCTCTTTTGCAGTTTCTTTGCGTGTTGTTTCAAAGTATAAACCAACACTAAATCTCCTTCATTCAAATTTTTATCTTTAATATGAGCATCAAAATATGCCTTCTATCACCTTTTAGCAGCATAAATCCTTGCTACTGCTTGTAACCTAGTTTCATGTAGCTTCTCTATTTGATCCAATTGAGCTGAGAGTTCATGTCCCGTCCACTCATGAGTTGTTGCTACTCTGAGAGTGGGTATTAAGAGATCAATTGGTAAAATAGCATTCTGCCCATACACTAAGTTAAAAGGAGTAGTGCCTATGGCGGTTTTGTAAGCTACTCTGAATGCCCATAAAGCATGATGTAATTGTTTATCCCAATCAGATCTACCATTGTTCACAATTTTTGTGAGAACTGTGCATAAGATTTTATTGGAACTTTCTGCTTGTCCATTGGCTTGTGGGTGATAAGGGGCTGATTTCTTATGAATTACCAAGAGTTCATTTAGTAAGGCTTCTATCACTTCATTCACAAAATGCGTACCTCTATCACTCACAATTTCTATCGGTAGTCCAAATCTAGTGAAAACGTTCTCAAAGAGAAACTTGGCCGTAGTCCTTGCATCGTTTTTCTTGGTTGCTTTGGCTTCAACCCATTTGGTCAGATAGTCTGTGGCTACGATTATGTACTCGACGTGGGATCCTTTAGCTGGGGGGCTAATAGGTCCAATAAAGTCTATTCCCCATTTCGTAAAAGCCCTGGCACTCAGCATGGGTTTTAGTGGCATTTCATCCCTTCTAATTGGATATTTCGTTCTTTGACATGTATCACATCATTGAACATATGTGGCTGCATCCTGATGTAAAGTTGGCCACCACATTCCTGCAAAGAGAATCATTTTTGCTGTTTTATCTGTAGAGAAATGTCCTCCTGTAGCTCCTGTATGTGCCATCTCTAAAACAGCAAGATACTCGTCTTCATGAATGCACATTCGCAAATGATTATCTCTTCCTCGTTTAAAGAGTTGTTTTCCTATAAGCGCATAGTCCTTGCTTTGTTCTACAAGTGCTCTTTTTCTTGCTAGAGTGGCTCCTTCTAGGTACTCTTGGGTCTTCAAGAATTTCACCAGAGGCATGCTCCATCTTGGTGCTACGGTGGAGTAGCACAGAGTGGAGTTCTCTTCTGGATTCCGTTCTTGACAGGTTGGGCAGGCTGATACATAGTTATGCGCATCCCTCTGCATGGTTGGCCAATAGATGCCCAATCTCCTTAGTGTTTGCCATGTTCCGTTCGCATTTAGATGAGTTTTCCATTGATTTACATGTGCTTTTTGAAGCCACATTTCCTGTTCCTCTTCTTCTACACATCTCATGAGTAATCCATTTGAGAATTGGTGATACAAACTTCCAGCAATGATATGAAGGTTTTTAGTCTTCCATAGATCTTGAGTTCGGTTTGGTGTGATCCCATCCTTAGGTCCATGCATGAGTATAGGGATCAACTTTTCTACCCATTGGGGACATACCTCGATATTAAAAAGGTACGTATCTGGCAGATCATCTGGTACTCCTATGGGTGGTTCACCGTGTGTCATTCTTGATAGGTGATCCGCTCTTATGTGGGTATTTCCTTTCTTGACTACTACTTCAAAATCAAATTCCATCAACAATAGATACCATCGAACTAGTCGTTCTGTATTACAAGGCTTGTTGACTAAGTACAGTAGGGCTTGATGATCAATGAAGAATTTGAATTTGTTTTCCAAAAGGTAATGTCGGAACTTTTTTACTGCATACACCATCCCTAGGCCTTCTCTCTTGGTTGTTGTATAATTGTGCTCCACTTGATTTAATTGTCTACTGGCATAGGCTATAGGGTGGTCTAACTTTCCAGTATCTGTAGGTTGAGCTAAGATGCAACTAATGGCAAACTTGGAAGCATCCATGTGAATGTGAAATGGCTTATTCCAATTGGGTACTTGGAGGATTGGTGCTAAACTCAATCGACTCTTTGATTCGTTAAAAGCCTTTTCACATTCTTTAGTCCAGTTAAACTGAGTCAATAATGCATAAAGAGGTCTAGCAATTATGGCACACATATGTATAAACCTTCGGTAGTATCCGCAATGTCCCATAAATGCTTGGACTTCTTTAGCAGTCTTTGGTCTCGGTAAATCCAGAATTACTTTGATTTTGTCTTCATCTGTTGAGATTCCATTCTTAGAGACAATGTGTCCTAATATCTTCCCTTGTCGAACCATGAAGACACACTTTTTTGGATTGAGGCATACTCGATATTGTCGACATTTGGCAAAGATCTTTCCTAGTTCAGGGATATGCTCTGATCGTATAGCTGAATAAGTACATAAATCATCCACGTATACCTCCATACTCTTTCTCAGGAACTCTTTGAATACATGGCACATCAATCTTTGGAAAGTGGTTGGGGCATTGGTCAGGCCGAAAGGCATAACCCTAAAGGCGTATACTCCCCATTCAGTTGCAAAGGTTGTTTTATGCTGGTCCTCAGGAGCAATGGCTACCTCATTATAGCCTAAAAAGCCGTCCAAAAAACTATAAACTTCCTTCCCTGCCACTCTTTCCAAAAGATGATCCGTGATGGGTAATGGGTAACTGTCCCTTATGGTAGCGGCATTTACTTTTTTCAGATTTATGCATACTCTTAACTTACCATTCTTTTTCGGTACAACCACCAAAGGCAACACCCATTCCGTGTGTTTGATCTCACATATGAACCCAACTTCTAACAACTTATCTATCTCTTCCTTTATCTTTGCTGAGTAAACATCGTTATATGTGTATGGTCTTTGTTTGGAAGGTTTAGCTTCAGATGTCATAGGGATTCTATGTGCACATATAGATGGATCTACTCCTTTCAAATCCTTATAGGTCCAGGCAAAGACATCCCGGTATTCCCTTATGAGGCATATTAACACTTGTTCTTCCTCCATAGAGACATCCTGTCCTATAAAGGTACATCGTTCTTCTCCTTCCTCTAAGGTTACTACTATTTTCTTGGTCTGTTCTTTATTGTCATATGCTATTCCTGGTTGTGCTTCTCGTTTTGGCATTTGAATAGCAATTCTTCTCTCTTCTACTTCATATTTTTTGAAGTGGGCGGGCACTTCAAATTGGTCTTGAGGCTTGTTTTCTTCATCATTTTTTGCTTTTTCTAATTCAAGCTCCTCTTCCTGTGTTAGTTCTTGATTTATTTCATTAGTTATGACACTCACTTCTTGATTTCTACTTTCTATTTCCACTTGCACTTGCTCCATTTCAATGCTCTCGTAATCCTCCTTCCATTCCTTTTCTATCACTTCCCCTTCTTCAGCCTCTTGAAGAACTACCACATATAGACTAACGTCATATCCTTCCTCATCAATGCATTCATTCATGGTTATCACTTCTTCGTTTACACACACATCGAGAGTAGCTAAAAATCTCCATCCAACCATGAGGTTCAAATTCCTCATCTAAGAATATTTGAGGCATATAGGCTGGATCTTGTACTGATCTAGCAACTCCTTGCTTTTGTTGCCATCCTTTCCTCCTATCTTCTTCCTTTTTCGCAGTTTGGCATATCCATAGATGAGTGTCTTCGTTCATCCATGATTGGTCACTTGAACCTATACTATGAATCGACTGATTATCTTCCTCCTTATGAATCTGATTCCATTGTAAGGGGGGAACGTCTTGATATGTATATGTGTGGAGATTTATTCTCATGGTGGTTCCTTCATGCTGTAGGTATACAGCGTCTTTTCCCCAATCTTGCACTACCCTTAGTTGTCTCATGAAAGGTCTTCCAATCATCATTTCATAATTGCTAGGCCTTTTAAATTGACATATCGCTAAGGTGCACTCAAACTCAACTCCCCAAGTGGTAAAAACTACTCGTTCCAATAATCCCAAGGGTCTTTCAGTGTGTCCATCTGCCATTTGTGTCTTCATGCGTGTTGGTCTTAGAGCTGGTTTTCCCCATTTCTCCCAGATTCCTCTAGTAGCAATTCCTACTCCAGCTCCAGAATCTAAGATGGCTTTAGTAGTGTAACCTCTATAGGTAATTGGAAGGCAAGTATTCCCTTCATCTCCCTCACTGAAATCTCCAACCTTATCGACTGGGATTTTTACTGTGTTCACCTCATCAGACATCTCCTTCTCGTCCACCTTGATCTCCAATTGGCTGGTCAGGTTCTCTTTCAAATGTGGTTTGACCTTCAACAGTTCTTCCAATGTCAGAGTGCAAGGGATTTTTACCTTTCTAAGGTGTTGTATGATATCCGATGTTTGGACTGATGGGTTCAGTTCTTTTTTTCTCATTGAGGGAATGTGGTATAATTGTGAATTATGTTCGTACTCTCCTGTGTAATTTGGCAAAACCTTTACACTATCATTTTCTTCATTACTTGGATCGATTGGTATTATTTCTTCTGAATTCAGTTCAGGTATGGAGTCTTCAATTTCACCTTCTACTTCTAGCTCCTCAAAGGGTGGGTCTGTTCCTTCCACTTTTTTCCACCGGTCTTCTTGGACTCTTGCCCACAAATCTTTAGGACATTCCCCTTCTACTTCGGGAACAATGGAGCCTTCCCTTTTATCCTCACAGTAATTCCCATTATCTGTCTTACCTGCTTCGGGTTTCTCGAGTTCCTTAGGGATGACACACCCTTGGAACTCTCTTTCGGGAATTCGTGAATTGGGTAATTGAAGAACATGTTTTTCTAAGGTCTGCTGAGCCACTTCAATTAATTTTTTGCATATCTCCAACCTTTCCTTCTCTAAATCACCTCTAGGATATTCTCTTTCATGTTGTTCTATGGTAGGTCCTGCTCTTATTCGTGCCTTGTATGCCTCAATCCACATGGCTAATTCTTCAGGCATGGGATCCACTAAAACTGATCCTACCTCTTCTTTTTTTGACTTTCCTTTCAGATTTTCTTCTTCCTCTTCTTGTTTCTCTTTTAGATTTTGTTCGCTCTTCTCAATTTCCTTCTTTTGTAGCAATTTCTTTTCCTTTATCCTATCTCTACGGTTCTTCCATCTTTGTGTTCTTTTACTTGTAACACTTTTCTCAGGCTCTTCCGAGTCTTCAACTATTTGAGGTGTAGGTATGTTCATTTCTCTGTCACCTTGATCATTTTCTTCAGTTTTGTCTGGGGTCTCTCTAGCTTTGGCTCTAGTTATTGCTTTCAATGGTACAGTGTACTCCTTATCACTTCCTGATGATTCTATCACTTCTATCACATTAATCTGCACATTAGAGTTAACTTTGTTGGGGTTCTTGGGGCAATCTTTGAAAAGGTGTTCTTTACCACAATCACTACAGTATCCTTCTCAGACTCGCTGTGGTGCTGGTGGGTTTGGTAGTGTACATTCTCTGATATAATGATCACCTCCGCATCTATAACATGGTCTTCTAGGTATAGGCGGTCTGTTCATAGGTCGGGGGGGTATGGATGCCCTAGGGGCTGTGTACATCAATGACACATAGTCCTGCTCATATCCATGCACTTCCATGCCATAGGTATATGGTTCGTACATTTTTCCATATTCTATCATAGAGCTCTCATAACTGGGATAGTTTCCTTGACTATGGTCATAAGATGAGTCATATGGTTCATTACTAGTCAATGGTGTGGCTGGGACTATTGCTCTCTCTAAGTTTTCTTCAGGTTGAGCTATTTTCACTAGGACAACATTCTGAGGGTGGGGTGGCTGTTGTCCTAACACCGGTTGTGGTTGATTTTAACTTTGATAAGCATATGGTCATGGCAGAGGTGCTTGCTGCTGATATGTGGAATATCTGAAGGCTTCACCTCCTTGATCTCTCTGAGGGTATCCATAAGGTCTCATGACAGGTTGTGCAGGTTTGGATTGCCTATTATAAGGACAATTTTCTGAGCTGTGATTTGTGTATTTTTGTTCTATGCTGCAATATTGTAAAGGTCCTGGAATGGGTGGTCTATTGTAAGCATAGGCAGGTGGTGGGACTATTCCCGTAGTGCACAAATGAGAAGGATGATCACCTCCACAATGCATACATCTTCTAAGCATGGGCACTCTCATTGGGTTGTTGGGGTAGTTCCTCTGTCCTTGGACGTTCAGCTTCTTTGCTACTAGGTCGGCTATTTCCTCAACATTGTTCTTAGGGTTCGATGTGCTGCTTGCGAAATCTTCACTCTTCATACTGCCTTGAGGTATTTTCAGGCCCTCCGCTAGATTGTCCTCTAGGTCAATACATTCTTTCATGCATTCTTGCAAGGTTTGAACTCTCTTCACGTACACCAGAGATCTTAATGATCCATTCAATAATCCTTCCAAACATAATGACACCATTTTGTTTTGGGTGGGTCTCTCTTCAATAGGGCATCTATCTACATACTGCTTGAATCTTCTTGCTGCCAATCTCACTGATTCTGTAGGAGCTTGCTTAAAGCTATGGATTAATGATGAAGAATTATTTTTAATTCCAGATTTAGTGAATTCTTCAATCATTTCTTGATAGACTTGTTCCATATTTTGAAAATTATTAGGGTCTAATGGCTGGAACCAAGTTAAAGCTGTGTCCGTCAAAGTTAGACCAAAAGACTTATATTGGATCAAAAAATCTTCTACCTGTTCGGCTCTGATTACTTGCTTGAATTCAGCTATATGATTGTAAGGTTCACTAGAGCCATCATAGTGATTTCTCATGCATTTGGCCACTTGAATTGGCCTTAATCTTCTTCATGCTTCAGGCGGTCTAGGCATCATGGGGAAAACTGGTCTTCCAATGGGTATACCAGGTCCTCTTGCTACAGGTGGTCTAACTGGGGTAGGAATTCCAATCCATGTGTCAACATGTGGCTGAGGCCGATAATTAGGGTTATTTGCAGGCATAGCAAACTGCACATGTGGTCTAACCGGAATTTGAGTTTGTCGTGTTTGTTCTGACTGCTGAAATGAATTATTCTGAGGGGTTCCAGGTGGGTTTTGTGAAGTAGTGGCTTGATCCCTCGAGGGAAACACTAGAATGTTCTCATATTTCAACCCAGTTCTCTCTAAATCTGTTAGGGGCCAATACCTTCTCTGGTTTTTGTCCAAATATGTGATAATGGTGGAGAAGTCAGGATCTTGTAACTCATAGACAGTCACTGGGTTAGGGGCTGCTTCCCATAATGAAGAGTGGGCTCTAAGGAGATGCTCCATTCCATTGATCAAATACACATCCATTAAAGAGTCATCTTGCGGAATCAGGTCTCCTCTCCAAACCCTAACAACAGTAGATCTCCCTCTAGGTGTGGTCACTTGCTCTTCATTTCCGTCTTCATTAAGGTTTGGAGCAGTGTTTTCTTCCCAAAGTTCATTGATGTTTTCTGGATGTTTTGTAACAACATACTGGATATCTCTTTTATCCATATAAAATCCTCCTGAATACTTAATTGCTGGCCTAGGCACTATGTAAGCATCTGAAGCTTTCTTCAGTCGGGCCACAGATCAGTTTAGTCCATCTAGATATATGGGTATCTCATGTTGATTGGTGGTCACATATTCTAACGATGTCTGATATTCTCCCTCAATGATTGACATCATGCCAATCATTGGTGCAGTGTTTTGCATATCCTCTGAAGCCATAGGAATTTCTTCCTCTGACTCACTAGAGGTTTCAAAATAATGTGAACGGCTACTTGGTTCGGCTACGCTTCCTACAGAAGAGATTACACTTCTTCAGCTTCCTAAGGTTCTCCCAGATCTCATGTTCATTCACTTTAAAGTTCAAGAGTTTAACCTTGCCAACCTCCAACTTCTAGAGTTCTTCACTGAAGGTCAGAATTCTAGAAAAATTTTGGCTGGGAAAGGACTGATTATGAAATCTCAAGTCACGATACTTGGCCCAAAAAGTTCACGATACTCGACCTTTCGATAAGACGATACACGATACTTGGATGAGATGATACACGATACTTGGATGAGACGATACACGATACTTGGATGAGACGATACACGATACTTAAAAAACGTGATACTCGATACACAATATTTGAGCAACACGATACTCGATACTTGATCACACAATACTTGATATAGCACGATACTCGATACTTGTGAAGTATCGCGATCGGGCAAACACGATACATGATCTTTGTGAAGTATCGCGATACTCGACCACAGGAGACCACGATACTTGTCAGGTATCGCGATACTCGACAGCGGGAGAACACGATACTTGACGATTTTTCAGATTTTTGCTGGAGTTTTTTTGGATTTTGAATGAAGGCAAGTGTTTTCCAAGCTCATCTACCCTCTCCTCACTCTCTGTATCACCCAAAATATACCTTTTAAACCCTGTAAGACCCTCACGATACCTGCCACAGATCATTTGATATTGATACTTAATTTTTGATTGATGAAGATGAGTAGCAGATTGGATTTCTCACCTTAGAGGCTCTTTCCCAAATCTTCTACCACTCTCTCTAGCTCTGCGCTGCTCCCAATCCCTTTGCTTATCAGAACGCGATACTAGGCTGAAGACTTCTCACGATACTTGCTCAAAAAACAAGTAACTTGGGAAAGTCAATTTTTTGGGTTTTATACTTTTTGAGAAGTTCTCCTAACTACAAGGACTCAACAAGACTAAGATTAAAACTACTCTAGCTTCCTATTACTTTCTTCTTCCTCCTACTCTACTCACTCCACTTACTTTCCTAGACTAATAACTCACTACACACACTTCAAGAGTGAGAAGTAGTAAGTGCAAATAAAAGTGACTTACCAAAGAAGAGAAAATCACTACTCCTCCTCTCGCTTCAATGCAAAAAGCTACTTACCATCACACGAATGCCTCGGTTTGATTCGACACTCCCCGGCAACGGCGCCAAAAAACGTGTGTACCTAAGAACCAACTTAGGGACTTGTGGAGAAAGAGACTATACCTCAATCCCCCTCAAGTGCATATAGTGGGGATTCACGCTTTAATTATCAATCTGATGAGTATCAAAACCTAGCCGAGTGTATGAAGACATGCATTCAAATGACGATCAATGCAAATGAGTTACACAAAGAGTGCAAACAAGGCAAAGACTAATCCAAACAAGCTTCAACTGTCAGTCATGGTGTCGCGATACTTGGTGCAGCAGCCAACAGTAAATTCAGCTTTTCTCTCAGCTCCGAACTCCAAATATAGCGAATAGCATATGTGTTTCGAAGCTCTCGAGAAGACGCATCCAATGGTGGTTTTCACTCAATTCTGACGCTTCTACTTCAAGTTATGAGCAAAATACTGAGTCGCAGGAATGACCTTCCTACACTTCACACACACCTTAACCACAGCAAACAAACACTTTCATGGATAGACAACACTTCCTAACACTCTTTCCAAGCAACACACATGCACACAAGCTCACAAAGAAGATGATACAGAGAGGAGAAGACACAAATTCGAATTTCTGTGCTCTTGATTCTCACAATGGCAAAAAGTATTTACAAAGAGTCACAAATTGACTTATATACTTGTGCCCTAAAAATGGTCCTTTCATACAAGAGACCGGCACTTTATTCAGTAAAAGGCTAATTTCCTACTAATTTACATGGATAAGCTACTAATCTTCTGTGGGGATGCATCTAGAGGACTCGTCTAGTGCATTTACATTGAAAAATATATTACAAAATGTTGGTGCATTTTACCCAAGCCTACATGCTTGATATATTTGATATCATCCTCATTTGTAAGTCACATGAGTAGTCATGTGAACACCTCTTGTAAAAGAGTTCATTTTTATCTCTTGTAATTAAAAAAAGAAAAAGGAAAAGGATGGCTTACCTCATGCATGATGTAAAAGCAATTTTGTGGCTTTAACTACCAAAACCCACGACTTTTTGAGCTGAGGGAATATCTCCTAACCTTGGGGATCACTTTTAGGTGGAGCCATTCGAATTCGAATTCAAAACTCCCTCCAAGAATAGCTATAAAAGGAGCAAGAAGGAAGAGGCGATTAGCAAGCCTTGTACGTGACCACTTCATGTCATTTTGTAGAGATTGAAGAGCTTACTCCATATCTCTATCATTCTACTCCCAATGTGCAAAAATTCATTGCCAATGTGGTTGTAATCATATATGAATTTATACATTTATCATCATTCACTTCTCTGTTTTGTTCTCTGCTATACTCACTCAGAGCAGTAACTTCAGAAGGTCATATCTCACGTTCTACTGAACCTTTTTCAGTGATTTAACTTGCGTTGGATAGATCATACTGTCTAATTTCTACCTATGAATTTGCAAGGTTATTGGATTAATAGTTTTGAAGATATCTGCAATTTACTACTCACCGGTCTATCTCTGCAGAGCCGCGAGAATGGTGGGCATGTTCCAGAAATTGATGAAACTTGTTCTCAGTGCTCAGTCCATCATTTGAAGTGTTTTAACTTGGATTGGGAAGCTTGCTAATTCTATTTGTTGAGCGTTGGACATAGTATTGAGCCACATCTAAAGCAAGGTGGTGTTCTTCTAGTCACAGCCCCCGTGCTAGGTCTGTTAACAATTCATCCAGGCCCACCGCATCCGCATGCAGGTTCAGGGACTCAATAAACATTTCATCCATGTGAAGAGAGATGGTGGATGCAATCCAAAGATGAGTAGGTGCCGCTACAACCAGCTTCACACCAGCCAACTGAGACTTCAGAGTTGATTAGTAGACCCTTTGAGCTTCCTAAATCCACCAAAATATCAGCCAAGTACTTTGGAACATGTATCCCAAAAGTTTAAGTCAAGACAGGCTAGTTGCGAAATGACTAGCTCCCAAAACTTGCTATTTTTGGACATACACCTGCTGGAAAAAATGAACAGTGCTCTCAACCTGGAAGGAATTAGAAAAATTCCTTTTGGGCATAGCAAATAGACTTAGCAAGCTTTCTATTCCAAGTTAAAACACTTCAAATGATGGACTGAGCACTGAGAACAAGTTTCATCAAGTTCTGGAACATTCCCACAATTCTCGGGGCTCTGCAGAGATAGACCAGTAAGCAGTAAAATGCAGATATCTCCAAAAGTATAAATTCAATGACCTTGAAAATTTATAGGTAGAAATTAGACAGTGACAGCTATCCAACGCACTTTAAAACACTGAAAAAGGTTCAGTAAAACTCGAGATATGACCTTCTGAAGTTACTGCTCTGAGTGAGTATAGCAGAGAACAAAACAGAGAGGTAGATGATAATAAATGTATAGATTCACATATGATTACAACCACATTGGCAATGAATCTTTGCACAATGGGAGTAGAATGATAGAGCTATGGAGTAAGCTCTTCAATCTCTACAAAATGACATGAAGTGGTCACGTACAAGGCTTGCTCATCGCCTCTTCCTTCTTGCTCCTTTTATAGCAATTCTTGGAGGGAGTTTTGAATTCGAATTCGAATGGCTCCACCTAAAAGTGATCCCCAAAGTTAGGAGAGATTCCCTCAGCTCAAAAATTCGTGATTTTGGTAGTTGGAGCCACGAATTTGCTTTTACATCATGGATGAGGTAAGCCATCCTTTTACTTTTTTCTTTTTCCATTTACAAGAGATAAAATGTACTCTTTTACAAGAGGTGTTCACATGACTACTCATGTGACTTACAAATGAGGATAATATCAAGCATATCAAGCATGTAGGCTTGGGCAAAATGCACCAACAATCCACTCCCTCTTCTAACATCTGACTTATTAGCATTTTTCCTGTTTCGAGTGATAGTTTGTGGTGTTCCTGGACTCGCTTCATGGTTTCATACAATCTTTTTATTTGTGCCGAATAGGCTGGGGCACTCGCTAGTTCTGAAGGTTCTTCGTATTCTTGATCATGCTCCTCGTATGCTTCTTCGTCCTCAGTCTCTTCTTCATCTTCCTCTACTTCCACTACTTCTGGTTGGGTCGGGGCTGAAGTTGTAGTGGTAGGTTGTGATCCTTGGGTCTGCTCTGCTTCTGTCTCCAGGTTAGACTCATTAATCATGCGGGCGATTTCTTCATCTGTCAAATCAGCTAGGGTGTAGCCTTGTGGGAACTCCAAGTCCGATGGAATCGAAGGGAACACCAGATTGAGTCCTTTTGCACTTGTTCTGGGTAGGCGAATAGTAAGAGGTCGGACACGTCGTGTTTGTGGAGGGGTCACCTCTGGTGTGGTGGTGGCTTCCCTTGCTTGGGCACATGGTAATTGGACTGCCCCTCTCATTTTCTTCAATGGAGGACCCGTCGTTGATAGCCGTCTTTGGAATTCTTGGGCCCTGGACCATACTAGTGCTCTTTGAATGGGCACGTCGTAAGCTAAGCACCTGTAAATTATTTTTGTCAGAGCACAGCACCCATGAAGCACGTTCTTCTGTTTCTTATTCCATCGTTGATGGGCTAGGTGGATTTGATCGATGATCCAGTGTGGCAGATTGATGGTGAGATTCTCCGTCTCTGCCAAGTACAAGCTGAACCAGATCTTTTTTGGTGGCATCGTGAAGCGTTCTTGGGCGGCAAAAACAAAGTGTTGCATGATCGTTCGTAGGTGGAGAGCAATGGTTGGTGTCATTGCTGCCATGTCCTTCAATTTGTTGAGATCCTTGTGCTTCATCCTGCTTGGAATCATTGTTTCTTTCTCAGTGGGAATATGCATACCTTGCATGTTCAATGCTTCTCGTACTAGGTTGAGGATCAGTTTGAATCTTTTGAGCTCATGGCCTGGTGTCAGTGAGGGTAGCATGAAATTATATCGCCTCCCTTAGCCCTGCTAGGGGTGATGATACTGATAAGGTAGGACCAGCGCAGGAAATCTGGCTTAGGTAAATGTGCCCGAAAATAGCCATCCAAGCCCGCTTTGGTCCATACCGATCGCATTACTTCTGCATTCTGGTACTGCTCAAACTCACAGGTAAAGAAATGATATCGTTTCCATTTGCCATTAAACTCAAGTTCTGCCTCCCAAAAGCAGGTGTCGTCTCTCAATGGCCCTGCAACATCACTGAACCAATGTGCGTGTTTCCCCACTTGAGAAGTGTGCCCCTGAGGCGGGTCCTGAATAGGAAGCACATGCACAGCTCTAAGTTCTTGAGGCCTCTCAGTGAGTTGGGGTTCAAGAAGGAGGGTTTCAATGTCCACAATCTGGGCGCTAGACTCTGCTTGGGAACTGGTGCCTCCAGCATCTGCCATGTTACAGCTTGCTTGCTGGTTCTATGAGAATATAGAAGCATGCGTTAACATTGTAAAGGACAAGGTAGAACAATTTTTGTCCTTGTTACAACATTAACATGAGGTGAATGAGGAGTTAGTAGATCAGAGAGTGCTCGATGATTGTGTGTGTTGTTAGTGAACATGTAGTCCTATGAGCTAAGTGAAAAGATGCAGTGTGAGAATGATGCAGTTAGTAGGTGGGGATGACTTTACAAATGGGGTCGAGGGGTTTAATAGAAGCTTTGGGCTGCCAAACACAGTGGATGACTTTTGGTTTTGGTCTTGTGGAGACTCTGGAGGGCTTTATGAGGGTGTCTGCTTGGAAATGAGGCTTTTTAGGGACCCATTTACAAGTGATTTTGCTCGTGCTCATGGGTAAATATGTATTTGTGTGTATCAAATAAGAGGGGGCATCGGCTATTAGAGTGAGTGAACCATGTCGTGCATGGTGTGATGTGTGTGTGACTAGTTGAGCCCGCAAGCAAGCCTTAGGCACCCAAATTTGTCTTGATTGTGGGTCAACCTTCATCGACTTCTTGGGTACCCAGATAGACTTTATTTTTACAGATGAATTTTTGGAGGATTTCTTATTAGTGTCTGGTCCTTGATCACTAATAGGAAGTTGAGCTAGTTGTTGTGGCTTGACCGCAATAGGATGCTCGCCTTTCCGCACCCACACTTGTTTTGATGGTTGAGACACCGTGCTTCGTATTTTCTTTTGGCTTCGAGCATAAGTTGTCTGCTTCTTCTGCCTTTTATCTGCCTCTGGTTGCTCCATCCCGATGGCCTTTGGAAAAGAAGGGAGTTACATTGTATCCTTGACTTCTGTGTTGCGATCATTACCCCTCTGCATCACATAGTTTTGGACAAGAATAGCATGGTCATCTTCATGTGGACTCCTAGAAGGACCAGGAGAATGTGTCTTTCCTAGTTCCTTGAGTGCTTCATTCTCTAATTCAAGCGTAATGCGGTTCTGATTTACCCAGACCTGAAGAAGTCCACTCCTTAGGTTTAGGTTGACTGCATGATCATAGATCCAATCTTGACCCAAGACAAGAGGCTCAGTGAGATCCTCATCTTGACACACTAGTACTTTAACTGACATTAAAACATCTTGAATGTAGAGGGGAAGTTCCACCTCGCCCATGCAAGGGGTTTCCACACCTCCCCATCCTATGAGATATGCTTCCACAAGATTGACACTTAAGTTCAATTCTCGACAGTAAGAAAGTTTGACAGCACTAGTGGCTGCACCTGAGTCAATCAAGGCCCGTACAGTCCTTGCACTCTTTCCTTGTCCTATCTCTAAGGTTACAAAAGGGCGTCGATCAACTATTCTATGAGAGTTAATACTTGAAACTTCACACATAGCCATATGATATCCTTGAGCTGCATAGGCCTCTGTCCTAAGCCACTCTCTACCCTGTCTTCTCAATTTCATCCTTCAGATGTGTTCCAATGCTTCTGCCTATGCCTCTTCTCGAATTCGTTTTTCTTATGCCTTGCGTTTCTTGGTAGTGTTGAGTCGATTTAGCATCTCTTCAATCAGGGGTTCTTGATATAACTTGACTCTGCATCCACTGATGTAACTAGGGAGGACATCACCTTCTAGTGTAGCTAGCTGAACTGCTCCACTCGTTGAGATCCTATTTAAGATCATAGGTCCATAGCCTCTCTTCTCTAATTTTCGTGCATGTTGCTTCAAGGTGTAGACCAAAACTAGGTCTCCTGCTTTTAAGCCCTTATCCTTCACATGTGCATCGAAATATGCTTTTTGCCTCTTCTTGGCTGCATATATTCCTGTTGTCTCTCTCAATCGTGTTTCACCCAATCGTTCAAGATCAAAGATTCTAGAGGAGAGCTCATGGCCTGTCCAATCATGCTCTTGTGCTACTTTCAGTGTAGGTATCAAGAAGTCCAATGGTAGCACTGCATTTTGACCGAATACCATCTGAAAGGGTGTGGCTTGGAGTACCGTTTTATAGGCAACTCGGTATGCCCAAACAGCATGGTGTAGCTGTTTGTCCCAATCAGAGCATTTATTATTCACCAATTTAGTCAGCACATTGCATAGAATCTTATTTGTGCTTTCGGCTTGCCCATTAGCTTGTGGATGATAGGGGGCAGACTTCTTGTGTATAACCAAGAATTCTTGGAGCAGATTTTCAATAACTTCATTCAAGAAGTGAGTCCCTCTATCACTTACTAGCTCGATAGGTAGCCCATACCTTGTGAACACATTCTCAAATAAGAACTTGGCTGTCGTCTGGGCATCATTCTTTGAGGTGGCTTTTACCTCTACCCACTTGGTTAGATAGTCTGTGGCCACAATGATATATTCAGCATGTGAGCCCTTAGCTGGGGGATTAATAGGACCAACAAAGTCTATTCCCCACTTAGAGAATGCACGTTCACCCATCATAGGTTTCAGAGGCATCTCATCTTTGCATATGGGATACTGAGTTCGCTGACAAACATCACACTGTTTCACATAGGTATGTGCATCCATGTGAAGGGTTGGCCACCATAATCCTGCAAATAGAATTGCCTTGATCACTCGATCCAGTCCAAAGTGTCCTCCTGTTACACCTTGATGAGCAGCTTCCAGGATCTTAAGGTATTCACTCTCATGAACACACAATCTTAGGTAACCATCCTTACCACACTGGTATAAGCTATCTCCAATGAGTGAGTAGTCTAGGGCTTCTTGTTCTAAACTTCTTTTCCTAGCCAAAGTCATGTCTTGAGGGAATGTTTTCGTCCTCAGAAAGGCTACTAATGGTTCACTCCAATCTGGTACTAGAGACACTTGGTACAAGGTTGTGTGCTCCACAGGTGGTCTAATACGATAGACTGGGCATTCCTTGCACCACCTATGAACATCTGCTTCCATAGTTGGCCAATGCACTCCTAGTCTCCTTAGTGTATGTATGGCTCGTTGCCTTGAGTAATGTTGCTCTAATGCACCTACATGTGCTAATTGCAACCATTTTGCATACTCATCCTCTTCCACACAACAGCCTAATATCCCTTGATCTGTATGCTTGTACATACTCCCTGCCATGATGTGGTACTTTTGGGCCTTCACTACCTCTCTATCTTGTGTGTTTATGACTGGGTGATTAGGCCCGTAC
Source organism: Ceratopteris richardii (assembly GCA_020310875.1). NCBI lineage: Eukaryota > Viridiplantae > Streptophyta > Polypodiopsida > Polypodiales > Pteridaceae > Ceratopteris > Ceratopteris richardii. The sequence goes on from CM035406.1 coordinate 250,392,611, forward strand.
GTCAATACTGGCACTAGTGTCTTAGCCCATTGAGGTACAACTTCCAATTAAACAGGTAAGCATCAAGAAGATCATGTGATACTCCTTGTGGGGCTTCTCCAGACGTAAGCCTAGAGAGATGGTCTGCTCTCAGGTGAGTCTTTCCTTTCCTCACCACAACCTCAAAGTCGTATTCCATTAGTAAGAGAAACCATCTTACTAATCTACCTGTATTGCATGGCTTGTTTACCAAGTACAACAGTGCCTGATGATCAGTAAAAAATTTAAACTTATTTGCAAGCAAATAGTGTCTAAACTTTTTAACTGCATATACCATGCCTAATCCTTCTCGTTCAGTGGTGGTATAGTTTTGTTCAGCTGCATTCAACTGTCTACTAGCATAGGCAATTGGAAGATCCATATTACCTTCACCAGTAGGTTGTGCAAGTACACATCCAATAGCATAATTGGATGCATCCACATGAACATGAAAGGGCTTATTCCAATCTGGTGTGGTCAAGATTGGTGCTGAACATAATCGTCGTTTAAGCTCATTGAAGGAATTCTCACATTCATCAGTCCACTCAAAGTTAGTCAAAAGTCCATACAGAGGCTTTGCAATGATGGCATACATGTGTATAAACAGTCGGTAATAACCACAATGCCCCATGAAAGCTTGTACTTCCTTGACATTCCTTGGCCTAGGTAGCTCTGTGATGGCTCTCACTTTCTCCTCATCCGTGGATATGCCATTCTTTGACACTATGTGTCCTAGAATCTTGCCCTGCCTGACCATGAAAACACACTTTTCTGGGTTCAGACAGACTTGATATTCTCTACATTTGTCAAAGATTTGCTTGAGTTCAGGTATATGTGTTTGTCTAATGTTGGAATGAGCACAAAGATCGTCAACATAGACCTCTAAGTTCTTCCTTAACAACTCTGTAAATACATGATACATCAGCCACTGAAATGTCGCGGGCACATTGGTAAGCCCAAATGGCATTACTCTAAAGGCAAATATGCCCCATTCTATGGCAAAAGTTGTCTTATGTTGATCTTCTAGAGCAATGGCTACCTGATTGTAACCAGAAAATCCATCAAGGAAACTGTACACTTCCTTGCCTGCTACTCTTTCTAGTAGATGCTCAGTGATAGGAAGCGGATAGTTATCTCGAATAGTTGCTGCATTAACCTTCTTCAAGTTAATGCACACACGTAGCTTTCCATTCTTCTTGTGCACAAATACAATGGGGGACACCCACTCAATGTGCTCAATTTCATAGATGAATCCAGCTTCTATCAGTCTATCTATCTCTTCTTTGATCTTGGCAGCATAATTATCATTATATGTGTATGGCTTCTGCTTAGTGGGTTTGGCATCTGAGGTCATGGGAATAGTGTGTGAGCATATGTCAGGGTCTACTCCTTTCAAATCCTTATGGCTCCAAGCAAATACATCTCTGTATTCTCTTAGCAAGGCTATTAACTCATGCTCTTCTTCCTCCGTCAGGTCGTGCCCTATGTAGGTGCATCTTTCTTCTCCTTTTTCTATGGCGACAACTATTTTCTTGGTGGTTTCTTTGTTATCATAGGCTTCCCCTAACTGCACCTCTCATTTAGGCATTCTTATCATGACTCTCCTATCATCTATTTCATACTTCTTAAAATTTTCAGGGACCTCAAACAAAGATTCTTCCCCTTCTGGTGTGACTTCTTTCTTCTTCCTCTTCTTACCTTCACTCTTGGCGACCACTTGTGTGGTTAATCTCACCTCGTTCATAATTTCTGTGTCTCTGAGGGTGAGCTTCTACCTCATAGAAGTATTCTTCATCTGATGCAAAGGGTGGGTCCATGATCATTGACTCTAGATCGGATTCACTTGCACCCTCAAATGCATCAGGGTTAGGTTCGCATTCTTCTAAAACTGCATCTCCCATGATTGGTTCTATTGAGAAGACTGAAATGTCATAGCCATCCTCATCACAGTGGGGTGTCCATTGTTCCTCATTGATGGCTACATCCATTGTTGCTAAAATTTCTGCCAAGCCATGAGGCTCAAATTCTTCGTCAGGAAATACTACAGGTGCATAGGCTGGGTCTTGAGTTGATCTATGTGTTTCCTTCGCACCTACCTCTCTGGCTTTTTTCTCTCTTCTCTTCTTCTACTGCCACTTTGCACATCCATAAGTGGGTGTCTTCATGCATCCATGAGGATCCTGATCCTATGGAATGCACCGATTCAGTATCATCTTTGGCTCTATGGATGGGATTCCACTGGATAGGAGGGACATCTCTATGAGAGTAATCTTTGAGATTCACTTTGGTCGTGACACCCAAGTGTTGCAAATACAAGGAATTGGTTCCCCAATCCTGTACCACTTGCAACTGTCGCATAAATGGTCTTCCCAAAATCATCTCATAGGCATGGTTCTTGCTAAAATCACATATAGCAAATGTGTGCTCAAACTCTACACCACATGTAGTGAGAGTTATTCCTTCTAACATCCCTAAGGGTCTCTCTGTGTGGCCGTCTGCCATCTGCAATTTCATCCTCATGGGCTTGAGTGTTGGCTTGCCCCAACGCTTCCATAGGGAAGTGGTAGCAATTGCAACTCCTGCACCTGAGTCCAAAATTGCCTTGGTTGTGTATCCTTGATGGGTGATGGGGAGGTACGTGTTTCCTTCTTCTCCTTCACTCATATCTCCTATCTTATCTAGAGGAATTTCTGGCACTGTTCTGTGAGAACCTACCTAGGAACACGGTTTAGCTATCTCTGGTACTTGTTTGGCTACATGTTTCCATAGTTCTGGCCTAACTTTGAGTAACTCTTCTAAAGTGAGATTGCACTGCACTTTAGTATTCTTTACTACCTCCGTATTCCTAGGTATGACCGAGTCTTCGTTTCTCACCATGACCGTGGGTGCCCTCATGTAAGTAGACTTAGCTTCCCATGGACATGTGAAGTGGGGTAATTCATGTAAAGAATTAGACTCAAAGTCTAATCTCTCTTGAGATTGGGTGCTCTCTTGTTCCTCACAAATGGAGGGAATATCTTGTGGGAATTGATCATGCACATCATCCACAAGTTCAATGGGAGGAGGGACCTCACTCTCTTTTGCCCATTTCTCTTCTTGAATCTCTCATAGGAATTCTGGTGTGTACCTATTCATAGAAGAAGAGGTGTCTGGTTCAGTGGAATTGGGCACATAAGTTTCCTGTGGGGGAATGCTTATTCTTTTACTTGCCTCATCTCTTCCTTGGTTTTTTTCTTCCTTTGCAGATCTTGCAATTATGCTCTCTAACTTCTCTAATAGTCCATCCAAGTGCAATTGTGCCTTAGCTGAGCAAGAGTAGTTGAAGAGGCGACTGGCTTCAAACATGATCTGAGCCAATGCGACCATTTTTGCACAAAGCTTGGTTCTTTCTATCTCTAAGTCAGCTCTAGGGTAGCACTTGTCATGATCTGTCACATTTGGCCCTTCTTGGATTCTGGCATGATATGCCTTAAGCATCATGTCTATGTCTTCAGGAGTGGGGTTAGCTAATACTGATCCTACTCTAGGGGGTGGTGGGATGGTCTGAGGTGGGTTGAAAGATGGTGGATTAGATGGTGATGGAGATGAAGGTGGTGGTGGTATGTGAGAGTTTGTTTGAGAGGTGAGTTCAATAATTTTGGCTTTTGTTTCTCTTATGCTTTCTTCTAAGTCGCTCATCTTTTTAGACCATTGTCTTTTCATTCTCTCTCGGCTATCCTTCCAGGCTCTCGATCGTTTCTTGGCTATGCTCTCAGTTTCACTCACCTCCGCACTCTTTTCTTGGCCTAACCCTTGGTTCTGCTGCAAAGCCTGAGCTCTAGTGACCACCTGTACTGGTGCAGTGGAAGTTACACTTCCTGTAGCGTCTACTACTAACCCAATAACATTAATTGGAGTGATTTTTGGCATATTATTGGGATTCTTTGGGCAATCTCGTAAGAGATGCTCCTTTTCGCAATCTTGACAAAAGCCCTGGATTGTTACCGACTGGGGTTGTGTAGGTGCCGGCATTGGGCAATCACGAATGAGGTGATCTCCCTGACATCTATAGCATGGTCCTCTAGGGAATGGGGGTCTTACCTGCCTAGGTTGAGGTCTAGTGTTGGGATTTGTGTACATGATGTTTGCATACTCTGGATCCCAACTAGGTTCACTCGGTTCTTCACTATAGTAGGATTCACCATGTTCAGGAGACTGCATGTAGTAAGCCTGGGGGCTATCAATATGTGTAGAATCAAAGCTATGGTCACTGGGATCACTTTTTGAAAGCAATGGTGTTACTGGCACTATGGCTCTATTCAGGTTCTCTTCTGCAGCTGCATATTTTACTGGGATCACATTGGCTGGAGCTCGAGGTTGTTGGGATAGCACTGGTTGAGGTCTCTGTTGGGCCTGATATTGTGGTTGGTAGGTTTGTTGAGGCCTAGCATACTATTGTGGTGGGTATTTGTTCTGGTATCTGCCCTGTTGTGGATATGGTTGAGGGTAGGTTTGCCTAACCGCTTGCTTATTGTATGGGCAATCTTGTGCAGTGTGATTAGTGTATCTCCGTTCTATGGTGCAGTACTGGCTACTGGGATTCACTTGGGGTTGAGCCATAATAGGACATATGTTCGCCATATGGTCTCCTCCACAAGTATAGCACCGCTTAACTGGGGAAAATCTTGGGATTTGTTTGCTAGAGACACCTAGTTTTTTAGCTACTTTCTCAGCGAGTTCCTCGATAGATGTGGATTGCGAGGAAGAGAGGCTAGTGGAACTATCTGAATCTTTGTAGATTTTGGAAAGCTCTAATTCCTCCCCTAGGTTATCTTCTATGTTAATGCACATGCGTACACACTCTTCTATGGTCCTAGGGTCTTTCAAGTACACATATGATCTCAGCTTTGTACTCAGCAGTCCATCTAGGAATAAAGCCACTTGTTTGGCTGGTGTGGGTAACTCAGAAACAGGACATCTCTCTAGGTATTGCCTAAACCTTCTTCCTACAAGTCTAACCAGCTCTTGTCTCTAGAAGTTGGTCTATGTTCTTGAAGTGCCTCTCATTTAGTGGTTGAAACCACGTAAGAGCGGTGTTCCTAAGGGTTAGACCAAAGGCATTCTACTGCGTGAATAGATCCTCCACTTGTTGAGCTCTCAAGACTTGCCTAAATTCGGCCACATGATCATATGGGTCTCCAGTGCCATCGAAGTAGTTCCTCTGGACTTAACTAGCTGTGTAGGTCTCAAAGTCCTCGTGTGCTCTCTAGGCCTCGGCAAAGGAAAATCCTCAGCATTTCTTAAGTTCCTTGGAACTCTAGTTCTCTCTGTTTCTTCTCTATTCGTCTCTGTTCGCGTTCGTTCACCGCAAACGGATTTCATATGAGAAAGTTATGACTGTTCAGGGTTCTAGGGTTAAAACAGGCTTGAAACACGCTAACAGGCAAAGAGAACTTCTCGAAATACTTGTGTAGTGGCCTCACAATGCTCTCACAAATTTCTAATGTTGCCCAAATATTACCCCAAAATAGACCAACTATCCTTGCCCTAAAAAATGACCGAATTTTCCCGTCAATCGTGATCGAGTAGTCTGTCAATTGCAATTGATATGTCAGTCGCAATCGACATGTCAGTCACGATTGACTAGTCCGTCGTGGCTGTCAGTCGCGATTGACACGTGGCCCGAAAATTCATTCGATCATGGTCAAAGGGTCGTTGACTCTGTCCGTCGCGATTGACGTGTCGATCGTGATTGACAGGTCCGTCGCGAGGGGGTCTATCGGTCGTGGTCAAACAGTCGTTGACTGGGTCAGTCGCAATTGACAGGTCTGTCGGGGCTGTCGGTCACGATTGATGGGTCGATCGGGATTGATGGCTCGATCGTGATTGACACGTGGCGCACGTAAATTCTGTCGGTCTTGGTCAGTCGGTCATTGACTCAGTCGGTCACGATCGAGGTGTCGATCGCGATTGACGAGTCGGTCGGCTGGTGTTCGTCGTCATTTGTCGATCCCGATTGACAGGTCAATCACGATTGATGGAAAACAGAGACATATTAAAATTTCAAACACATATTTAGGATTCCCTAGGCCTACACATCATGGTTATGCACTTTGTTTTGCAAAAAAGTCAACTTTTCTGTCAGTCGTGATTGACAGAGGTCAATGCCTCGAGACCTGCACAGTCATATTTTTCACCTACTGGAGCTGGTGCAACTGCTGGGGATGCTGATTCCTACATAAAATCTCAAAAAACAAAGAATAGCACAAACACACATACGCTCTCTCGCTCTCTCTCACAAGTGAAATGAGGGGAATGGTATGGGTAGGGTGATATGACTAAAAACTGAAATTTTTCGCGATGATGGAGATGGAGGTGGGAGATGGCGAGGATGATGATGGTGATGATGATGATGAAGAAAACAAAAGAAAATAGATAAAAGTAAAGAAATTACCTACGACTCCAATGCCTCAACTCTACGTCTTACCATCACACGCTCGTCCTCAAAGCTCGATCACCGGCAATGGCGCCAAAATTTGGTGTAGCTCAGTGATGAGTAGCACCTCCTTTAATGTCAATCCGGGAAGACGTGAGGATGGTATGAAGACCTCGAACAAGTGATGGCACAAGTGCGTGAGTGAGAAGCACACTAACATGCACACACATACACACACGCGCACACACGGCAAGAAAAAAGAGAGAGACAATGGAATTCTTTTAGATTACTTCAAATTTGCTCATACAAGTTCAAATCTATTACAAGATAACCTCAAAAATGAGCTCTCTAGCTCTATTTATAGTTTTTGACTAGCTTTTGGCCCTGTCCAGACCTAGTGGTGTCCGACCTAGTTAAAAATTAGGTTCTATGGCCTATTTGAGGGCTCAAACAGAGTCTAAAAATCATGAAAATTGGTACGATGATACTTCTAATACTTCTCAAGCTTGAGGACTCCTCGGCTTGCAAAAAATGGAGTCACAAAAAGGTGAAATGGTATTTACAATGATTTTTAGTGATGAGAATCACTGTTATGAAGATGTTTTGGAAAAATTTGAGTGGCCTACTTGCCAGATCTTCGTTGAATACTTTGTTTGCTTGTGCCTTCTCTCCGCTCGCGCTCCCTTCTTTGGCTTCCTTGTCTTGTGAGTCCTTGGGTGCTTTGACTGCTGCCAACAACTGCTTCACCCCAATAGTTTAGTGGAAGTTGCTTTTGTCTAAGCATAACTTTAGCCATTTGGGTCACACTTCGAATCTTTTGTAATGCAATACGTGGTTGAGTATCTTGCTTGGCTTGATACTTGATTCCATGTTGCTTCAAGTACTTGGAGAAGTTTTGGTTGACAAAGCTACTATCTCCATCAGATCGGATGATCTTCAAAGAACTTGGAAAGTCTTCTTCAACTGTTCTTGTCCACTCCTTAAACTTGGAAATGGCATCTTCTTTATGCTTGAGTGAATAAACCCATGTGTATCTAGTGAACTCATCTACAATCAGGAAGAAGTAAATTGACCCACTTAGAGAAGGTGTACTCATAGGTCCACAAATGTTAGCATGGTCTAGTGGTAAGGGTTTATTTGCAGAAATGGATGCTTCTTTAAGCAAAGAGAAAGCTGATTGCTTGTCACATGCTTTGCAATTCAATTCCACTTGTGCGATCTTGGGTAGACCTTTGACAAGATGATTGGAAGAGATCTTAGCTAAGTAAGAGGTATGTCCAAATCTACAATGCCACAAGGTAACACTTGAATCTTTGGCTATAAAGCTTGAAAGCTTGTAGAGAACTTTGTCTTCGTGGCCTTGAGCTATCACTTTATTGGATTCGCGATCAATGACTTGAACTTTCTTGTGATCGAATTGAACCGTCATGTTGCACTTTGTGATGGCTTTGACAAAAAGAAGATTCTTACAGAGGCTTGGCACATAAAGAACATCTTTTAGTGATTTGGCCTCACCTTCACAGTTAGTGACTTGAACTTTTCCTCTTCCTTGGATTTCAATGTACTTGTTATCTCCAAGGTAAACTTGTCCGTGATACTCTTCAAACCAAAGTACATTGAAATCCAAAGTACAAAGTAGCCCGTTGCACACCAAAGTAGCTTTAGTAGGCACGACAACTGAATCAGTTTGTGGGTGGGCTTAGATTAGCCTCCAACCCACAGATGCACACACACGACACTGCTTCTCTTTATATTTGATAGTACAACAATGGGCACTTGGTGCCAAAGTGATGTCCCCAAGGGTTGTGATGTCCTTAGGTCATAAATTTTATAAACTAGATACACTGCCAAATAAGGATCTTACAAGAAAGTGGGTATCTTTACAAAGTCAAAGTATCTTGACACTAAAACTCTTTGAATTTTGATATGTTTCAAAATGATGCCCAAAATAAAAAGCTTGTGTTAAAATACTTGTGGGATGGAGAGTACAATTCAATCGCTTAAGGGGTGTGTTCACAAATTAAGCTTGATATATAGTCGTTTAAAAGATGTGTTCACAAATTAAGTTTGATATATGCCATTCAAAGCATAGCTCACTTGTGTCAATCGAAGTAAATATGCCAAAAAATTAACTATAGTCAATGCCCAAAACAAATTCGAATGCATGCTTTGATTGTGTGACGTGGAGACGATCATAAGTGAGCACCCATGGTTGATATCATCTATAATGTCAGTTATGTATAATGAGTAGAGCGTGTGACGGCCTGACGATGCTACAAATGGATCTGATTTTAAAGGATCTCATGTGGTTGAAGAACTTCTGACAAACTGATGCGCACTTCTGCAATGACTCCACCACTCCGTTGCTCAGACAATCTTTCTTGCTCCTTCCTTTTGTACAGTTGCAATTTCAAAGTTAAAGTCCGAGGGAGTAGGCCTCGGCCAAACCTCCATTTATTAAAAAAAAAAAAAAAAAAAAAAAAAAATCTTTCTTGCTCCTTCTCACTCGAGGTTGTAGTGCTACCCTTTCATCTCATTGATGATTTCACGTACATCTTATGTGCAATGCACCCGCGAACAGAAATCATTCGATAGCAAAGAATACTATATGGACAGACCACGTTGCTATTCGTCAGAACTCTTTCCAGCACGTGGTTCTGAGGCACGATAACTGGCAGAAATTACTATCACTCGACGTGCGCTCTTATTTCTGATGCTGCGGTGTTATGCTCAAGTTGCTTACGATGCCGAACTTTGGCGCTGTAGAGAGAGTTTGTTCTCTCGTGCTTTCTCTCTGCCACAGAGTTGAGGGGCTGCAGCAATGGCAGAGACTGTCGTTTTCTCTCTATCTCTCTGATGGAAGCGCAGTCGAGTGTTGCGTCTTCAGTTCCAGTAGCAAAACACCCATCTCGTGGGGAGGCTCTTGCTCTCTCTCTCTCTCTCTCTCTCTCTCTCTCTCTCTCTCTCTCTCTCTCTCTCTCTCTCTCTCTCTCTGTGTGTGAGAGCCAATTCGTGAGCCTCTAGATGGCGCACATAGGATGGCAAGAGAGACAATGTCACAACGTGGATTACGACCTCCACATCATCCATCGACGCGGTATAGGGGGATCTACAGTAAAGAATGCAATTGGATATGCAAGCCATAGCCCGTTCTGCTGGAAGGAGGCCCTCTGAGTTTCCTTGCAGCCATGTCATAAGCTTTAGTTGCTGCCTCAGTATGATCGTACGTACCAAGCCATAGTCTCCCTTTGACGGGATTACGAAACTCAGCTGCTCATTTTCCTTGTTTTCTCCGCCTAACGCCAATGTACTGCGAAGACTTTCCAGTGTGGGTTAATATTTTCCCATTCTAACAGCGCTGCTGCATATTGCGTGGATTCTGTGATTGAGTATAGTGAGCTGGAGCGGGGAGGAGGCGACACAAGAGCGAGAATCTCATGAACAACAGATATAACTGCACACAAATCCAGAATAGGCTCGCAACTTGGTGTTCCTTGACCTCTGACACCTGTGCATGTAAACGAAAGTAGCAACAATGACCATTTGAAGTTCAGAGAAAGGTCATGTCTGTCTGATATCCTCCACTGAGTAGACAATAATCGTCGGACTGTAGTGAGCACGCCACTTAGTATATTACACACAGATTATCTACAAATGGCGCTTGTAGATGCCTTAGCTGGATTCTGTGATTGAGTATAGTGAGCTGGAGCGGGGAGGAGGCGACACAAGAGCGAGAATCTCATGAACAAAAGATATAACTGCACACAAATCCAGAATAGGCTCGCAACTTGGTGTTCCTTGACCTCTGACACCTGTGCATGTAAACGAAAGTAGCAACAATGACCATTTGAAGTTCAAGGAAAGGTCATGTCTGTCTGATATCCTCCACTGAGTAGACAATAATCGTCGGACTGTAGTGAGCACGCCACTTAGTATATTACACACAGATTATCTACAAATGGCGCTTGTAGATGCCTTAGCTCATATGTAATCGGTCTTGGAACCACTCTGTATTAGCAACGCAACATAAAGAAGCCTTGATTGGGAGCAGTTCCAATAGTGTGTATGAACGCAAATAAGTTGAGATGTGTTAAAACATAAAAATTCCACACTGTTTATAAACACTTCATTGATATGAGATGTATGATAAGTAACATACGAAGACCATACGTCACTTCCAAAACTCCATTCAAACTCAACTTGCAGAACTGAGCATAAATCAACTAAGGATGCCAAAAACGAGGGTGGGAGGGGAAAATGGGGTAAAAAGTGACCAAATCGATGAAGAAAATGGGTGGGAGGGTGGGCAAATGGGCAAAATGAAGCCTCAAAGAGTAAAGTGATGGCAAAATGCTTCTCCAAAATGAGTGGAGAGCAACAACACCAAACTCAAGCACCACCAACCACCAAAATCACTGCCAAATGCACCACTAAGACTTCCACCTAGCGCTCTGATACCATGTAGAGAGTACACACGCGGAAGAAAAATAAAAAGAAGAGTGTTCTCACAAAACAAAGAGTGTGTGAGACTCAAAATGAGTAGACCATGAAATGGGTAAACTCATGTGGATTAGAAATGAGCTTGCCAAAAGCATGGAGTAGGCTCCTCAAGCTTCTAACCAAATACAAATGGGAGAGAGGCCCTCCTTATATAGATTTGTGAGGGGCTCTCCAAGATACATCTCATGTGGGATAATTCCCCTGAAAGGAGAATGAATACAACTGGTAGAAGCAAATGGGAAGATACCCAAATACAAAGGAAATACAAGGAAATATAATGGAAATGAAATGGAAATAGAGTGACTCCAAGATACAAAAGGGAGATGCACTCTCATATTCTCAACACCAATCACGTGGAATACGGAATTTAAGAAACCATTTGAAGATGAAGAAACCCAAGGTGATCTCTATGCAATCGAACATGGTTCTCAAATGGATCCCTATAAGGAGGAATGATCAGTTGTCACCTTGAGGTCCAATGGACACCTCTAAGTATAGCTTGCATCAATGTCCCCAAGTCATATCAGACACCTCGACATGCGACAACCATGTGCCTTTGGCATAACCTTGTCTTTTGCACCATTCAGGTCATGCATTTCCAAAGTATGCATTAATATAGGGCCACATTACACGGCCGTGCATAGACACAATTGAGAATCCCAGGCACATGAGACACATTTGACATATGTAAAATATTTTATTGCTATTGACCTCTTTCTTCTTGTTTGTGACATTGTTCCAAATTTCTTTAAAAAAAAGAGAGAAAGAGAGAAGAAGAAACAAGACCAGGCACTCCGAGAATCTCATCAGTGAACCATCAACAAGGACATCCATCAACAAGGAAGACAAGATAATGGTCAATCATCGTGATGGGAGTACAATACAAAGAGATAAACATTAATCGCCCTTTCACCATGCTAAGAATGGTCTACTTCGACAACACTCTAACCATGATAGATTAGGAAACCTATTCGTCAACATACCCTTGGGCACTGTGCTCAAGACCTAAATTCTTGCACCATACTTCTTCCAATGCATTCCCCAAGTATGCATGCATAGGGCCACATTCCAAGTCCATGCACAAGGCACATATCGTTTTCAAACCATGCACTAATGCACTTACCCATCAGTCATTATGGGTCAAAAGTATTTGGCATCCTCCTATGAAACTCATGTTCAAAGATCCAAGGACATCAAGGGTACAATATTTGTACCTATGAAGAAATTCACAGTCGACAATTGCTCAAGGTCAATCTTGACAACCTCTTTTGAGCAACTAGTAATCTTTGAAAGCATAGAAATACACCATCCAGCTCAAATCCAAGGAAAAAGTACTTACAAGGGGACTAACTCTTGCATAGGCTAGCAGTGAAAAGCTGAAGAACGAGACCAAGCTACATTTGGAAGATGGACCGCTCCTGTTGATACATGACGAACGTTACCTCTCAAAGTACTACATGACGAACATTACCTCTCAAAGTACTACATGGAACAACCACTCCAACAAGGGTCTGTCAGGGACGATAGACTCGACAAGAAGCACATGCCAAATTTTTAGAAGAAATCCCTATAAAAATAGTGACTTTCATCACTAAAAACCATTGTAAATATCATTTCCTATTTTTGCAATTCCATTTTGTTCAAGCCAAGGAGTCCCCGAGCTTGAGGAGTATTAGAAGTACCATCCTACCAATTTTCATAATTTTCAGACTTCGTTTGAGCCCTCAAATAAGCCATGGAATCTAATTTTTAACTATGCTGGACACTAGGTCTGGACAGGGCCAAAACCACTCAAAAAACTATAAAAAGAGCTAGAGAGCTCATTTTTTAGGTTAGCTTGTTGTAGATTTGAGCTTGTAAGAGAACTCTTTTGTAATTGAAGTCTTTCCATTGTTCCACTCTTTTCTCTTACCTTGTGCATGTGTGTGTATGTGTGTGTATGTGTGTGTATGTGTGTGCATGCTTGTGTGCTTTCACTCACGCACTTGTGCCTTCACCTTCTCACAGTCTTCATACCAGTCCTCACGTCTTTGCAGATTGACATTTATGAGGTGAATCTCCTCATGTTGGTACTTGGCATTGTGCTAGAGTGACACAAGGTTACAACATCAGTATCTATGAAGCAATGCACAACCGACAGCTGCTCAAAATCAACATTGACAACCTCTTTTGAGCAATTAGCAATTTTTGGAAGCTTACAACGACATATTCATGCTACAGTCCAAGGAAGAAATACATGCAAAGGGAGCAACACTTGCATGGGCTAGCAGTTAAAAATTGAAGAAAAGGAAAACCGACCTTGCTAGACTGGGAAGGCACACCGCTCTTGTGGATACATGATGGAAACTACCTCTCAGAATACTACATGGAACACCCACTCTAACAAAGGTCTATCAGGGATGAAAATCTCAAGAGGGGGGAGTGTTGGCACTCAAGGTCAAGCACAATGAGTGGAAGTGTGCCAAAGAAGTGGACCCACAAGAAGAGGGAGCATGTAGGGAGCTCCAAGAAGTGCATGTCAAATTTTCAGAAGAAATCCCTATAAAGACAGTGATTTTCATAAGTAAAAACCATTGTAAATATCATTTCACATTTTTACAGCTCCATTTTGTTGTAATTGAGGAGTCCTTGATCTTGAGGAGTATCAAAAGCAGCTACATATCAATTTTCATAGTTTTTAGACTCTGTTTAAGCCCCCAAATAAGCCTTGGAACCTAAATTTTTTAACTAGGCCAAACACTAGGTCTGAACATGTCCAAAACCACTCAAAAAACTATAAAAAGAGCTAGAGAGCTCATTTTTGAGGTTAGCTTGTTAGAGATTTGAGCTTTTCTAAGAGATTTCTTGAGTAATAGAAAGAGTTCCATTGTTCCTCTCTTCGTTCTTGCCTTGTGTGCATGTGTGCGTATATGTGTGCATGTTGGTGTGCTTTTCACTCATGCACTTGTGCCTTCACTTGCTCATGGTTGTCGTACCCATCCTCATGTCTCCAAGGATTGACATTTATGAGGTGGATCTCCTCATGTTGGTACTTGCCATTGTGCTAGAGTGACAACTTCTTTAGGTTTGCACACTCTGTTTCCAACTTTTCATATGACTCTAGAAAGTTAGCGTGTTCCTCGAGTAATATCCTGATGTCTTCTAAGGGAACATCTTGAAACTTTTTAGGGTTGATAGTTGTGCCTGATGTTCCTTCCATAACAGCTTTGAAATTATCTTAGTTTTGTTGTTGCAGACTCTTATTTTCCTCCAGTGTTGCATGCATATGATTTTTAAGAAGCCCTAGATTCCTTCATAGTTTTGCGTTGGTTAGATTTTTCTTGTGTAGGATTATCTCCATGTTTTTGAGGGCTTGGGCATCCACATCGGGTACCTTGGACTCCAGTTCTGCATGAGCTTGTTGTAGTGTGAAGTATTCTGCCTAGAGCACTTCATTGTCAACTTCCAAAGTTGTGATTCATGCCTGTAATCTTTGAGATTCTTCTTGGAAGGAAGACTTCCGATCTTCTAGTCATTGATATTCCTGTTGGAGCTATGATATACATTGAATTATTGTATTGAATGTAGTATTTATAGTTGTATATGCAAAGGGAATAATGTTTAATGCAAGGGAAATGGGAATGGAAACGGGAATGGTGGATGTAGTGCATGATGGTACTAGTGATGTTGGTGGAGGGAGGAGCAGGCATGGTGGAAGCGTGGGGGGAGGGGGAGGTGCAATGGGTGGAGAAATATCCATAGGATCAGAGTGTGCAGTGCCTGTGGGAGGTACCATGTAAGTGGGAATGGTAGGTGAAGTGAGCATGGTATTTGTGTATAGTGAAGTGGATGTGAGCATTTGTGAACCTAATATCTACGTGGTGGGAACACGAATGAAAATTTCCATGAATGATATGTATTAAGGTGGGGCTATGGTAGCGATTAAGGTATAGGGGAACATGGATGAGGCGAATGGAAAGTATAGATCACGCGGAAGGGGAATGTGTGAATAGGGGTTACCACAGATACCTAAACTACCTTCTGTGGGGTTTGAGTGTCCTTCTATACTAGGTATGATGGGGTGTCCAATGGCAGGCTCTACACACAAAAATGGGGAAGTAAAAAGAGGGTTTGTGATAAGAGAAAAGAGGGTTGCTTGAGAGGTTGGTTCATAGAAGAAAAAGGAGGTTGATGAGGTAGGGGTTTGAGCAGTGCTTGTTAATACTATAGCAGTTTCAACAGTGGTAGGAGGTAGAGGTGGGCGCGATGGGGGTGATGGAGGGTGCTGAGGTCAAATAGGCGAGGTTTCTACAAAGGTCTCTGCAAAAAGATCTATGGTGCCCATGGAGGTAGCAGTGGATTCTATGATTGTTTATGGTTCAGATATGGGTATCCGTATGTCTTTGCTTTTCTGTGGCCTTGTTTCCACTCTCCATTTGTCGTACTGGATCGATTGTTGCAAATGTTGTATGTACATCCGCTTGAACTCCCAAGGATTCTGTTAACAATTTGAGTGTATTGATGAACGGAGGGTCCACCCCTTCATCTGCAAGGATCTGATCAATCAAGGATTGACATGATGCAAATGAGACTCTATGTTGTCCTTGCACCACCTTGATTGTATCATATGATCTTTATAACTGGGGTGTATATGCCAGAGCACTTGCAAGATCAAACACTTCTGGTTGCTCTTCTTGATTTCTTTCCTCGTATTCATCATTGCCTTCTTCAAATCCTTCATCTTCATCATTCTCTTCATTGTCTTCTTCATCCTCGTCGACTATGGTAACCAGCACTTGTGATGTGGCTGCTTCTGGTTTTGAGCGTTTTGGAACTTGTTCCTTACCTAACTCAATATTTACCTCCCGTAAGATATACTCAAAATCCTCATTAGTGAGCTCTTCCAGGTGTTCTCCTCCAGGAAATTCAAGGTCTATGTGGATTGGCAGAAATATCAAGCTTGGGCCCTTAGAGCTGCGTCTTGGGAGGTGTAGTGTGAATGGGCATACACGTCGAGGTAGGGGAGTAACATTTGGGGTTAAAGTTGCTTTTCATGGTTGAGCACATGGCTACTCCTTGCATCCTCTTTGATGGGGGTCCTGTGGATGTTCAACCTTTCAATTATTGTACCCTATTCCACATTAGAGATCTCTGAATTGGAATGTCATAAGCTAAACATCGATAGATGATCTTGTTTAGGGCACAACATCCATACAATACTAACTTGCATGGCCATCGTTTGTGTGTCAAGTGGATTTGATCAATAATCTAGTGAGGTAGGTTAGTCATTAAGTTTTGAGTTTCTACAAGATATAAACTGAACCATACCTTCTTATGTGGCATGATGAACTTCTCTTGTTCTGGAAGGGCAAAATGTTGCATGCACATTCTAAGGTGAACCACACTATTAGGCATCATGGCCACCATATCTTTGAGTTTTATGAGATTTTTATTCTTCATGATCTTTGGTACTAGAATCTTCTTCTCAATGGGTATGTGCATCCCTCTCATATCTAGATCATCATGTACTAGGTTATTGGTTAACTTAATCTGCTTCAACTTATTTCCTCTGGTTAATGATGGAAGCACACATGTGCTCAAGGCTTTGGGATTCTTGCTATGAGTCAGGGTGTTGATAAGATAATAACATCGCATGAAGTTAGGTTTGGGAAGCTTAGCACTAAAGTACGCATCTAATCTTGCTTTCTTCCACACTCAATATAGCTCTTCTGCATTCTGTAACTTTTCAAACTCCCTCGTGAAGAAATGTTATTTGCCCCACTTTCCATTGAATTCCAGTTCTACCTCCCAAAGATAAGAGTCCTTTCCCAATGGTCTTGCTACTTCACTAAACCAATGGGAGGTTTTGCCTACAGGCATGGTATGGCCGGTCGGGGGCTCTTGTATGGGTATGATCTGTCTAGCCTGCAAATCCTTCGGTCATTCATTCATCTTAGGCATGATGGGTAAGCTCTCCATATTGACCACCTGCTAACTTGTGCCTGTCGGAGAGCTAGTTCCTGCTACCTCAACCATGATAGTGTGTGATGATTACTTGTCTGCTAGAAGATGATATTAGCATTGCATAGGAAACATGATAATAACATGTTCCCTCTACAATACCAACATGTTGTGTCTTGAGGTTAGAGGTAAGCCAAATTGGTGTATTATGTGTGTGTGAGAGTGAGAGTTAGGAAGTCAGTATGTTCCTATGCATACTTTGGTTGTGCACTGTACTCAAATGCATCTATCCTTGTGCAAAATAGTTTACACGGTTGAGTGAGGGGGTTTATTGCATGGTTTAACTCTCCAAAGTTTCTTTGTGGGATTTCATCTTTCGATTGTGATGATCTTTAGATGTTTCTGAAATATGTCTGCTTGGATTTGGGACTTTTGGGGTACCCATTTCTAGACAATCCTAGGTGTGATTTTAGTTGTGGAGGTGTTGATTGCAAATGTTTGCCATGAAGTGTATGACGTGAGTGTTTGTGGGTGGTGATACGAGTGTATGAGCCTATATGCAACTATTTGAGCTAGCAAGCAAGTCTTAAGCACCCAATTTTTTCATGCCTTGGGATCAACCTTCATCAATTACTATGGAATCCAAATAGAAATAGTTTGACTTGGTTGATTCCTTGCATACTCCTTCGTTGTGGTCTTTGATTGAGTAGTTTGTCTATTGAATCTTTGGGGTTCGGTCATTGGGATAGAGGTTTGTTCACCCTTGCGTATCCACATCTGCTTCACAATTTGAGTCCTCTTGCTTCATGCTCTCTGTTGACTATGAGCATAGACTGTCTGCTTTCTCTGCCTCTTGTACTCCCTTGCTTGCTTTGTCTCGATCACTTTTGGAAAGAAGGGAGTTCTATCAGATTCCTGACTTCTTTGTTGAGAACATTATTCTTCTACATCACAGAGTTTTGGACAAGAACAACATCTTTATCTTCATGTGTACTCCTAGAAGGCCTAGGAGTTGGTGTCTTTCCTAGTTCCTTCAGTGCATGATTGTCTAGCTCAATTGTGATGCATTTTTTATCCACCTAGACCCAAAGAGGTCAACTTCTTAAGTTCAGGGTGACTGCATGATCATAGATCCAGTCTTGACCCAAGATAAGAGGTTCAATGAGGTCCTCATCTTGACACACTAGCACCTTCACTATCATAAGAACACCTTGAAGGTAAATGGGAAGCTCCACCTCACCCATGCAAGAGGTTTCCACATTTCCCAATCCTATGGAATATGCTTCTATAGGATTGACACTTAATTGCAATTCTTGACAATAAGAAAGTTTAACTACACTAGTGGTTGCACTTGAGTCAATCAAGGCTCTTACAATCCTTGCATTGTTTCCTTGTCCTACTTCTAGGGTCATAAAAGGACGTCGATTAATAGTTCGAGGGGAATTTACACCTGATGCTTTACACATGGCCATGTGGTATCTTGGGGAATCATGCGTGTCTGACCTAGGCTGATCTCTACCCTATCTCCTCAGTTTCATTCATCTGATGCATTCTAAGGCTTCTACTTGTGCTTCTTCTTGAACTCGTTTTTCTTCTTCCTTATGTTTCTTTGCAGTATTGAGTTGATTTAGCATTTCCTATGTGAGGGGTTCTTGATATAATCTTACTCTGCATCCATTGATGTAACTAGGTAGAACCTCATTGTCTAGAGTAGCTAATTGAACTGCTCCACTTGTGGACATTCTATTGATGATCATAGGTCCATAGCCTTGCTTTTCAAATTTTTGTGCATGTTGTTTCAAAGAGTATACCATAACTAAATCTCCCACTTGCAAGCCTTTATTCTTCACATGGGCATCGAAGTATGCCTTTTGTCTTTTCTTGGCCGCATAAATCCCTACTTCTGCTCTCAATCTTGTTTCACCTAAGTGTTCCGGATCAAAGATTCTAGATGAGAGCTCATGGCCGGTCCATTGATGCTCTTGTGCTAATTTCAATGTAGGTATCAACAAGTCTAATGGTAGCACTGCATTTTGGCCAAATACCATCCGAAAGGGTGTGGCTTGGAGCGAAATTTTATAGGCAACTCGGTATGCCCAAACAACATGGTGTAACTATTTGTCCCAATCTAAGCATTTATTATTCACCAATTTTATCAACACATTACATAGAATCTTATTTGTGCTCTCCGCCTACCCCTTAGCTTGTGGGTGATAGGGGGCAAAGTTCTTATGTATCAATAAGAATTCTTGGAGAAGGTTTTCAATGACTTCGTTCAAGAAGTATGTGCCTCTATCACTTACTAACTCAATCGGTATCCCGTATCTGGTAAACACGTTCTCATACAAGAACTTAGCCGTTGTTTGAGCATCGTTCTTTGTTGTGGCTTTTACTTCTACCCATTTGTTCATATAGCCTATGACCACAATAATGTATTCAACATGTGAACTCTTAGCGAGGGGATTAATAGGACCGACAAAGTCTATTACCCACGTAGAGAATGCATGTCGTCCCATCATGGGTTTTAGTGGCATCTCATCTTTATGTATAGGTTACTGAGTTTGTTGACAAATATCACACCTCTTCATATAGGTATGTGCATCCATGTGAAGTGTTGGCAGCCAAAGACCTACAAATAGTATAGCTTTGATTACACGATCTAGTCCAAAATATCCTCCTGCCGCACCTTGGTGAGTAGTTTCTAAGATTTTGAGATATTTACTCTCATGGACACACAATCTAAGATAGCTTTCTCTTCCTTATTTGTGTAGATTATCACCTATGAGTGTGTAATCTAGTGTTTCTTGTTCTAAACTCCGTCGTCTGACCAATGTCATTTCTTGAGGGAATGTTTTCGTCCTCAAAAAATTTACCAATGGTTCATTCCAGTCGGCGAGTAGCATGTTCCACAGGTGGTCTAATACAATAGAATCGGCATTCCTTGCATAACTTATGGACATATGCTTCCATTGTTGGCTAGTATACCCCTAACCTTTGCAGAGTCTGGAGGGTTCTATGTTTGGAGTGATGTTGTTGTAGTGCAGCTACATGTGCTATTTGCAACCACTTTGCATGCTCATCTTCATCTACACAGCAAGCAATTATGCCTTGACCGATGTGTTTATACATGCTGCGAGCCATTATGTGATATTTCTAGGACCTCGCCACTTCTTTATCTTTGGCTCTCAATACAAGATGCTTGGGTCCAAAGGTTAGAATAGGCACTATAGTTTTGGCCTAATCAGGCACTACTTCTAGATTGAGCAAGTAAGAATCAAGAAAGAAATCTGACACTCCTTGCGGGGACTCTCCTGAAGTCAGTCTAGAAAGGTGATCTGCCCTAAGGTGAGTCCTACCTTTCCTAAACACAACTTCAAAGTCATATTAGTAAGAGGAGCCATCTTTCTAACCTACCAGTATTGCATGGTTTGTTCACTAGATATAATAGTGCTTGATGGTTTGTAAAAAAATTTAAACTTATTTGTAAGCAAATAATGCCTAAACTTCTTAACCGCATATACCTGCCTAATCCTTCTCTTTTAGTAGTGGTATAATTTCGTTCGCCAATAGGTTGTGCTACACATCCAATAGCGTAATTGGATGCATCCACATGGACATGGAATGGCTTATTCCAATCTGGTGTGGTCAAGATTGGTGTTGAACATAATCGTCGTTTAAACTCATTAAAGGAGCTTTTGCATTCTTTTGTCCACTCAAAGTTAGTCAAAAGAGTGTACAAAGGCTTTGCAATGATTGCGTACATATGAATGAAACATTGATTCTTTTGTCCACTCAAAGTTAGTCAAAAGAGTGTACAAAGACTTTGCAATGCCCCATGAAATCTTGTACTTGACAAAAGGGTGGGGGGAAATGCTTGATCCCAAAGAGAAGCACAAGGTTCAACCCCAAGCGCAACTGAGAGATAATGCCATGGGAGTGGAACTTTCAGGAGGAACACAAAGGATTAGGGATGCCCTAAGGGGGGCATGCATGTAGAGGTCCAAGGAACTGCTAGTAACTCCTCCTACGATAGATGAGTAGGATTGGGAGCAAGAAGGGCAAACTTGTTGGGAGCTCACCTCACAAGCATGCACCCCGGACGATGTGATGGATAGAAAGAGGCTAGATCTTCTTCATTAGAGGAGTTGTTGAGGAGGCCAGACTCGACCTGAGTAGTGGGGTGCTCCATGCTCATAGGCGTGCTTCGTAGGATGGGAATTCAACAAGCCTCTCAACCCCAATGGAGCAGGCAGAGGGAGCATACTTGTACCACCTCCCATGGATCTGGAGGGTTGTGCTGTTGGGGCCAAAGCTGGCTCACACCCATGCCAAAGAGCAGAAGCATAGCTGGGGTGGATCATCCAGCCCAAGCGATATCAACTTTGCATGAGTGCATATATGTAGGGATGCAGGCAGAAGCACAAACCCATTAGCAGCACATGAGCTCAACTCTAAGCAAAGAAAGAAAGAATTCGCATAGAACTTGACCCTATTAGCATGATTCATGCAATAAGGAGGAGACCCACATGCCCTTATGTGGAGAGGATGAACCTGCCCCCAACAACCCCAATCTTGAAGGAGAAAAATTTGATAGAGGAGAGAGAAGGGGAATTAACTTCCCCTCCATGCCAATGTCTGACAACAACAAAAGTTGTGCTTAGAAATGGATGATGAGAGAGAGAGAGAGCATATGCTCCCCCACCTTTCCCAATTGCGAAATGTACATAGATGGCTAAGAGCCTTAAAGTTATTTTGCATGGAATTAATGAGATCTAAAGATAATATATTTTGGGTTCAGGGTTGATAGATTGAAACAACAGTGAAACTTCCAATTATTTACTTATACGAACTTCTTTTTGGATTTCTTAAAATTGAAGAGAGAGAAAGAGGCAAAGATGTACTACGCATCCCTTTTCAAGGCAAACACTCAAAACAAGAAGTGAGAGAGGTGGAGAGTGATTCCCTAGTGAGTGCGTGTGTGAGTGTGTACATGAGAGAGAGAGATAAGGGATTTAGGTGGTATTCTTGTGAAAGAACCAAAGAAATGAACTAAACTACTCAAAAAACTAAGAAAATAGTGAAACCCTTGGCCAATCAAAGGCCTTAGGTATTGATCCTCCTAGAAGTATCAAGGTGTATCTCAAAAAGTATGAACACACAAAACTTAGAAAAAAATAATAACTTTCTCAACCAAAAAGGGATCAAAAGACAAGTCACTCAGCTCATACTCCATCCCAGAATGGAGTAACTGAAAGAAAGATACGCAATGTGATGGAAATGGCAAGAACTATGCTTCATCACAAGGATCTACCCTACAAGTTCTGGGCAGAAGCCGTGCATACTGCCGTTCACATTCTTAATTGAGGATTTACAAGTGCATTACACAACAAAACACCCTTTGAAGCATACTATGGAAGAAAACCAAATGTGAAGTCTTTGGTAGTGAAGCTTTTGTCCATGTACCAAAAGAAGATAGAAACAAGTTACAATCAAAGTCCAAGAAACACATATTCATAGGGTACAATGACCAATCAAAGGCATACCGTCTATATGATATGGAAAACCACTCCATCCCCATTTCGAAGGATGTGATCTTCAATGAAGCTTCCTCATACTCAAGAAAAGATTCAAGTACAAGTCTTAGTCCACCTATCTACACTTCAGAGGGGGACTCAGTATTTCCAAACTCCAACTCAGAAGCAAGTACTTCAAGTCATCCGAGAAGATCTCAAAGACTTCTTGATAAGAGACAACACGAACAAAGTCATTATGTTAATTATGTTCTAATGCACCAAATTCAGCAAATTCCAGAGCCATCCAACTACAAAGAAGCTCAAGGCCAACCAGAGTGGGAAGAAGCTATGAAAGAGGAACTAGATGCAATAGCAAAGAACAAGACTTGGACATTAGTTCCCAAACCAACCAACCATCAAGTCATAGGAGT